>JAOANR010000298.1:0-462995 GCA_030278955.1 Hygrophila difformis
GACAGTCACAAAAGACTGTCATCACCATCCTCACATTTAGAAACACTTGTCCTCAAGTGGTAAGAAACTTGTAAAGTTTCAAAGAATAAGTCCAATTAGTGGCTTCTGAGATTAAAATGTTCATGTAAGACTCCACTGGATCACTACCTTCTCTTTTCCAACTATCCCAAGCTCAACTCTTTCAACTGATTGATGCTTCATACCTGACTTAAAATTCACCAGATTTCATGGAAACATTAACAAAAGTGATTTGCATTTATGTGAATTATTGTTCTGCTCCTTAGTTAGCCAGATTTCTCTTCTCACGCTCAATCCTGTCCAACTCATGTGCATATCTTGTATTCTGAAATGAAATACACACTCTTCTTTTTTTTTTTTTATATCAAGGGGTGGCCTTCCGTGGCTTTCAATAGCTCGGTTTCACATTATTAGGAGGAGTCGCATGACCTGACATTGCAGATGAAACTTCAACTCCCCTGCCCTTGATTCTGCTCTTTTAAAGTTCTTCAACTCATAAATCAGAGGGGCAGCTGTGCCAGCTACTTATATCCACATTATTTTACCACGTCTGTTTCTAAAATTTCCCTTGCTCTCTTTTTCTCTTTCTCTTTTTTTTTTTACTCAATATGCACACTCATCTTCCAAGAGAGACTAGATTAGATCAATCCTCTTAACCTTGTGCAGTTATTGTTTATGGTATGCAAATCACTAAGGTTAATATCATCACAAAACCTTCAAACTATTTATCCAGTAATGACATCAATCAATCTCAGAGCTTACAGCTAAGAACAGTTTTCAAGAGCGGCTCATGCTTGCAGTGAAAATCTATAAAGTAGATGTCTCCACAGGAACCACTTTTTAAACTCATCTTCTATTCCTTTATCAGTTTATTAGCTTCCCTGAGTTTATTATTACTATCATTATTTTTAGCTTGAAATTCAATACTATGACACAACTTCATATTAAATCTATCCTAAGTTATATCAGAACAAACGGAAACAGAAAAGAAATAAAGAAAAAGAGACTGCAATTAAAAAGAAGAAGAAGAAAGTTTCAGAAGAACTCCCCTGTGATCTCAGGATGGTCCTGCATCATTGTCTGGATCTTTAGGTGGTATGGATGGAGATTTCTTTAGATCCGAGACTAGGTTGGCAAGAATGTCTACCAATCTCGTGCTGTTATACTGCTCCTGTCTCCTCAGTTCCATATCCCTTTCTCGTTCCTGTCTTCTCTCTTCAAGTTCTTCTCTTCTCAGTCTTTCAAATCTTTCCATCTCTTCCCTTCTCATTCTTTCCTGTCTATCCCATTCTTCCTTCCTTATCTTCTCTTGCCTCTCCATCTCCTCTTTCCTGAGTTTCTCCTCAGTTTGAATCCTGACACGCTCAAGTTCAATCCTCTTCTGCTCCATTTCTCTTTGAACATGCTTGTCTTCTGACATAGTTTTCACTAGCATTTCCATGGACTGTGCAAAACTTTGGATTGAAGTACTCATATTCTGAGATTCATCCACAGATACTGTCTTCCTCATTGGCTGTCTCACAGGTTGAGATGGTGCAGAAGTGTTCTCAAACTCTTCATCTTCTGGAATAGGATTCAATGCAGGAGATGGAGTTACAGTCTTTGTCCTTTTTGTTGTGGTTCTTGACTGATATGATCTTGATTTTGAAGGAAGATAGACCCTTTTTGTCTTAGGAGATGGCACCTTCGATCCTGATCCTTCGGAAGTTTGTTCCTCTAAATCTGGCATTTGGTAAATCAACTCTCCCCTTAAAGTGTCTTCGGGTAATGGAATAGGAGGATCTATCTTTATGATCTCTGGTAAAAATGGTGTGATTGAAACTCCTTGTTTCTCACAAAGTCTTCTGATTAAATTCGGATAAGCCAATGCTGCATCTTCTCCGACTCTTGACTTAATAACATTGAGAACATGGTGTGCAGCACTGCATTTCCTTCCTGACCATAACAATGCAAATCCCTCGAAAGTTCCGGCTGAGGGTCCTTGAAAATTTGTGGTAGGTCTGAGCTTTGAGTAGTAGAAATCAAGTGTAGGCAGGTACTCAGGCTTCAAATTCTTCAAAGGGATCTTATTCTGCTCAGTTCCTCTGTGTGTTGAACAGAATCCCAGTGCCATTTTTCTAGCATTAACAAGTTTATTTCCTTGAGTTTTCTTCCTCAGTAGGACCTCGGATTTGACTTCTGGCTGTTCTAACAAAGGTGCCTGTATCAGATCATTTAGAGTTTCTACAGTGACTTGCACTGTTTTCCCTCTAATCCATGTTGTTTCTGCCTCAACATCAAAGTTAGCATAGAACTCCCTGGTCAGTTCCACATAACCACATTTGTTATTGTGTCTCATGAAAATGTCCCATTCATTGATCCTCCTCCAGTAGCTAATACACTTATGATCCAGCCACTTGGGATGAAATCCTTTGTCCGGAACAATCATTTTGGACATCCCCAAGTAATTCTCCAATGCTTCCTTTCTTCCATTAAACTTAACCTTGATTTCTTCTTCTGTAAATTCAGTCCTCTTTTCAATGCTATCAGGGATTGATAACCTCACCTTTGGACTATTCTTTCCCCAATAACTCGCAGGTAGCAATTCTGGGACATCTTTTCCGGGGGATGATCCTTCAGATGTATCTGATTCATTTCCCTCGGATTCTTGTGCTTCTTCTTGCTCATCCCCAGCATTCTCATTTTCTTGTTCTTCTGTTTGGCCAGCAGGTTCCACGTTTTCTTCATGAACTTGTTCTGAGTTTTGCTCATGGTCAGGCTCTGGATGTTCTTCTTGAACTCTATCAGTGTCATCATGTTGTGAATTGCCTATACCTGAATCATAAATCAATGACGTGCTGGTATCTACCTTCTCAGTAACTTCAAGGCTATGCTGATTTAAGATCTCTGTGGGATCTTCCTGTACAGGTTCGTTTAGTAGAAGAGGAATAGTAATAGATTCTGAATCTAGAAATCCTTGGACTCCAAAATATTCTTCTACTCTCTTCTTCTGTTCTGCGGCCCATTCAGGATCATTCATCCTTACAATTGCTCTCTGAACTACTTCATCCCTGACTTGAGGTGGAAGGAGCCATTGATTCATTTGATTTTCAGCATCCGTCTGTGTTCTGAGATATTGACTGACAGTGTCTTCCATAAAATACTTTCTCTGCTGAGCTTCTTGAGTTTCATTTCTCTGCACTTCTTCTTCATAAGCTTGGATTGCTAATGGAGATGGTTCCATTACTTGGTCAGGATTTATTTGTTGTTGGATTTCCTCTAACTCTGACTCAAGTTTAGGTGCATATTCACTTGCTTGTTCTGCTGAGGTGCATGCATTCCCTCCTTCTCTAGCCAATTTTCTGAACCTTTTAATCAGTCCTTCCAGAGAGTAGGTCATGTTCCCGACTGTAGTTCCATGCAAATTCATATCTTCAAAAGTCTGTAAATCTTCCAGTGTCTGTTCCTGAAATATGTCTGCCATTGATTCCTCAATTTGATTCACAAATTCTTGCTCATCTGCAGCTTGTTCTGGTGGTATATCTTGTTCAGTTTCTTTTCCTGAAAATCCTTGTAAATCAATCTGACTTTGAATGAGATCCCTGTTGACCTGAGCTTGTTGATCTTCATCTTGCCCTTCTCTATCATCTTTTTCAGTAATCTGAACTAGTTGGAGATCAGTGCTTGGTCTAGTTGATCCTTGTTCATCAGGTTGATGTTCTTCAATGCATGCTCTCCAGCCCTCTGGATCTATATCCCCCACTTCCAAATTAGTGTAAGGGGTGAGCTCCAACCTCTCTGTGTAGGGAACTATCCCTAGAGTTGGTTCAACTTTTTCTTCTTCAGAGCTGGTGTCAGGTACTACATACTTAGGCTTTCTAGCCTTCATCTTTATCCTGAACTTTTTAACTGGCTTTTCAGGTTCCTTTTCTTGTTGCTTTTCTTTCTCAGGAATGATTCCCGATTGTTCTACATTCTCAAGAGAAGATCCTTGCTGCTTAAATTCTTCAGGGTTGGTTTCCTTATGCTCAGAAGGTAACCTTCCTCTCCTTTTGTAGGTAACAACTTCTTTCTTTTCTTGAGCTGATTGTAGAATCTCAACGTCTTCATCCATCAAATCTTTTGTCACATCCAGAATTTCTTTGGTTGCTAGCTCATCTTCATTTTTCCTCTTCTTCGAAATTCGGCTAGCTTCCTCAGACCTGCCTGTCTCCACCTTCCTCTCAGTCCTTTTCTTAGCTATTGGTACTTCATCTGAAGTGCTCGAACTGAGATTGTGTGACTTCCTCTTTTTGGAGGATACTTTCTTTTTACCTTTCTTGTCTTGAGTTCTCATGAGTTCCTCCCATTCACGATCTGCCTTTCGTTTGTTTGCATAATAGCAATCCATACTCTCTTGCAGAATCGGATGGATTTCATCATTTTCCTCATTCTTTTCTCCCAAAATAGTTGTAACCTCATCAACTACTCTCATCCTCTCAATTCTTTGCTCATTGTCTGTACTGTCTTCATCTGAGTCGTGCTTCTTAATATAGAAGTTCTTGCCTAATCCCTTCAGCATGATATTCATTCCCTTTCTATTCAGATATTTCTCATTCCATGCATCCCAATCATCAATAATTACCTGCTGAATTCTTCCCTGTGTTTGATCAGTGTAAGGTCTGTGCTCCTTGTATGCATTTTCCCTGCACATAGCATCATACCTGACATACTTCTCGATGAATTCTTTCTTCCTCTCCTGGACATATCCATGAACTTCCTGTTGGAGAGTTGGAGGTAATCTCTTCATGATTTTATTGGGTCTATCTGTAATGAGTAGATCTGCATCCGCTGGTGTTATTGATGGAGCTGAAACTTTTCTGAAATTCGCTACAGGTTCCAGTCCTTCTTAACAACTGATTCTCTGAAAATATTCCTTACTATATTTTGTGGTGTCTGTTTTGCATCTGATCTCTGCTTTCTGTTTTTGCCTGATCTCTCAGCTTCTCTCTTCTCTGCATCCTTAATCCATGCTTGCTGTTCTGGCATCAATTCAGCAAACTCCTCCAAAGGAAATTCCTCATTAGGTTTCCTTACCAACCCTGGTTTAAGAATCCTTTTCCTTAGATCATCCCCTTTTGACCATTTATTCATATACCTGATCCAGCTATTTCTAGCTTCCTGAATAATTCTAAGGACATCTTTCCATACCGCCTGACCTTGTTTAGCTTTCTTGAAATAAGGCTCAAGGTCATGTCTCAAATTGATCCGAGCGTCAATAATCCTATCTAGAGCCAGGTTTGTCAAGAAATTCTGTTCAACGGGTCCCTTCTTGTTCAGAAATGTTGGAGGCATGTATGCAGGGAGTGCCTGCTGAGCATCATAGACTCTAGCATTCCGGATTTCATTAAGTTTGCAGCAATATTTGGTGAGTCGCTTCACATATTTTGGTAGTGGTTGAGGATCAAAGTAATCCAGCTCCAGCCCTGTTTGATCTTTTGGATTGATAATTCTGTAGCACTCCTGATTCCACTCAGCCATGCACTTCCTTTCTCTTTCCAGTCTGATTTCATTAGGCAGATGCCTATCATTAATCAGAATAATCATTTGATCATCCCAAAATCTATTCATCTTATCCCAGAATGCTTCTTCTAAATCAATCCTCAATGATTCCTTTTCCTTCTCTGGTATATGTTGAAGCATAAATGGATTGATATAAAAGTCTGGAGGTGAAATTTGCATTGCTGTCCATCCACCACTTCTCCGAATAGCTTCTACCATGTTAACCGTTCTCGTCTTTGCCAAGAATGATTTCTCTTTCTTATCCGATTCTATATTTCGAGCTTGAAGTTCTTCATAGGTCATCTTATGAATCCTTAAGAAACAAGAACAACTGGTAAATTAGTGTCACCATACTCACATTTAGAGCTTGACTCTAAATGTGCAAATGATAAAAGAAACATAATACCAGATTTCCTTTTTATATTCATCATTCTATTCATGATATCACCATACTCACATTTAGAGATTTGCTCTAAATGTGAACATTTCAATGCTAACTGAGTCTAATTTAATCAGAAAATAACAGGAAATTCGAATTCAAAACATCATTAATCAGAGGCAAAACATATAGTTCATCAGATACAAAATATGGAACTACAAAGCATGGTGTTTCTTATGACGTTCAACCTATCAATTACAGATGAGGAGGTGTCTCTGCCTCAATTCCAAATCTTTGAAACAGATTACAATGCTCAGAAACTAAGCACCTCATACAGTAAATTGACACGACTCCATAGGTATTCCTTGAGGGACCATGATTGTTATCATAATAGCTCCTAAGGTCACAAAGTCTCTTCTTGGGTTGTCCTTGAAAGGGTGTGATGAATTCCTCATAACTGGATAACCACCCTCTGACTTGAAGTCGAAGATCCTTGAGTCTTCGTCTATTCTTGCACAGAGGAGCGAAGAACCAAATTCCCTTCTCTTGCTCTTCCCTTTCATCCTTACTTAAGAGCATAAGAGCTTTTACATAGATGGATGGGGGGTGATTATCAGTAATTGCAGGTTTTAAGAGTTCAAACGCTGCTTGTTCATTCTTGTCTTTGACGAACAAACGCAATGCCTCATGTAACTGGTACATCCAATTTCCTGCATTTTTGCAGGTTTCAAGGAAAATGCTTTGTGTCTCTTCAAAAGTTCCCCATCCCCATGCTGTAAAGTCTTCAAGAGAAGCCTTTTTCAAGACTAAAGGATGATGAGTAGCTTTTTCGAGCTCTTTGCAGACCAGTTTACAATTAAAGACAGTCTCAAGGTGGTCAAATGCAAATCTTGATAGAATGTTTCCAAGAATCTCATAGGGAAGATCTGTGATCTGAGTTTCCCCCGATCCAGATTTCTCTAGTGAAGTCCTTGGTTGCTTTGATGAGGTTCCAATTTCATAGCTGAATAAAGTTAAAAACAAAAATAGAATTAAAAACTAGAGAATGCAATTCATTAATGGAAATGGGATGTACAGCTTTGAATCATCCACATAATTCTCTGTCCCAAGACAAAAACACAACAGATACAAGCAAAGAAAATATCAATCACTTGATTTCTAGATTATTCTAATTCTAGTAGTTCTTCTTCATTCTGATCTTCTTCTGCATTGTTCCATTGCTCCCATTCAAATAATATGCCTAGTTCGCCACTTGCTCTTCTGTATTGCTTGACATAATCAAACAGTTCACAAGGAATACAATCCATCCTTTCATTAAAAGGTAATTGCTGTCGCTCTTGGATAGAGTGATTCTTACAAAAACTCCTTTCCTCTTGATCAAGGAATGGGTTTGGGAACTTTTCACCATAAAGGAGCCAGTGGAGAACACTCATTTTTAAGAATAGAAGTTCAAAAGGATCTTGAGTCACAGATTTGATCAATTGAATTCCTTCCTCATCCAGCTGCGGATCTTGTTTGGAAAGCAGTAGAAAGGATCTTATGAAAGTGGTTGGTTTGTGTTTATCATCTAAACCAGGCTTAAGAATTTCATAAGCTTTTTCCTCATTTTTATCCTCGACAAAGGCTATCAATGCAGGCACAATATTAAACATATAATTGCCTGCATCCTGGCATCTTTTAATGAATCTGACTTGGTTACTTGGATAAGCATCTCCTCTCCAAACAGCACAAGTTTCCAAATTAGCTCTCTTTAGAGCTAACGATGACCTGCTTGCTGAGAGAAATTGCTTAGAAGTTTCGGACGCTCTAAAAAGTGCCTTTATCATTCCTAGTCTTGACAGAATGTCTCCCAGTAACTCTATTGGTAAATCAAGTAATTGAGTTTCCAAGAGTTGAGGGTTTTCGACATTTCTGAAAAGAAAAGGAGAAAGAACACAGAATTCAGAGTTAAACTCAACATTTATGTAGCAATGAGACTAGATTTTATTAGCAAAGTCAGGCTACATTACATTGTACAAAATATCTGATCTAGTGACAATTTCAAAGTTGAAAATTAGAAGACATGTCACATACATCAATCTCTTTCTCTTTTGTCCAAAAGCTTATTCATCAATGCTATAATTATCAAAGTTCTCCCCTGCTGCCATCCTAAAGTCAGCTACGGCTCTTTTTGTGTCACAGCAGAGATAGCAGACATCGGCTGTATAGTATGATGACTTATGGAAGGTTTCCTGATCACGAACTTCTACAACACAGAATTCCCTATTTTCCTGCCCTAAGAATGGATTTGGGACATATTCCCATTCTGAAACTAAGGTGAGAAGATTGTATCTAAATTCATAACTGTTTAATCTGTCTCTTAAGATTGGACTAATTAAACGAAGTCCAGCTTCTATCTCTTCCCTAGAACTTTTACTTAGGCAACATAAAGCTTTAAAATATTGGGAACTCTTAAAGTTATCTTTTATTCCTTCATCCAGGATCTGAAATGCCTTGGATCCTTTCCCTTGTATAAACAATTCCAAGGCCTTGGGCAAATTCAGAGTATGATTCTCAGCCTCTCTACAGGCATCTATAAATTTGATTTTACCAGAGGATTCATTAGAAATTCTTTTAAAGGCTAGATCCTGTACATTAAATCTCCGAAGGACAATAGGATATTCTGAGGCTATTGTGAATGTTGAACAGATTTGTTTACACTTGAGCAGATCTTCAAAGCTGCTCTGCCCTACTCGTGACAGAATCTCCCCAAGGACATCCAATGGAAGATCAGTCAGGTGTAAAGCAGAGGACTCAGAAGGCTGCTCCTCACTGTTATTTAGTCGAATTTTAAAGAAGAAGAATCAGTTGAAATTATACTCCAAGTTTTAAAATTAAAGAAGAACGACAGTGGATGAAAAACTTAAACCCTAATATGAGTAAAAACATTATAATGCAGAATGTAACAACTTCAAACATCAGGAAGAAATGCGATGAAAAAAATGAACGGAGAGCTTACGGGTTGTTGCTCGCCATTAGGATTGTTCCTGAAGCTGAGTGTTTCTGAAGAAGAGTTTCGCAAATAGAGGAAGAAGAAGAACTTTAAAAATGGCGGTTTCTTCTCGAGAGAGAATATGAAAAGATATGAAAATGATTTGAAAAGATAAGGAGGTTATAGGTCTTATATAAAACAATGGGCTGGCCTAGTTAAAGAATAAAAAATAGGGTACTCAAGTACTTAGAGTGTATTCACTCATTCTAGACCTGCTACATCAGTGAGTCTGGTTATCGATTTAAAAATTGAGTTAAAGAACTCAAACAACATAAATTGGATAAAATTGGATTGGTTGAAAACAAAGCGAGGGGTAATCATTGAAAAGGATTAAGACTTCTAAACTTAATATTAAGTCTGGTTAAATCTTCTTCACCAGATTCATCTTAATGCCTAACAAAAATCCGCCCTTAGCTTATTTATTTAAAGATTACCAATTCTTCCATCCCATTTCCTGATTTCCAGTTTCATCTTTAATTCATTTTTGAATTGAGTAAAGAAACTGATCATACAAGATATAAAAGTAGGAGAATTGTAATACATGGAGTCCAAATGATCCAAAATACATCAAAATATCCAGAAATTACAAACATATAAAATACTATAGAATTCCTAGCTCTAACTGCTCAGGGGTCAATTTCCTCATCATCGGAGTCGGTCCACATGAACTCATCAGGAAACACTTCACCACAATACAGTCTAAACTGCCTCACCATGTCAAAGAATTGACATGGGATACAGTCCATCCTGATGTGTGGTGGTAGTAAGACTCGAACCTGCAAGGTGTGATCCTTACAGTAGCTCATCTCTGGTTGCCCTAGAAAAGGATTTGGAAGTTGAGGAATATGGGTGAACCAATGAAAAAGATAGATTTTGATGAAAACCACTTCTAAAACATCAGAAGCTACTGTTTGGACCAACTCTAGTCCTTCTTCAATCCACTTATCCTCTTGTTTTGTTAATAGGAGCATCGTCTTGAGCAGAACAGTAGGTTCATGCCCATCATCTAGTCCTGGCTTGAGGATTTCATATGCCTTCTCCTCATCTCTTTCCTCCACAAATGCCTTTAATGCAGGTTCAATGTTGAACATGAAGTTCCCTGCATTTTGACACTCTCGAATGAATCTTTTCTGGTTGTCCGGATAAACGTCCTCTCTCCACCTCATACACGATTCCAAGTCCACTCTCTTGTAAACAAGATGGGTTTTGCTTGCCTGGTAAAATAATGGAGAGACTTCTGCTATCCTGAAAAGCTCTCTAACATTGTCTTTTCCGATTCTTGATAGAATATCCCCCAACAACTCAGTGGGTAAATGGGATATTTGAGTCCGAATGCGCTGTGGATTCCTAGCATTTCTGTTTCCAGAAAATAATATGATAAGGAATACAGGGGAATACTTTTATGATGGAACCAAAATTTCCGAAATGGGAGTTTCATTCCTAATATGAAGTTCCAAAATCTCATATGGATAATGCATCAGTTACAAACTAAAACTTTCAGAAAAGATTCTCTGGATTAATGAGTGTAAAGAAACGGCTCTTAGTTATGAGGAATCTTAAATGATTAATGTTTCCGTTTTCTACAGCCATTCCCTAAAAAAATAGAATCATGAACCCTAGGCCTAAAAATGCAATCTGACAACAAGCTTTGCAAAATAGAACTAAGAATAAAAGAAAGAAAGGATGAACGAGATTGCTTACGGATTGTTCTCGGCCATGTTCTTGCTTATGAGAATGGTTGAGAGTGATAAAAAATGGTGTATGGCGATTTCTTCTTGAGTAAGAGAAGAAAATCTGATGAAAATTTTTGAAATGACAAGTGAGAGGAATGACTGCAAGGACAGAGACACCTATTTTTATCTAAGGACTGCAGGGGTCAAGATAGTAAATCTTGTCTCTGCAGGGAGTAATGATTATGCCTAAAATAACCCTATTTTGAAGATTTTATTTAAAAGTAAAGATAAAAATCTAATGTAAAGGATAAGATCAATCAAGTTGTTTCCTTTTAATAAAAATGAAGCGAGGAGTATATATAAATCAACACCAAAAGGAGTTAGTATTTAGATACAAATTAAGAGATTACATAATCGATCAGTTTGAATCTGAATCAGTTTCTAATTCTGACCCAGATTCAATTACATGCTCATTAAAACTTTCTCTTAATCTCCTAATTAAACTAGTAACCTCACAACACAAACAATCAATGTTTGTGGCACCATAGTTAAAGTGTGGAGGTTCCCTAACTAAGTCCCTACTGTGTGGCGCTAAATAATCACTGTACTCGCGATGTCCTTGCCCCTTAAAGGGATTAGGCTCCTCCTCGCTTTCATTGAATAGCTTGCTGATCTTCGCCTCCATCTTGCGGATATGATCTTCATCTTTAAAGATTGATCCGAGAAGATACAATCCCTCATCAATTTCCTCAAGGCTCTCCAAACTCAAAAGAATGAAGGCCTTGATAAAGATTGAGGGATGATGATTGTCATCGACTCCAGGCTTAAGGACTTCAAAAGCGGCTTCCTTGAGCCCTGTATTGCAGAATCTCAAGAGTGCAGGTTCTAGCTTCAGCATGAAATTTCCCGCCTCTCTGCATCTTCGAAGTATTCGGATGTAATGAGAGTCAAGTGTCCTCTCAGCAGTCATCCTCCTTTCCACATTTGCCCTCCTCCATACTATAGGCGCCATAGTTGCTTTGGCGAACTTTTTGCAGGTTGGGGCTAACCTGGCTACATCCTTCATCTCTTCTCTTCCCAACCTTGAGAGAATATCTCCCAAGATTTCTTCAGGAATGTCTAGAATGGATGTTCTAGCATTTGGAGCTGCTGCGGCCATTCTATCTTTTGAATATGGTTTTAGGATAATTTCTGAGGATGGAAATGTTTGAGATGAAAGAAGAGGAGGATTCGACTAGATTTTATAGCAGAAAAACTAAATTCTGCCATAATTACTGGCGGTTGAAACGACGTGATGGTTAGTGTACGAGAAGAAGAAGAGTCTGAAAAGGGTATTTTGGTCTTTGAGAAGTTTGAAAATCTATCCGTTCAAAATTCCCAGACTCTCGCTCTGTCGATTGTCATTGCGTGGGTATAAAAATCCTTTTCTCGCTTTGTTAATTACAAAGCGAGAAAACATTCTTGTACAATTCCCAGAGTAAAATAGTCTCGCTTTGTTTTTCGACAAAGCGTAGACACCAAACTCTTATTCCTTAACAAATTATAATTTTGACAGAATAAAAATTTGAACTGATCACCTCGCATCATAACTTTTACAAAGCGTGAGTAAGAGTAATTCATTTTTAACTCACGCTTTGACAAAATTACAGAAGCGTGGCCTCAGGATCCATTCATACTCCATTTTCCAAACACTTAATACTCAAAAACCTGTTTGAAAATTCATGTCTCTTCCTCCTTCATTCCATCACAGCTTCATTTCTCGAATTCCTGAAAATAAAGAATAAAAGAATTAGAGATGAAAAATAAATCTAAAGAAAAGGGGAATACTACTCAGTTAACCTGGGTAGTATCCACCCCCCTATATTATTATTATTATTATTATTATTATTATTATTATTTTTTTTTTTAGAAAACAGAAAACTAAGGATTATCCAAATATTCAGTTTGGATATTTAGATCTTGTTGGCCAATATATTCCTTTAGCCTGTGTCCATTTACAGTCTTTTCTCCTTCATTGAGCATAATTGTCACTGATCCATTGTCATGAACAGCTACAACAGGAAATGGTCCTGTCCACCTTGATCTGAGCTTACCTGGAAATAACTTCAAACGAGAATTATAAAGCAAAACCAATTGACCAACAGAAAATTCTTTATGTTTAATTTTTGAATCATGAATTTTCTTAGTTCGATCTTTATAAATCTTGCTGCTTTCATATGCTTCCAGTCTCATCTCTTCTAGTTTAGACAGATCAAACTTCCTCTTATCTTGTCCTGACTGAAGATCCATGTTGAGCATTTTAATGGCCCAATATGCTCTATGTTCTAACTCAACTGGAAGATGACATGCTTTTCCAAAAACTAATCTGTAGGGAGACATTCCTATAGGAGTTTTAAAAGCAGTTCTGTAAGCCCATAAAGCATCATCTAACTTCTTTGACCAGTCTTTTCTTGTAATGTTCACAGAAGCTTGTAGAATGTGCTTAATTTCCTTATTAGATACCTCCACCTGTCCACTTGTCTGAGGATGATATGGTGATCCAACTTTATGATGAACACCATACTGCTTCAGTAATTTCTCAAAGAGTTTATTCACAAAGTGAGATCCTCCATCAGATATAATGGCACGAGGGGCTCCAAACCTGGTAAAAATATTCTTCTGTAGAAATTTAGTAACTTGTTTAGCTTCATTATTGGGTAAGGCTACTGCTTCTACCCATTTTGAAACATAATCAACAGCTACTAAAATATAATGATTACCAAAAGATGGGGGAAATGGTCCCATAAAGTCAATTCCCCAGACATCAAATATCTCTACTTCTAAAATCCCCTTTTGAGGCATTTCTTCTCTCATTGAAATGTTTCCCAATCTTTGACATCTATCACACATCTTTATAAATTTCTGGGAATCCAAAAAGATAGTTGGCCAGTAAAACCCACAGTCTAGAACTTTTCTAGCAGTCCTAGCAGGACCATGATGGCCTCCTAAAGGGTTCTCATGACACTTTCTGACAATTTGGAAACCTTCTTTTTCATGAACACAGCGCCTAATAACCTGGTCTGAACAAAACTTGAATAAAAAGGGGTCATCCCAATAGTACTTCTGAATTTCTCTGAAAAACCTCGACTTCTGATGAGAGTCTTTAAATTTTGGGACAATCTTGCAAGCTAGATAATTAGCAAAATCTGAAAACCAAGGACAATCAAATTGATGCAACTGCAAAGCATACAATTGTTCATCTGGGAATTTATCATTTACAACTTCCTCCTTCTCTGTTTTCTCCTCCAATCTAGAAAGGTGGTCTGCTACTCCATTATCTTTTCCTTTTCTATCCTTGATAATAATGTCAAATTCTTGTAGAAGGAAAACCCATCTTATCAGCCTCGGTTTGGCTTCTTGCTTTGAGAAAAGATATCGTAATGCAGAATGATCTGTGTAAACTATAGTTTGGGCTCCAATAAGATACTGTCTGAACTTATCAAACGCAAAAACTACAGCATACATTTCCTTTTCTGTAGTAGTGTAGTTTATCTGAGCATCATTAAGAGTATGGCTAGCATAATAGATAACATGATGTTTGCCTTCTTTGTGTTGCCCCAAAACCGCTCCTACTGCATTCTCACTTCCATCGCTCATAAGCTCAAAAGGTAGACTCCAATCAGAAGACTGAACTATAGGTGCAGTGATTAATTTCTCCTTCAAAGTCTTAAAAGTTGTTAAGCAGTCTTCATCAAAGCTAAATGTCACATCCTTATGAAGAAGATTACACAAGGGTCTTGCTATCTTAGAAAAGTCCTTAATAAACCTTCTATAAAAACCAGCATGACCAAGAAAACTCCTTACTGCCTTAATTGTTTTAGGTGGTGGTAGATTTGCTATTACAGAAACCTTAGCTTTATCTACTTCTATTCCTGCTCTAGATACTTTGTGTCCCAGGACAATTCCTTCTTGAACCATAAAATGACACTTTTCCCAGTTAAGAACTAAGTTAGTGTCCTCACATCTCTGCAAAATTTTTGACAAATTTTTTAAAGAATCTTCAAAGTCAGTTCCATGAACAGTAAAATCATCTATAAACACTTCAATGCATTTTTCAATAAAATCAGAGAAAATACTCATCATGCATCTTTGAAATGTAGCAGGAGCATTACATAATCCAAAAGGCATTCTTCTATAAGCAAATGTTCCATATGGGCATGTAAAAGTTGTTTTCTCATGATCTTCACTAGCAATAACTATTTGATTTTAGCCTGAATAACCATCTAGAAAACTGTAAAATGGTTTACCTGACAATCTTTCTAACATTTGATCAATAAACGGTAAAGGGAAATGATCTTTTCTTGTGGCAGTGTTTAATTTTCTATAGTCAATGCAAACTCTCCAACCAGTTACTGGTCTTGTTGCTACTTCATCACCATGTTCATTTGTCACAATACAAATCCCACCCTTTTTGGGTACAACTTGTGTTGGACTCACCCATTTACTATCAGAGATAGGATAGATTATACCTGCATCAAGTAGCTTGATTACCTCCTTCTTGACAACTTCCTGCATTGGTGGGTTTAGCCTCCTTTGTGGTTGTCTGGATGGTTTGTATTCATCCTCCATCAGAATCTAGAGCTTGTTCTTGTTCTTCACTCAATTTGGATGAAATTATTACCGGAAGCTTCTTTTTGTCTGCCAAAAAGGCATACTTAAGATGTTCTGGCAATACTTTAAGCTCAAGCTCAGGTGGGTTCTCTATTGATGGAGTTAATCTGCTTCGAGTTTGTACTTCCATCTTTAAATCAGATCCTTCTTCAGAAAGGTCTGTTTTATCAATGTCATCCTCAGATTGCTCTGAAGATGGCATATCCTCACTTTCTGATCCATCCTTGATTTCACCAGTCTCAGGATCAGCGAATCTAACCGCACACAAGTAAGCAAAAGTAGCATCTTTAGCATTTGTGAGTGGGGTGAGATTGTTCTCAGTTACATCAGTGGTAAAGAGATTATAGTAATCAAAAAGATTTCCCCCCTCCATAGTACTATCTTCTAATTCCTTCCCCGCTACATTGGTTTCAAAAGCGTTAAAAGGATATGTTGACATCTTCATCATGTCAAAAGTGACCTCCTGGTTATCAACATGAAGCTTCACTATGCCATTCTTTGCATCAATCATGGCTCCCGCAGTCACCAGAAAAGGCCTTCCCAATATGATAGGAATTCTGACATTTTCGTCGATATCAAGAATGACAAAATCAGCTGGAAAACAAAGGCCTCCTGTCTTTACTATAACATCTTCAATGATCCCTTCTGGTCTGGTGCTCGATTGATCAGCAAAGAAGAGGGTCATATTGACTGGCCTCATCTTTCCCAAATCCAAACGTCTCGCCATAGCCAGTGGCATCACATTGATGCTGCTTCCTAAGTCACAGAGTCCTCGCCCAGCTTCTTTACAGTTGATAATCAGAGGTAAAGTGAAACTCCCTGGATCTTCAAGCTTTGGAGGAATCCTTTGCTGAAGAACCAAGCTACAGTTTTGATTTAAGACCACCATGTGCTGCTCTCCTGCACTTCTTTTCCCTGAAATTAATTCTTTCAGAAACTTAGCGTAAGTGGGCATTTCAGCAATTAATTCAACCAAAGGGATTGATATTTCAATGGCCTTAATCTTTTCAAGAAATTTCTTAAATTTAATTTCTTGAAGATCATTTTTAAGTCTCCCAGGATATGGTATCCTGGGCATGTGCTCATCCAGTGAATCCTTTTTGTTACCTGTAGAGTTAGGATTATCATTACCTCCCTCTTTTTCCTTAGGAAAAGAATATCCTGAGACATTCTTTTCCAAACCCTTATCCTCAAGTATCTGTCTCTGTTCAGGGTGATCATCTTCTTCCATTGTTTGAACATCCTTGAACTTTTTCTGCTGCAGCAACCTATCTCTTTTCTTTTCAAATTCAGGATCAACAACCTCTTTTCCTCCCCTCAATGTAACTGCCTTACATTGTGGATTTGTTTCAGAAGAACTTGGTAATTTTCCTTTTTCTCTCTGCTGTAATAATTTGGCCATCTCTGTTACAGAATTCTCAACATTCTTGATTGAAGCCTGCAGTTGGTTATTCGTCTCTGTCTGCTTAACAATGAACTCCTTCAGAGCATTTTCCACCTTTAAAGAGTAAGTATTATCTTGAGCAACAGGATAAGGTTGTTGTGGAAAGTTCACTGGGACTGGTGCAAACTGTCCAAACGGCCTATTCTGTTGGTTCACCTGTTGGAAAGGTCTCTGTGGGTACATCTGTTGTTGTGGATAAAATGGTTGTGGAGGACGAAACTGCTGCTGATTTGGTTGTTGTGGGTTCAGAAGATGTGCATTTTGTGCGTTCTGAGTATTACCATAGCTCAGATTCGGGTGTTTGTTTTGGAATCCGGTGTAGTTGCAGCTCTCATCTTGCTTTGGGGCTTCCTGAATTTGTGGACACTGATCATTGTGATGTGGCCCTGAGCAAATTCCGCACTGATACACAGGTTCCATTGGAGCAGGTTGAAGGATCATTACTGGTTGCTGTTGTTGTTGATGCTGAGCCTGTTGATTTGCTTGCTGAGCCAACTGTAGATCAGCAATCTGCTTGGTGAGTGCTGCAAATTTCTCTTCATTTTTATCTGTATGGATGACAAGACTTTTTCTGGTAGGAGATGGTGGATCATCGTCCTGGAGGACTGCCCTGCTGGCTGTCATAGTATCTATTGTTGACCACGCTCTATCAAGTGGCATTTGAAGCAATTGTTCCCCTCCAGTGGCATTGATCATCATCTGCCAAGTGTGAGTGAGTCCGGTGAAGAAAATTTTCAATAGCCTTCTTTCAGTTATACCATGTTGTGGACATCTCTTGAGCATGTCAAAGAATCTGTCCCGGGCATCCTTAAGAGATTCCCCTTTTCTCATCTTGAAACTAGAGATCTTGTCTACCCATTCGTCAACCTTGCTTTCAGGAAAATACTTAAGTAGGAAATTCCTGACTAATTCTGGCCATGTAGCCTTCTGTTGAGCATTTAATGAATCATACCATTCTTTAGCGGAGCCATCCAAAGAGAATGGAAACATAGCCAATTGAATGGTTTCCCTTGAAGCTCTTCCTTTCTTTACTGTCTTACTTAGTTCAACAAACTTCTTGAGATGTAAATGTGGATCTTCAGCACTCATTCCATAAAAAGCTCTAGAAGATGCTAGGTTCAATATACCAGGTGGTATATCAACCTCCTCATCTGTCCCAGCCAAATATTGATCGACGTTAGGTTGCCATGGTTGATATTGCTCTTCTTGAGGGTTCGGAACAGGATTAGCAAAATTTGGTGGAAAATAGTGTTGATGAATAAATTGTGGTGCAGCAGCTCTTTGTGGTGCTTGAAAAGGTCCTCGAAGTGGAATGTTTTGCTGATTATCTGGTTGTCCATTTGGCAAGTTCCCAGGTCCGTCATTCTGTCCATTGTTAGCCATCCTTGTTATGGTTGAAAGATTTCCTTATGCAAGATCTCTCTGTCTCCTTCTTGCACTTGCTCTGATCAGCCTTGCTGTTCTCTCAAGTTCACAATTAAAAGGAAGCAAAGGTGGTCTTGAAGATCGAGTTTTTCTCTCGCTCATAAACTGTTGAGGCTTCTCTGTGAACAAAATGAAAGAATTTGTGAATTCGTTATAATAAAAAGTAAATAATTACAATTAAACCAAGAATATCTACAGTTCTAAAATTCATAACGCTACACCCTCCCCGGCAACGGCGCCATGAAGCTTTGGGGTAAAACCCCGATGCAATGCCCCCCGACAGCCTTTACACTATAATTCCTATAGGGCTGTTAAAAAGCTTGCCTAGTTTTTCCTACCGAAAGCGCACGGTATCAAGCTGCAATATTTATTTTAATTGTCGGGATCGTTCAAAAGAGAGTTACACGATAGAAGTGTTTTAATAGAATTATTAGCTTTAGAATCTGTCTTTATTCTCGATTTAAGGATGTTGTAATGATGATTACTAAAGAATATTACTGAAATGTAAATGCTTAAAGCTGTAAATGTAGTAAAGAAAACAATTAAAATGATGTAGAACATTATGGTCTTATTCACGTGTTTAAGATGTTACAGACCAAATCAAATGAAAAATGAAATAAGAATATGATGAGATTATCATACTTCATTGGCTAAAACATAATGAAAGTTCATTGAGATAGACAAATCCTTTACACAACTTAATCAATTCTTCATGTCTTCAATCACTTCCCAAGACAGGTACTTATGATTCAGTGTCATAACATTCTAAGCTCTGAAATCATGGAATACTATCATCACAGAATGATCTGTCAGACTCCTTCTGTGATAAAAGCTTTCAGAATTGTCACTTAATCTTTTCCTTTCAGACTCAGATTAAGCCTTTGACAACTCAAGGTCACTTCTAAATCATACTATATTCATCTGAACTTGAAGTTGTTCTTTTTATTACCCTGATCAAACTGATCTTATGATCCTGTATTGGATGTCCTCTACAACAAATGAAAAAGCTAACATTTAAATCTATCATCCAATGTTTTCATAAGACTTATTTCTTCAGAGTAATTCCTGCAAGTATTCATAAGGAATAATAGTCTTGTAAGTATATCAAGATGAAATTGCTATTCAAATTCCTTGACTTATCCAGACTACTCAGATTTGTATAACTGATTTAGCTCAAGAAATCTCTGTAAACAGTTCCAAATATCCATGATTTGACTCAGGATTAGTAGACCGAAGAGAAATGTTTAATCTCCTACTCAAGCATATAGTGATAACTATGATACCATGAACCCCGGAAATTAATCTTCCTGATATTCTACTAATTTTTAGGACAAAAGATGGTTCTTGAAACATCTTTCCCTTTTAAACGACAGGTACTAAATGCCCAACTGAAGAACAAGTTTGTTCTTTATCAGTCCTGAGTAAATAATGATTGAGTAAACCTATATCATCATCTCTCTCAGCGTACCAGTGTAAAATAGTAATACGTGTTGCACATATGAATTGTAATTTTGTAATCATGAAGTAAGATTACTCATCATATACTGGGAAATATCCCAAAATATTATATGTATATGTAGTATTATATGTATAAAGAAGCGTTGAGGGTTCTGAATCCTCTTAATCAAAATGCAAGGATGCTTCCAAAATATACATTGGAAACTAGACAGAATTATGAAATAACTTTCCCAAGAAAAAGAATTTGAGAAATAACTCTGCAAAATAAGTGTCCAAAATAGCTCGCAGTAACTATTTTGGGTTTCAAACTATGAACATTCTAATTTTCCGCACGCTATGTCTGTACAGCGTGGAGGGAGCTAATATTCAAAGAATGTTCCCCAGATTTTGTTTATACAAAGAATTGAATGCCTCGCGATAGTTTCTGTAAGAATGCGGCGAGGTACTCAATTCCTACTTATAGATAGGGGTTATATACGTATAAGGTGTAAAAGTGAATGATTGATACCCTTTAAAATGGATATCAAGTCTATTGCTGTTATAGATTGATCCTCTCGCTTTGTCAGATTGACATCGCGTGAGTATTTGAATAGCCTTTGTCATAATAGATCTATCTGGATATTTCCTCGCGTCATCTTTTAGGATGAAGCGAGGGAATATCCTTATTCGAAGTAAATGATCAGAATTTATAACTGTCATAACTACCTTCTGGAATTTCTGTTTAGAAAATTATGAACATAGAATCCTTTGCATCCAAGTTCATGAACTCAAAGCTATTGATTCTCAAAGATTATCAAGCAGTGATTAACACTGCATGGGTCTCTAGGAACCTTTTAGAGTTCTGAAACTTAAACCCTATGATTCTCTTCTATAAACATAACATTGACAGACAATCGAGTAAATTCATAATTCTGCCAGATCATACCTAACTCGGTTACAATATCCAAATTTCTTACGTAATTAGAATGAACAATTTGCGCATTAAAAATGTGGAAGTGCTATGATCTTCGAAAATCGAATTAAAGATATGATACAAAATTCAGATTGAATGATGAAATTGAGGTTTATACTCTGCTGAAACAGAATTACGAAATGGAAATAGAAACCAGAAAGATAAGAAATTCACAATCTGATAACCGATCATTCTTCTTGTATCTCAAACAACAAAGAATTAAAAACGAATACACCTGGAAATCTGATTGCTATCAGGATAATGCAAAGATGAGCGAACGAGTCGGAGTTTAGATGATGATCGTCATGATGGATGAACAAGCGATCCGAAAGCAACTCTCCTCCCAGGGTATCCTCAAGCTAATCTAACATCTAATCTTAAAGAAATCTACTGCGAAATTGAATTACAAATTACAAATCTGAAGAACATCAAAGTAAATTGCAGAGAAAATTAAATCCTAACCTACCTACTCAATTCTAAAAAGTGGACTGGAGAGTAAAATCAAGCTATTCTCTTCAATCTCCCGCCTGCTGAGCTGATTCCCCAAGGGTCTTATTTATAGATGGGTGTTGTAACTGCTTCTGCCTTGGATGATAACCGCTCGCATCAGAATAGCTCTCCTCTCGCTTTGTCCAGTTCCTTCAAAGCGAGAGTCAGAAATGTAATCATCTTTCTTGACGAGGCGAGGTCTCATAGTTTCTCCAAGGAATCTGCTTCTCGCCATGACGGATAAAACTTCTGTCTTGCACAGACTTCCTTTCCTCGCGATGTCAAACAATCATCGCTGGACTTCAGCATCTGCACATTTTCCTTAAATCTTTTCCTGATTTCAGAAACAAGCCCTCGCACCATTCCTTTTCTTTCCTCGCTATGTCCTTTCCACTTCCTGCTGTTTTCCAGCTTAACTTCCCTCTGCATGACAAAGCGTGGATCAGTTCAATGGAAACACCGCGTGCGAGTCTTTCAAAGAAAACTCAGAATTTCAAGCCATTTTCAATGTATTTCCAACTTCTGTGCAATCTTAATTCTTCTTCCATTCTTTCTAATCCTTTATGATTATTCATCAAAAATCAATGGAATTAAGAGCAAAAGATCATCTTTAAGACACTAAATTGGACGCAAATGACAGTCACAAAAGACTGTCATCACCTGCCCGGACCGAAGTCCAGGCGTGGGCCGCGCTGTGAAAGGCCAATTGGCGCGCCACGACCGCGCCACACGGCAGATTCACCGGTTGCGAGATTCACTCGCCCGAATCCGGATTTTTCGGCTTCGGTTGAACACCTTTCGGCTCAAGACTTACCAAGGCCGACCTTGGACGTCCCTAGGTCGCGTCTATCTATAAATAACCCCTCTTGACAGCCCCGAACACTTTTCAAAGCCCTACGAATTCTCTATACGTTTGAAAACCCTAATCCCGGAGTCGTCGGAGGCACGAAACCAAGGCGAGGACTGCTTGGGACTGTTTTGGACGAAAATTGGGAGATCTCTAAGGTCGTGGTAAGTTCTGGTCCGTTCAATATTTTACGTTCCCAATCCGAAAACGGATTCTAACTTAGTTTCTTTCATCTCTACACCCCGAATCGGATCTAGAACGAAGAACCCGACGAACCGAGGAGATAACGGTGGACTGGAAGCCACGCCTCCGAAATCGACGTTCCCGGATGACTGGAAATCTGTAAGTTGACACTTACATGGTTTTGGGAGTAATTAAAACACTTAAATCTAAAAGCTTAAACAAGAGTTTCGAAAATCTGTCAACGTGAGATTTTTACCGGCGCAGCAATTTTGTACGATTTTTCCGAACCCTTAAAAGTCTTCAAACGAGAAAACTTAAAACACAAAAACCGTTCCAAAGGCTTAGTTCTATTACCTATAAAATTTTCAGAATTTTTCGTGATGATTTGGTATCTGAAATCAACCCGGAACCGAACTGCTTAAGTTTGAATCTTGAAATTCTTGACAGAACTTAGGTCTGAACTTGATGACATTTTTGACTAGGGTTCTAGGCCGATTTAGATCTTTAGCCGAACATGAAAGTTGTAGATAAATATCTTAAGAAGGTCTCTGTAAAAGGTCGTTAAATATGGAGTTGAATTGCTATGGTATATCTCGAAATTTTGGAACTGCTGTACACGAAATTCGGACAGATTAATGATATGACGAAAATTGACGTTTTTGACCTGTTTCGGTATCTCGGATTGAAAAAGTTAAAACATGAAAGTTGTTCATCTCGGTGTTTTCGAGTCAGTGGTAAATTTTTATGACTTATTATCATGTTTTTATGTAAATATTAAATTAATGGCTTTTAAACCCTACGATCATGCATGTGTTAACTTACTCAGCAAGTTATGCTGACCAAACCGTTTATTTTTCCTTTTCCTTACAGAGTATGTGGAACAAACATGAGCACGTTCATGCATGGGGGAATTATATTTTGCAAAACTTTATTTTTAAATTCTTGCATTAGACTATAGAATAAACGGGCCTGTTTAACCCGTGTTTTGATCATGTCGGTCTTATTTACATTTCCGCTGTAATATTATACTTAAATATTATTTCCGTTGCATTATGATATTATTATTTTCGAATTTATATTGTATGGGCTGTTTGCAAATGTTTTAAATATTTTAAAAATTGAAATACGCAGCTTGCATCTCTTTAGTAAGCCGGAGAAACCGTGTTTTACTAGGGAGGTGTGGCGGTGACATCCCGACCTGGGTGACCAAAATACGGGGTGTTACAAGTTGGTATCATAGCCCGGATATTTTTAAACTATTATTTTTAAACCATTATTATTTTTTAAACTATTATTTTTAAACTATTATTTTTAAACTACTAGATTATTATTTTTAAACCATTCGTATTTATATTACTATTATAGAAGCCCAAAATTATTATTTTAAACTTTCCTAGCCCAAAATTATTTTTAGCCCAAATTATAATTATTTTGACCCAATATAGAGGTCCAAGGATTTTAAACACTATTTTAAATTTTTAAAGCATTAATTCCATGGATTAAATTTTTATTTTTAAAACCCATGCAAAATATATATATATATATATATATATATAGTGCATGAACTATTGTTGGGGGAAATAATCATTTGCATTTGCATATTGCATCTCCTTTATAAAAAGAACTTAGAATCTTGGCGAATTTTAACTTAGAATCTTGGCGAATTCTAACCTAGAATCTTGGCGAATATTAACTTAGATCTTTTGCTTGCACTAGATGGCTAGTCAAGATATGATGAACTTGATGATCAAATGATGAACGCTCACTTTGACTCCCAACAAACCATACAACAAATGAAAAATCGTATAGCTCACTTGGAGGCAAATCTACACCAAATGGGAGACTTAAGGGAAGCTGACCTCCAACACTTCCTGAACTTGAGAGCCGCTGATCAAGGTCGCATAAAAGACTTAGAAACTCAAGTGCAAAAGCTCACCGAACGGGGCGATGCGATGATAGATAGAATCAAGGATCTAGGGACGGACCTGCTTGACCTCACCGATATAGTAGTACCATATAGCCCTGTGGAAGACCATTTGATGGGAACACGAAGCCCAACACCCCCGGTGGAGAGCCCATCAGGCCTTATCCGTGGACGCTACGGAACCCTTGGACTCTGGCCCCACATGGTCCGGCCGTCGCCAAACCTGAGCCCCGTGGAGAACCATCTGGAGGAGTCACCAGAACCGGCTCCGGAAGCCGTCGATCCACCATCCCCAGTGTTTCATGGACCTTTGGGCACCGGCCAAGTCTCTGATGAGGATGATCCTATGGAAGACCGCACTACTCTGCCAGAGGACGCGGAGATCTTCTAGATACTTTGTCTTAGATAGTATATTTATTTTGCGCATCCTATTACCTGTATTAAGTTTCTTTTAAGGAATAAAATGCAAGTTGATTTTTTTGAAATCCTTTAGCCCTGAACAATCGGAAAAAAAAAAAGAGAGACGAACCGAAATAGTTCCACCACATTTTCTCTAAACGATAACAATCAAACCAAACAACGAAGCAAGGGTACAAGGAAAGCGTAAACAAAACCAGCAAGATCATCCTTATACAGTCCCATAAGAAGACAACCAAATAAAACACTACCACTACGAGCCTAAATGGAGACGCAGAGACGAAGGATCACTGGTCGGGAGGCGGGAACTGACGACGCATATACTCGTCCATCTGACGCATGTAGGCATACATGTCGGTCATGGTGGCCTGCTGCTCCAGCTGCCTCGTAGTGATCGTATCCATGCGAGCCTGGTATAGATCCATCCGGGCATCCAAGGCATCATAACGAGCCTGCCCGGCTGCGAACCCAGCGTCCATACGAGCAAACCCAGCATCCATACTGAGCTGCATACCCTGCATCATCTGAAATATCTGCGGCACCTCCGGATCCTGTTGGGGAACCATGGAAGGTGGAGGTGGCTGCTCAGGAGGGACAACTAGAATCAAACCATCACCATTGGGCTCCGGGCGAAGGACAGCCGGAGGAGCCCCACGTCGTAAGGCACTGCGTCGAGCGGCGTAGGTAGGGATACGGTAGTAACCGCCAGCGGCTAACTCATAAGGATCCGTCTCTGGTGTCGTACGGATCCCCTAAGCCGCACACATACCACAAATAAGGTGAACATGGGTAATCACCCTACTCCCTCGTCCTCGGCGCATACTCCTCAGATTGTCTACGATACAAGCCCCAACATTCACCCTACCACCTCGGGCGATAAAGCAAATAGTCTTATAGACGTGGTCTAGAACGATATGGCTCCGGGTAATCGGCCGGACGCGGCCTAACCATATCTGAGTAAGCTCGCGCCACGGTGAGTCCATCGTCGCCAATCGCAGCTCGTGATCGTACTCGAGCCGAGGTGCCACCTCAGTGCACAAAACACCCCACGCAGGCGGGAGTATACGTCCCTCAGGCTGTGGCTGGAATACGCTGTCGTCAGGAAGGCCGAAGTAGACGTTGATTGCCTGAGCAATGAAATCTAGGTGGCGACCCCGAACCCAGACTCGAGATAAGTCGCTGTTCTCCCCAAGACCGCCAATGTTGGCGATGACCTCCATAGCTAAATAACCGGAAGCAATGCCCTCGGGATGGCGCGCGAGTCCAGTCCACTGAAGATGGTCCAAAACTGGACTAACCCTGTCATCGTCCATATGACGAGGATACATGCCTCTCTCCGGGACATAAGCCCTGTTCCGACAAAGCTCGTCGTCGAAATAGAACTCCTGAGAGGCCATCGTCGCAAACCGATGCCTATCGTGTCGATGGGGACGCACCTCGTCAGGAAGACCCCTGAGTCTAGGGCCCCGCTGCTCCTCGCCCTCCTCGGACTCACTGTCATCAGTATCCGGCATCACCGGAGCAGCAGTACTAGGGCCAGTTGCATCACGCCGAGTGGCTCGTCTCTTGGCCCCCGGAAGAACCATAAGAGACGCCCAGACAACCCACAAGAAAAGCAACATTCTGCAAATACCCAACCAATACCAATCATAAGGTGAATTTCTACGCAACAATTATACAGAAGAAATACGCAAGAACATTAAGTATAGGCTCCAATGCAAGCAATCCAAGAGGGGATCTAATCCAATAGTTTGCCAATATAGAGCGGAAAGTAACCAAACCAAAGAATGTGCCCAAATAAAGTCCAAAACCCATTGTGGCATTTCATCGAACACGTTAAGTGCGCAATTAACCAAGTTTAAAGTTACCTACCCATAATCGCAATGTCTCGGTAAACAATAACACTTAAACTATTCTCATATTGACAATACCAACATAATTCGAAAGCTCCATATCCGTCCTAATACCCAAATTCTAATAGAAACTATCCCAAAATCGGCATACATTACCACACAAACACTACCTAAGTAACAAAATAAACACCAAGTATCACATAAGCTCGCTAGTTGCACAAATTAAGCCTAAAAACGACAAATCCCCAATTCTTATCCCTAAACCCTAATTTCAAAATTCACCCAAAAATCAAAGCTAATCAAAGCATGAAAATTGAAATTGGCAAGTGGAAGTAGTAGAAGCATACCTTGCAATGAAAAATCGAAGTTGGGAATTGGAGAATTGGAGAATGAGAGAACGAATTTGGGAGCAAACTAGAAGAAGCCTCGGAAGTGGAAATGGGCGGAGTGGCTCGCGCCCCGCGCGAGCCCTTTTTTTTCAAGCTGCTGCGGTCGCGCGGTCACCGCGCGCTACCGCGCGGGCACCGCGCGGGCCACGAAAAATGTTTTTTGATTTTTTTTTATTTTCCTTACCTTCTATTGTTTTACACAACCAACTATACGGCAAATTGTCCAAATGCGATTTTTGGTTGAAGGAGGTAGCATTTCTAGGACATATAGTATCCGCTGATGGGGTTTCAGTGGATCCGACAAAAGTCTCTACCGTAACTGAATGGGCAACTCCAAAGAGCCAAACTGAGATAAGGAGTTTCCTTGGATTAGCCGGGTACTATAGACGGTTCGTGAAGGATTTTTCGAAAATCGCACGACCTTTGACCCAGCTACTGAAGAAGGGAGTAAAATACGTGTGGACAGAGGCTTGTGAGACAGCGTTTCAAGAACTGAAGAAACGACTCACAATCACACCCGTATTGACACTACCATCAGAGAATGGTGACTTCGAAGTTTACAGCGATGCTTCGAAGGAAGGTTTAGGTTGTGTCTTGATGCAAGACTCGAGAGTCGTAGCGTATGCATCACGCCAGCTAAAACCTCACGAGGAGAATTATCCGACATACGACTTGGAGTTGGCAGCGGCCGTTTTCGCTCTAAAGATATGGAGACATTATCTTTATGGGCGGAAGTGTCGAATGTTCACCGACCACAAGAGCTTGAAGTATATATTCACTCAAAAGGAGTTGAAATTGAGATAGCGAAGGTGGTTGGAACTTATTAAGGACTACGATTTGGAGATATCCTACCACGAGGGGAAGGCGAATGTGGTAGCCGATGCCCTAAGCCGGAAAACCCAACACGTGACAAACTCATTGGTAATTCCGCCGGCATTGTACATGGATTTAGCAAGATTGGATGTGGAACTTGTGCATCCTGGCACAGTGAGTGGAGTGATCAACGCAATGGTCGTAGAAACTCCAATATTGGACGAGATTAGGCTCGCCCAACCGGGCGACGCGAAATTGGAAAAGATAAAGGGGTATATTGCCGAGGGAAAGTAAATAGGATTTGCTGTCCACGAGGATGGAAGCATTCGCTTCAAAGGGAGATGGTGTGTGCCCCATAAATGTGCCGAGTTGAAGCGAAGGTTGATGGAGGAAGGGCACAACACGCTATATTCAGTGCATCCCAGAGGTGACAAGCTTTACAAAGATCTAAAGAAGATCTATTGGTGGCCGGGAATGAAGAAGGATGTGGCAGACTTCGTGGCAAAATGTCTCACCTGCCAAAAGGTTAAGGCAGTGCGACATAAACCCTTAGGGTTGATGCAACCACTAGAAATTCCAAGTTGGAAGTGGGACAACATCTCAATGGATTTTGTCTCGGGATTACCGCGATCACCTAAAGGCATGAATAAGATTTGGGTGATTGTGGATAGGCTAACGAAGACGGCCATATTTATCCCAATGAAAGACACGTCGACTATGGACCAATTGGCCCGAGCCTACGTCGATAATGTGGTACGACGACATGGAGTACCACATGACATCATTTCCGACAGAGACAGTAGATTTGTCTCTCACTTTTGGACGGAGTTACAAAAAGCTCTCGGTACTCAAATCAAAATGAGCACCGCATTCCACCCGATGACGGATGGTCAAACCGAGAGAACAATCCAAACACTAGAAGACATGCTGAGAGCATGCGTGTTGGAATTTAAGGGAAATTGGGAATCCCATTTACCCTTAATCGAATTTTCTTATAATAAAAGCTATCATGCTAGCATTGGCATGGCACCATTCGAGGCGTTGTATGGACGAAGGTGCCGCAGCCCGTTGAGCTGGGAAGAAAACGATAAGTCCGTGGTAGTGGGACCACAACTTATCGAAGACATGGCTCAACAAATCAAGGTGATTCAAGGAAAAATGAGAGCCGCTCAAGACCGTCAGAAGAGTTACGCTGACGTGAGATGACGAGACCTAGAATTTCAAGTGGGAGATAGGGTCATGCTAAAGATATCACCCATGAAGGGGGTGATGCACTTTGGCAAACGAGGAAAGTTGAGTCCTCGATACATAGGACCTTACAAAATTCTAGAACGAGTTGGAAATTTGGCCTACCGACTGGCTTTACCGGCACAATTAGATCGAGTTCATAATGTTTTCCATGTTTCACAACTAAAGAAGTATGTGCCGGACCCGACACATGTACTTCAACCAGAGAAAATCGAACTCGATGAGGATTTGACTTACGAAGAAGTCCCAGTGCGAATTCTAGACGTTAAGGAGCGAGTAACGAGGAACAAAACCGTCAAAATGATCAAGGTTCTTTGGTCGAACCACGAAAGTGAGACGGCAACTTGGGAGGTAGAATCCAACATGAGAGAACGCTATCCGACACTGTTCCAAACCGACACCGACACAGTTATGGGGACATAACTGCAATCTTAAGGGGGAGAGGATGTAATACACGGTGTGATATCCGTATTTTACCATGTATTTTTCGTGCATTTTGGTAAACAAGCAAACAAATTCAAATTGTTTTGAACTACGTTATGGCTTGATCACTTCACAGGGTACGTAGGTAGCTTAGAAGTTTTAATTCTAAGTTCAGTCACAAAATAATAAAACCACCAAAAAAGACCTTAGCACGGGAGAAGCCGAAACACAACTTCGAGGACGAAGTCGATTCTTAAGGAGGGTAGACTGTAATACCCGAGAATTTTCCAACATAAAATAAATACAATAAATAAATAAATACAACAAATAAATAAACAAAGGTAAGTAAATGAGAAATGAAATTTAACTTAAAAAGGAAGTAAAGGAATTTAATAAAATAAAAGGAATTAAATAAAGATAAATAAATTGTTACACGTGTACCCGACACCAATGGACTCGAAAACTCGAGTCCAAACACAAATTTAGATCCGAGGGAAATGACGATACGGAATAGGAACCCGAAGATGGCCCGGAAATCGGAATCCGGGAGCATAGAGGGATAGAAGTCCGAAAGAGAGGAGGAAAGGCACGACGGATCGCACGACCTGCCCGGACCGAAGTCCAGGCGTGGGCCGCGCGGTGAAAGGCCAATTGGCGCGCCATGACCGCGCCACACGACAGATTCACCGGTTGCGAGATTCACTCGCCCGAATCCGGATTTTTCGGCTTCGGTTGAACACCTTTCGGCTCAAGACTTACCAAGGCCGACCTTGGACGTCCCTAGGTCATGTCTATCTATAAATAACCCCTCTTGACAGCCCCGAACACTTTTCAAAACCCTACGAATTCTCTATACGTTCGAAAACCTTAATCCCGGAGTCGTCGGAGGCACGAAACCAAGGCGAGGACTGCTTGGGACTGTTTTGGACGAAAATTGGGAGATCTCTAAGGTCGTGGTAAGTTCTGCTCCGTTCAATATTTTACGTTCCCAATCCGAAAACGGATTCTAACTTAGTTTCTTTCATCTCTACACCCCGAATCGGATCTAGAACGAAGAACCCGACGAACCGAGGAGATAACGGTGGACTGGAAGCCACGCCTCCGAAATCGACGTTCCCGGATGACTGGAAATCTGTAAGTTGACACTTACATGGTTTTGGGAGTAATTAAAACACTTAACTTAAACAAGAGTTTCAAAAATCTGTCAACGTGAGATTTTTACCGGCGCAGCAATTTTGTACGATTTTTCCGAACCCTTAAAAGTCTTCAAACGAGAAAACTTAAAACACGAAAAACGTTCCAAGGCTTAGTTCTATTACCTGTAAAATTTTCAGAATTTTTCGTGATGATTTGGTATCTGAAATCAACCCGGAACCGAACTGCTTAAGTTTGAATCTTGAAATTCTTGACAGAACTTAGGTCTGAACTTGATGACATTTTTGACTAGGGTTCTAGGCCGATTTAGATCTTTAGCTGAACATGAAAGTTGTAGATAAATATCTTAAGAAGGTCTCTGTAAAAGGTCGTTAAATATGGAGTTGAATTGCTATGGTATATCTCGAAATTTTGGAACTGCTGTACACGAAATTCGGACAGATTAATGATATGACGAAAATTGAAGTTTTTGACCTGTTTCGGTATCTCGGATTGAAAAAGTTAAAACATGAAAGTTGTTCATCTCGGTGTTTTCGAGTCAGTGGTAAATTTTCAGGATTTTTGGACTTAGATCGGATTTTAAATTAATTTTAGAGTAAACAGCGGGTTACTGGAGTCAAATCTTGAAATCTTGTTGAAACGATGGAATTAGCCTTTAGGGTTGAAATGAGTCGAAATCTCTTTCTAAAATAAATTAAGTGAAATCAGAATTTTTGGAAATAAATCCCCTTACAAAATTGATAAATTTAAATTAGGGGTGAGTGCTCTGCAGGGTGCCCCCTAACCGCTTCACTTCGTGCCTTTATGGACGATGGTGACCCCGCGCGAAAATTGAAATATGATATTGCCAAAATGGCATGAGATATATGGCTTACACTCTCGTGAATATCCGTATGGTTTCCCGAGGCTCCGGAGTGGTACTGGGTATGGCAGATACGACTGCGGCCGCCGGTTTTCCGGCTAAACTTGTTGAGATCGCGATGCAATCGTGAAATATTTGAAACTACTAAATCGGGGATGTAATGGGGAATTTAAATTAAATTAGATTATTTATCGTTGTGGTTTAAATTTTTAAATGCTTTATTTAAATTAATTATGGCTTTCATTTTAAATTGTGCTAAATGTATTATTGACTAGTGCCATGATATAATTATGCAAGTTGGTTAGATAATTAAATTGAATTATTTATGGCTTATTATCATGTTTTTATGTAAAAATTAAATTAATGGCTTTTAAACCCTACGATCATGCATGTGTTAACTTACTCAGCAAGTTGTGCTGACCAAACCATTTATTTTTCATTTTCCTTACAGAGTATGTGGAACAAACATGAGCACGTTCATGCATGGGGGAATTATATTTTGCGAAACTTTATTTTTAAATTCTTGCATTAGACTATAGAATAAACGGGCCTGTTTAACCCGTGTTTTGACCATGTCGGTCTTATTTACATTTCCGCTGCAATATACTTAAATATTATTTCCACTGCATTATGATATTATTATTTTTGAATTTATATTGTATGGGATGTTTGCAAATGTTTTAAATATTTTAAAAACTGAAATACCTAGCCTTGCATCTCTTTAGTAAGCCGGAGAAACCGTGTCTTACTAGGGAGGTGTGGCGGTGACATCCCGACCTGGGTGACCAAAAACCGAGGTGTTACATCCCACCTCTGGAAAACAGAATTATATCTATGTTTTAATTGTTAAATTAAATAGCTAAGAATTTTTATGGATATCATGGAAGATTACAAAGCTAAAAACCTATCAGCAGCTCGCCTCCTTCACATAATCCGTCAAAAGAAAAAGTCATCATTATTCTAGCAACTACAAGATTACAAAAGATCCACACACAAAACGACAAAATGTAACTGAAACTATCGATCTTCTCAAACAGTATTAAATAGAGCAGTCGAAATTCCAGGTCAAACTCAACTCAAGATACACGTGTTCTAGCCACATCCTGTCGGTAAAGTATTCAACACCAACCCAGTAAGAAAGCATCACAAACACGTGGCACAAGGAAAATTTTAGGGAGGGAACACTTACTCCATAACCACATAGACATTTTGAACATCTTCAAATACTTCATAAAACTTGATCAAATTTTGATGTCCCGACAAAGCTCTCAATATCTTCACCTCCCTGCGGACGTCTTCAATAGCTATAGCTGTTGTCATCTGCCAAAGAGTTCCATAGATAAGCCAACACAAGTTTTAAATAGAACTTCCACAAACTTTCCAATCTTTTGACACGTACACACTCCGAAGAGTGAAAGTTATAAATACATACGAGAAACGCTCAAGATTAACTAACTTTATCCCACATTAACAATGCATACTAAAATGGCCGGACATTAGATAGTAAGATAATGTAACACCCCGGATTTGATAACCCAGGCCGGGATGTCACCGCCACACCTCCCTAGCAAGACACGGATTCTCCGAGCTTACTAAAGAGGTGCAAGGCTATCGATATTGCAAAGGGTTTGTAAAACAAGTCCGGAATTTATTTAAAAATAATAATAAGTATAATCCACACATATAGTAGTAATAATAATATATCGCAGCGGAAAATGTAAAGTGGGCCGACATGGCCAAAACTCGGGATTTACATGCCCGATATGCAAGTATCATAAAAAGCGATAAAACAATGTTTAATAATTCCATCCCCCAATGCACATGCTATGCATTATCTCCGTTGTAAGACCCCGGATTTGATAACCCAGGCCGAGGTGTCACCACCGCACCTCCCTAGCAAGACACGGTTTCTCCGAGCTTGCTAAAGAGATGCAAGGCTATAGGTGTTGGAAAAAGTTTTAAAAGCAAGTCCGGAATTACTTAAAAATAATAGTGTATCATCATCCATACATGAATAAGAATAATATGTTGCAGCGGAAATTTAAATATGGGCCGACATGGCAAAAACTCGGGTCAACAAGCCCGCATGCAAGTCATGTAAATAAATAGCTAAATGTCCAAAGTGATCCCCCGATGCATGATCATGCTCCGTACTCTGTAATGGAAAAAAACTGAACAACAGGTTTTATCAGTATATAAAATACTGAGTAAGTTAATCCCTAACTAACAATTTAAGGGGTTACATGTGTTTAATTAAAATTACACCTTTCATGCGATACGAGGATTAATTTAGAGTTGCATAAATAAAATTTAAACTTAAATTCAAGTCTTTTAGACCTCTTGACAAAATATCAATTAACCGTCTAAGTAATAAGAATTTAATAAATTAGAATGAAGGTTTAGTTAAAGATTTTCTTTTCACTCACGCACAGATTAAAAATATGATTTAACAGTTTACCAAAAATTTTAAAGGCATACTTGAAAGAACGTGTTTTCTTAATCTCAATCTTCTATCAATGTTTCAGTTATAGTCAAAGATATTCCATCGCCCTTGGGGAATCGAACCCGCAAGGACTCAAATACATCCTAGGGAATTGAACCCATAGGAATCACACACATCCTGGGGAATCGAACCCGCAGGAAAACATAAACAAACATCCTGGGGAATCGAACCCGCAGGAAAACATAACAAACATCCTGGGGAATCGAACCCGCAGGAAAATTTACATCTTGGGGAATCGAACCCGCAAGAATTCACATACACGTCCTGGGGAATTGAACCCGCAGGAATTATTCACCTTGGGGAATCGAACCCGCAAGGGATGAGCCGTTTTGGCATAATAAGGAGATCACTAACGAGGCAATCTCAACATAGGACCACTAACGAGGCAGTCCAAACAATGGGAGACCACTAACAAGGCAGTCTCAAAAAGATAGTAGGACCACTAACGAGGCGATCCAAATCACAGCGCGCGAGATCACTAACGAGGCAATCTCATATAGTAAGGAGACCACTAACGAGGCAGTCTCAAAGATAATGATTAGCATGAAGATCGGCTCAGCCTAGTGCACGGGATTTTTCGAAAGTTCGTATTTCAAGTGATCAAAGGATTCGATAGCGCGTTTCATAGTTCAGTTTTCTCAAGTTCGAAAAATCCGATTCGACGCAGTTTACGCCTTTCTTAATTAAAAATTCATTTTTACACCGAAAATTCTGAAATGTACACAGTAGCTCAAAAACACACACACGAACAACTTTCATGTCTTAAGTTTTTGGAAATGAGGTTTCAAAGTGAGTCAAAATTTGAGTTCTTAACAAAAGGTAATTCTTGTCTCAAAAAGTGATTTTGTCACAGGTTCGTGCGACATCGATTAAAAATTCATTTCAAAGCCAATTGATCCGAAATTTTTACAGGAAATACACAACACATTAATGAACATCTTTCATGTTTTAAGAAATTAGAAATAATGAATTTTAGATATTCAAAAATCGACCACATCACGCTGTACATGCGCGGACTCAAACGATCACTTAAAACAGGTTCTGAAATTCGGCCGTTTGACATATCAAATGAACTCCAAAATCCATGAAATTTTATATGCATAATCTAGACACATTTATCTACAACTAATGTTTATAGATGCAAAGTTGAATCATTCTAAAAATGGGTGAAAATCGTGCATCAAGTCGAGTAAGTGAAACTGTCATAGTTTGAAATGTTCGGGTTGTCACAGGATGTTTACGGCGTGATTTGGGATAGCAAATCTTAATGTCAACGGCTGAAATTTGGACACAGGATAGATTAAGGTTTTAGGAACAACTTTTATGTTGAAAAGTGTTCGGTTTGAATTCCTGAAGGTCGAGTTTTAGGCGAGTCTTTGAAATTGGACGAAAATAGGGTTTTTGAAAACCGATTTTTGTTACAAGCCTATATCTCGAGTTTTAAACAACAAATAACCACGAAACTTTGTGAGTAAGGTTTTAACTTACAGATTTAGAGATTAGGGTCACTGGAACGGGTATCCGGACGTCCTAGGGTCGCGACGAACGGCCAATCCTTCCGATCGCTTTTTGTTCGTTTTCCGGCGTGAGATCATAGCAAAGGAAAAAGGTTAGAATTCGAGTTTTGGAGACTTATGGACGGATGGAGTACTGTATTAAGACTTACCAAGGCTCTATGAGGCAGTGGCTCCGTCCCGTGTGCCTCGTCGTCGCCGGAATGTTCGCCGGAAAGTGGAGTCGAATAGGTTTTTGGCTTGGGAAGGAAGAATGAAGTGGTAGGGGAGTGTTTTCTGTAAAACTAGGGTTTTGAGGCGCCCCCAGCCGTCCCTAAGCCTTCCTTAAGGCTGGGATTTGGTTTCCCTCGAAGGGCATCGTAATTTAGGCAAGAAAATCACCCCCGATGGAAAGATTACACCTTCAGCTCTTCTGGCGCGGTGGTGGCGCGCCCTCAGGCCTTTGTCTGCGCGGAGTGTGCGCGTATACTGCTCGGACGCGTCTCCGCGACCCGCGCGGTGGCCGCGCGCGCGCGCGCGGAGTGCGCCCGACGCCCGAACCGGCCGGTTCGGGCTGTTCGGGTGGTCCGTCGGGTCCTTTCTCCTTTTCTCGATCGGGTTTCTATCCTTCGTGCTCTTGGTTCGACTTTTCGGGTCATTTCTGGGGTTACGATTTCTTTCTTAAATTTATTTCGACTCCAATGAATTTCATATTCGAAACCCTGAATCCGTCGAGTTTGAATTCATCGTCTTTCGACTCCCGTGTCATAATTTATCTGATTAAATTACTTCCGACTTCACGGGTTTTTGGAATTAAAATTCTTTTCCTTCTTAAATTTAATTCGAATTCTTTTAACTCGATTCATGAAATTTCTTCGGCTTCCTTTCCCTCTTCTATTCCATTTTGAGTTTTTGAATCTATCAGCGTTCCATTTCCGAGCAATAATTTATTGTAATAATTTATTTTCTTTTCGGAAATAAATTTTTTTATTTTGCTGTAAAAATCCCGGGTATTACAGTCTACCCCCCCTTAAGAATCAACTTCGTCCCTGAAGTTGCACCCTCACTTCCTTTTGGCTCAATTTAATGTTGGGGTATTTCCATCTACCTTCCCTTAAGGATGAACGTCTTCCACGAGAAATTAATTACATTCCTTTGAATGTGAATTAAATTTCTCGGGTGTTACATCCTCTCCCCCTTAGGAATCAACTTCGTCCTCGAAGTTGGGCGTTAGCTCCTTGCGAGCTCGGTCGTTGTTTGGTTGAGTGATTGTATTATTGCGTGTTATTGTTTGTTATTATCTGACTGAACCCAGAATTGAAATTTCCAAGTTGCCTACGTACCCTGTGAAGGGATCAAGTCCTTACGTAGTTCAAAACAATTTGAATTTGTTTGTTTTATTTTTATTATATATATATATATATTTTGACTGGGGTACACGTTTCCTACGATCATTTCTCATTAAGCTGGCAAGTCAGCCTGATCGACGTCATTCCGTTGTTCTACAGCCCTTCCTTGACTTCCTTGTTGGGGTTCTCTAGATCTAGTCTTTTTTCTATCATCTCCTCCCGAATAGTGCATTCTCTAATCATGTGGTCTTCCCCACCACATCTATAACAAGTTCCACGTCTGGGGCATTCGCGCACCAGATGGGCTTTGTGGCACTGCGGCAACGTGGTATGGCCGTACCACGTATGCCATTTCTCCCATTATCAAAACCTTTATTTTCATCTTCCTTTGATTCCTTGGACCTAGATTGACCCTCATTCTTCCTAAGGTTGCCATTGTTTTTGGTTCGATTCTTCTTCCCAAATCCTTGCGAACCCTTGCTTGACTCACCATTGTCCTTACGCTTCAGCTGCTGGACGCGAGCAATTGCTACAGCTCGGTCATATACCGCCTGCAGGGTCGTGTATGGTACTCCTACGAGGATCTCCCGTATACTGAGGTTCAGTCCCATCTCAAATTTCTGAGCCTTGTCCGAGTCGGTTGGTACTAGCCTCGTAGAAAATCGTACTAGCTCCTTGAATCTAGTGTAGTACTCTTGCACTGTCCGTGCACCTTGCCTTAGGTTGAGGAATTCCTCGTACTTCGCAGTTCTTGTGCTTAATGGGTAGAATCTTTCCCTTAGACCCTCTTTAAGTTCATTCCAAGTATGGGCTCCTTCTTCTTCCTCTAAATTCTTTTGGAGGTTTTGCCACCACTCGTCGGCTTCACCTCTTAGATAGTAGGTTGCTACATGTATCTTTTCCTTCTCAGGGCATTTGATAGCATTCAACAGCTTGTCGAATGTCCTAATCCATTCTTCTAATTTTGCCGGATCCTCCTCTCCGGCGTAATGCGGTGGCTGATAAGGGTTCACCAATGCTAAGTAGTTGGGTCGGGCTGTCGGTGGTGGCACACCTACTGGTGTCCTTCGTACCTCGGCGTTTCCCAAAGCTATGAGGACTTCTTCCATAGTTCTCAGGCGTTTGTTCAAATTTTTGGGAATAGGAGGCGCTTGCCCTCCTATATTATGAGCAATCTTGGTATTGTAGGGTGCGTTGGGGATGTCAGCGTTGGTGTTGTTTGGGATTTCCTTCCTCGACTTTCCCTTAGGTGCCATTTTCTGTTATCAACGCATGTGAAGATGAGTTTCTAATCTAAGGCGAGTTAGCGCTCAAGAACCTATAATATAGGGTTGGCAAGAGGAGATAATGTATGGGCACGCCAAGCTTAGGTGATCAAGTTCTAGGACTAATGCGAAATTAGTCTTAAGCAAACGCTCCTAAGTCAAGGTCATGTCGAATTCTAAGATAAGAGTATTATTTAATACTGATAATTCACAAAAAAAAAAAAATTAGCGCAAATATTCATGGATGTATGCAATGCAATGCAATGTTATCCCAACCCCGAAAAATATTTTCGTGACTTTAAAAACTTGTTGGAAAAAAAATTTCTATGCATACGTCAATATTTTCCATGGGTTTAAAAAATTTTGCTCCATGGAAATAAAACTTAAAATTTAAAAATAATAATGATGGTACTTAAAGACTTAAAAATAATATTAATATTTGTTTAAAAATCCTTGGGCCTCTATATTGGCCAAAAATAATAATAATTTAAAAATATTTTCGGGCTCTGATACCACTCTGTAACATCCCGGATTTGATAACCCAGGCCGAGGTGTCACCGCCGCACCTCCCTAGCAAGACACGGTTTCTCCGAGCTTGCTAAAGAGATGCAAGGCTATAGGTGTTGGAAAAAGTTTTAAAAGCAAGTCCGGAATTACTTAAAAATAATAGTGTATCATCATCCATACATGAATATGAATAATATGTTGCAGCGGAAATTTAAATATGGGCCGACATGGCAAAAACTCGGGTCAACAAGCCCGCATGCAAGTCATGTAAATAAATAGCTAAATGTCCAAAGTGATCCCCCGATGCATGATCATGCTCCGTACTCTGTAATGGAAAAAAAATGAACAACAGGTTTTATCAGTATATAAAATACTGAGTAAGTTAATCCCTAACTAACAATTTAAGGGGTTACATGTGTTTAATTAAAAATACACCTTTCATGCGATACGAGGATTAATTTAGAGTTGCATAAATAAAATTTAAACTTAAATTCAAGTCTTTTAGACCTCTTGACAAAATATCAATTAACCGTCTAAGTAATAAGAATTTAATAAATTAGAATGAAGGTTTAGTTAAAGATTTTCTTTTCACTCACGCACAGATTAAAAATATGATTTAACAGTTTACCAAAAATTTTAAAGGCATACTTGAAAAAACGCATTTTCTTAATCTCAATCTTCTATCAATGTTTCAGTTATAGTCAAAGATATTCCATCGCCCTTGGGGAATCGAACCCGCAAGGACTCAAATACATCATAGGGAATTGAACCCATAGGAATCACATACATCCTGGGGAATCGAACCCGCAGGAAAACATAAACAAACATCCTGGGGAATTGAACCCGCAGGAAAATTTACATCTTGAGGAATCGAACCCGCAAGAATTCACATACACGTCCTGGGGAATCGAACCCGCAGGAATTATTCACCTTGGGGAATCGAACCCGCAAGGGATGAGCCGTTTTGGCATAATAAGGAGATCACTAACGAGGCAATCTCAACATAGGACCACTAACGAGGCAGTCCAAACAATGGGAGACCACTAACGAGGCAGTCTCAAAAAGATAGTAGGACCACTAACGAGGCGATCCAAAACACAGCGCGCGAGATCACTAACGAGGCAATCTCAGATAGTAAGGAGACCACTAACGAGGCAGTTTCAAAGATAATGATTAGCATGAAGATCTACTCAGCCTAGTGCACGGGATTTTTCGAAAGTTCGTATTTCAAGTGATCAAAGGATTCGATATCGCGTTTCATAGTTCGAGTTTTCTCAAGTTCGAAAAATCCGATTCGACGCAGTTTACGCCTTTCTTAATTAAAAATTCATTTTTACACCGAAAATTCTGAAATGTACACAGTAGCTCAAAAACACACACACAAACAACTTTCATGTCTTAAGTTTTTGGAAATGAGGTTTCGAAGTGAATCAAAATTTGAGTTCTTAACAAAAGGTAATTCTTGTCTCAAAAAGTGATTTTGTCTCAGGTTCGTGCGACATCGATTAAAAATTCATTTCAAAGCCAATTGATCCGAAATTTTTACAGGAAATACACAACACATTAGTGAACATCTTTCATGTTTTAAGAAATTAGAAATAATGAATTTTAGATATTCAAAAATCGACCACATCACGCTGTACATGCGCGGACTCAAACGATCACTTAAAACAGGTTCTGAAATTCGGCCGTTTGACATATCAAATGAACTCCAAAATCCATGAAATTTTATATGCATAATCTAGACACATTTATCTACAACTTTTGCTTATAGATGAAGTTGAATCATTCTAAAAATGGGTGAAAATCGTGCATCAAGTCGAGTAAGTGAAACTGTCACAGTTTGAAATGTTCGGGTTGTCACAGAAAGTTTACGGCGTGATTGGGATAGCAAATCTTAATGTCAACGGCTGAAATTTGGACACAAGATAGATTAAGGTGTTGGGAACAATTTTTATGTTGAAACGTTTTCGGTTTGAATTCCCGAAGGTCGAGTTTTAGGCGAGTCTTTGAAATTGGACGAAAATAGGGTTTTTGAAAACCGATTTTTGTTACAAGCCTATATCTCGAGTTTTAAACAACAAATAACCATGACACTTTGTGAGTAAGGTTTTAACTTACAGATTTAGAGATTAGGGTCACTGGAACTGGTATCCGGACGTCCTAGGGTCGCGACGAACGGCCAATCCTTCCCATCGCTTTTTGTTCATTTTCCGGCGTGAGATCGTAGCAAAGGAAAAGGGTTAGAATTCGAGTTTTGGAGACTTATGGAGGGACGGAGTACTGTATTAAGACTTACCAAGGCTCTATGAGGCAGTGGCTCCATCCCGTGTGCCTCGTCGTCGCCGGAATGTTCGCCGGAAAGTGGAGTCGAATAGGTTTTTGGCTTGGGAAGGAAGAATGAAGTGGTAGGGGAGTGTTTTCTGTAAAACTATGGTTTTGAGGCGCCCCCAGCCATCCCTAAGCCTTCCTTAAGGCTGGGATTTGGTTTCCCTCGAAGGGCATCGTAATTTAGGTAAGAAAATCACCCCCGATGGAAAGATTACACCTTCAGCTCTTCTGGCGCGGTGGTGGCGCGCCCTCAGGCTTTTGTCCGTGCGGAGTGCACGCTTATACTGCTCGGACGTGTCTCCGCGACCCGCGCGGTGGCCGCGCGCGCGCGCGGAGTGCGCGCGACGCCCGAACCGGCCGGTTCGGGCGGTTCGGGTGGTCCGTCGGGTCCTTTCTCCTTTTCTCGATCGGGTTTCTATCCTTCGCGCTCTTGGTTCGAATTTTCGGGTCATTTCTGGGGTTACGATTTCTTTCTTAAATTTATTTCGACTCCAATGAATTTCATATTCGAAACCCTGAATCCGTCGAGTTTGAATTCATCGTCTTTCGACTCCCATGTCGTAATTTATCTAATTAAATTACTTCCGACTTCACGGGTTTTTGGAATTAAAATTCTTTTTTCCTTCTTAAATTTAATTCCAATTCTTTTAACTCGATTCATGGAATTTCTTCGGCTTCCTTTCCCTCTTCTATTCCATTTTGAGTTTTTGAATCTATCGGCGTTCCATTTCCGAGCAATAATTTATTGTAATAATTTATTTTCTTTTCGGAAATAAATTTTTTTATTTTGCTGTAAAAATCCCGGGTATTACATCCGTACTCTGAAAGAAAGAGAAAAACAACATTTTTATCAGTATATAAAATACAGAGTAAGTCGATCCTAACATAGCAATAAAGGGGTTTAATTAAATAATTAAGTTTTACTCCTAGGCGTGCATACAAAAATATTCTATATACCAATTTAAAAATAAACAATTTAATTATATATTTGAGCATGCATTAAATTCATAAATAATAATTTAACACGTTATAAAATTTAAGACATAAATTTAAATGCAAGATTTAAAGACAAGAATAAATAAATAAATACATAAGAAGTATTAAGTCTTTTAATTTTTCCCGTTACATCTCCGTTTCTCAATATTTAGTGTAGCCGGTCATCCGGCGGCCGCAACGTTTCGTATTTCAAGTATCTCAAGTATTTCCAAGTAGATTGCATCGCAATCTCGTCAAGTTTAGCCGGTCATCCGGCGGCCGCAGCCGTATTTGCCATACCCAAAACAATCCGGAGCCTCGGGAAATCCATACGGATAATCCCGAGAGTGTAGGCCATGTATCTCCCGCCGTTTGGCGTAGTATCTCATCTAAATTCTCTCGTCCATTACAGGCCCGAAGAGAAAGGCTAGAGGGGCACCCTGCAGAGCACTCACCCTCTGCCAAGTATCTCATATGTTTCAATTTAGTGTAACATGATTTTTCAAAAATATAGATGTATCGTATTTCAAGGTCTCGACCGTTTGTTTCGAAATTTCAAAATCTCTTCGATTTAAAATCATTTGGCGTCATAGTTTACGCCTTTTTAATTTAAAAATTCATTTCAAGTCTAAAAATTCTGAAATTTTCACGGTATATCAAAAAGACCCGAACGAACAACTTTCGTGTTTTAACAATTTCGTAAAAAGTTGAGGAAAACATGTCAAAAATCGAGTTTATTGCACAACATGTACACTGTCAGGATTCAGGTTTACCACAGTTCAGAAAATCGACGTTTTGACGTACCAAATGGACTACAAAAATTCTGAAATGTTATATGCACATACTAGATATAATTATCTACAACTTTAATTAGATTGCAAAGATCAATTTGGACTAGAAAATATAGAAACGGGCTCATCAAGTTCGGACACCAACACTGTCAGATTTTCGAAAATGTTTTACAAGACAGTTTATGTTTGGATCGTTTTGGGGTAGCAAACGTTGATGAAAATGGCTGAAATTTTTACAAAACATAGATTAATGTGTTAGGAACAAAAGTCTAGTTTTGAGTTTCTTGGATTGGATTCTCGAAATATGAGTTTTAATCGGATTTCAGAAATTGCGCAAGATAGGGTTTTTAGGTTCGGTTTTTATGTTTCGTTACAACGTGACTAAATCGGACGCCCCTAAGCCACCCGTATTGATATGAAAGGCATCAACTTACAGTAATGGTGTTCTTGAGTCGTCCTAGGGTTGCTCGGCTCGTCCAAAGCTGCTACGAACGGATCCTTGCACACGTTCTCTTCCTCCTTCAGTCACAAACGTGTTTACAAGTCCAATAGTCGAAAGTTAGATGAAGGATTGGAGATAAAAATGAGAAAAGGAATCTGAGTACTCCTTACCAATGATCTAAGGGATGTAAACCTTGATCTACACGTTCCTACGGTCGTCGTTGGTTGCCGGGAGTCGTCGGAAGTTCGTCGGAAGGGTGTGTGATCCGCCTAGACCTCGGTCCGGGCGGGTCCGTGTGATCCGATCCGTCGAGTCTTTTCCTCTTCTCTTTCGGGCTTCTATCCTTCCGTGTTTTCGGGCTCGACTTTCCGGGATCTTTTCGGATTGTGATTCCCACCCTGATTTTATTCCGACTTAAATTGATTTCATGTTTGAAGTCTTAGGTCCGTCGGTCTTGGGTTTTCTTTCGACTTCCATACATTTTCGATTTTACGGGTCTCGGGAACAAGACCTCTCTTTCTCATCGGATTAAATTCTTATTTTATATCCTAAAATTAACAGGTATTACAATCTACCCCCCTTAAGAATCAACTTCGTCCTCGAAGTTGTGCTTTATCATCTCGCGAGTTCGGGAATTGTTTGATTCGGCGATTGTATTATTGTGTGTTGTTGTTTGTTATTATTTGACTGAACCCAGAATTGAAATTTCCAAGTTGCCTACATACCCCGTGAAGGGATCAAGTCATTACGTAGTTCAAAACAGTTTGAATTTGTTTATTTGGGGTACAAAATATTCGGACAAAATATCCGGAAATATTCGGGCCATTACATCCCCCCCCTCTTAAGACTACAGTTATGTCCCCATAACTGTGGTTGTATCATTACGTTCTTTCATGTCTGCTTCCAGTTCCCATGTTGCCGTCTTGGTTTCGTAGTTAGACCAAAGAACCTTGACCATCTTCACGGTCTTATTTCTTGTGACTCTCTCCTTCACGTTGAGTATTCGTACCGGGAATTCCTCGTAGCTCAGGTCAGCATCCAATTCAATCTCTTCCGGTTGGAGTACATGGGTCGGATCGTGTATGTACTTTTTCAATTGTGAGACATGGAACACATCGTGGACACGAGCGAATTGTGGCGGCAATGCTAGCCGATATGCTGGGTTTCCCACTCTTTCTAGGATCTCATACGGTCCTATGTATCGTGGACTCAATTTTCCTCGCTTGCCAAAGCGCATCACCCCCTTCATCGGTGATACCTTCAGTATGACCGTATTGCCGATTTGAAATTCCAAGTCTTGCCGTCTCACATCGGCATAGCTCTTTTGCCGGTCCTGAGCGGCTCTCATCTTTTCTTGGATTATTTTGATTTGTTGAGCCATGTCCTCAACAAGTTGCGGTCCGACTTCCATAGTCATATTGTTCTCTTCCCAGTTCAATGGGCTTCGACAGTTGCGTCCATACAGTGCCTCGAAAGGTGCCATGCCTATGCTAGCATGGTAACTGTTCTTGTAGGAAAATTCAATCAATGGTAAATGATTTCCCCAACTTCCTCTAAATTATAGTACACATGTCCTTAGCATGTCCTCCAAAGTTTGGATTGTTCTTTCCGTTTGCCCATCCGTCATGGGGTGGAACGCGGTACTCATCTTTATTTTCGTACCGAGGGCATCTTGTAGTTTTGTCCAAAAATGTGAGACAAATCTACTGTCTCTGTCCGAGATGACGTCATGTGGTACTCCCTGTCGTCGTACCACATTATCGATGTATGCTCGGGCTAAGTGAGTAGTGTAAAGTAAAAGAGAATAAAACAAAATCGGAAAATAAAATAAAACACGTGACCCGTGCGGTGTCCGCGCGGTATGAGGCCTCAGCGCGCAGGGACCGCACGGGCACACCAGTTCGAAAAAAATAGGGCTCGCGCCCCGCGCGAGCCACTTCCCTCATTTCCCCATCCGGGACCACTTCATATTTTCTCTCAAATCCGTTCTTCCGATCTCAAATTCTACCGATCCCGACTTCAATTTTGCCTTGCAAGGTATGTATCTACTACTCCTACTTACCAATTTCAATTTTTATGCTTTGGATGACTTGATTTTGGATGGGTTCTTGAAATTAGGGTTATGTGCATAATTTGGGGATTTGTTATTTTTAGGCTAGATTTGTGCAAATTAGCAATCATATGTGATTATTGTGTTGTTTTTGTTGATTTTGTTGAGTTTATGCACCCAATGTGTATGTGTTTTTGGCCATTTATCGGTGATGTGGGTATTTTAGGAATAATATGGAATTCTTGATTTTTGGGTGGTATTGTGGCATGAAAGATGGTTTCATTGTGGTTGTTTGGTGTCATATTATGATGATGAGTTATTGCTTGAGCAATTGTTTTAATTTATGGGCAATCTTCGCGTATCTTATGAGTATAATTGAAGCTTGTTCTTTTTCGCATTTAACGTGTTCGATGAAATGCCACAGAAAGGGGTTTGGAATTTCTTTTGGTATGTCCTTTGTGTGCATTGCCCTTTTATGCTATGTTGATGGTGATTGGGGTGTTGTGGCTATGGATTCTCTGTGTTGGAAGTTTATATTTGGTGTTTCTGCGCATATACGCTATATATATATTGGGGGAAATTAGCCTGATAATTGGTGTTGGGTGTTCGCAGGATGTTGCTTTTCCTATGGGTTGCTTGGGCGTCTCTCATGGTCCTTCTTGGGGCCAAGAGACGGGCCATACGGCGCGGCGAGGCTAGCTCTAGCGCTGCGGTCCCGGTGAGCCGGATTTTGATGAGAGCGAGTCTGAGGAGGACGAGGAGCAGCGTGGCCTGAGACTCAGGGGTCTTCCTGACGAGGTGCGTCCTCGCCGGCACGATAGGTATCGATTCAGGACGATGGCCTCGCAGGAGTTCTATTTCGACGAGCTTCATCGGAATAGGGCTTATGTTCCTGAGAGAGGCATGTTTGCTGATCATATGGGTGATGACAGGGTCAGTGCGGTTTTGGAGCATCTTCAGTGGACCGGACTCGCACGTCATCCCGAGGGCATTGCCTCCGGCTATCTGGCTATGGAGGTCCTTGCCAACATTAGCGGTCTTGGGGAGCACGAGGACTTATCTCGAGTCTGGGTTCGTGGCCGCTACCTAGATTTCAGTGCTCGGGCGATCAACCTCTATTTCGGTCTACCTGATGATGGTGTATTCCAGCCACAGCCTGAGGGCCGTGTAGTTGCTCCTGCGTGGGGTGTCTTGTGCACTGGTTGACCCCCGCAGACCGAGCACACCCACGAGCTACGGTTGACATCGATGGACGCTCATTGGCGTGTACTTGCTCAGCTTTGGTTAGGACGCGTCCGGCCGATTACCCGGAGCCATATCGTCATCGATCATGTCTATGAGACCATTTGCTTTATCGCCCGGGGCGGTAGGGTAAATGTGGGAGCTTGCATTGCGGACAACCTGAGGGGCTTGCGACGAGGGCAAGGGAGTAGGGTGATCACCCATGTTCACCTCATTTGTGGGTTATGTGTTGCCCAGGGGATCCGTACGGCGCCGGAAACGGACCCCTACGAGCTAGCTGCGGGTGAGCATTATCGCGTTCCGACCTACGCCGCTCGGCGTAATGCCTTGCGATGCGGCGCGCCTAGGGCTGTGCTGCGCCCGCAGCCCGAGGATGGTGGGTTGATTCTAGTCGTTCCCCCAAAGCAGCTGCCTCCACCTCCACCTCCTGTGGTCCCACAGCAGGGTCCGGAGATGACGCAGATGCTCCAGATGATGCAAGGGATGCAGCTTAGTATCGACGCTGGGTTCGCAGCCGGGCAGGCTCGTTATGATGCCCTAGATGCTCGGTACGACGCCTTGGATGCCAGGATGGATCTCTACCAGGCTCGTATGGATACGATTACTACGAGACAGCTGGAGCAGCAGGCCACTATGACGGACATGTATGCCTATATGCGTCAGATGGACGAGTATATGCGTCGGCAGTTCCCTCCTCCCGATCAGTGATCTTATGGTTTTCTTTGTTTTTATTTAGACTTGTCTCAGGAACAGTTGATTCTGTAGTTTTTCTACGTGTGGTATAGTGGCTATTCTACTGACTGTGACTCGTAGCTTACGGCTTTCGTTGTATCCCTGCCCGGTTGCCTGTTCTGATTGTTGTTTCTAGAATTGCGGTTGAATTGTTTTGCTTTAGATTATGATTTCGCAGTAGAAATTCATGCCTTTGTTGTTGTGTTTTTTTTTTTTTAACAGTAACCTGTTAAGGTTTTTCTTTATTTCTTTTTATTTTCTTTTTTTTTGGTCTAGGGTTTAGGGTTTTCAGGGTTTCAGGGTTTGGGGTTGGAGGTACCCTTGTTTAATTATTGTCTTTATAGATAATATATATATGTCGTTTATTTATTAATACCTGTATTTTTGTTTAGTCGTTATCTCTTTATTACATATATATATATATATATATTGCTTATTCAATAATACCTTTGTTTGGTCGAGTTTCCCCAAGAGAAGTAATATAATAAGGTGTAAGGATAATCTAAACATATTTATAAAATAAATGCTTGTAGTCTTATTGCTTAATAGCGAAACATTATTCATTGCAAGCTGTGGGGATCGCAAAACTAGAAAGAGTTCGGGAAATAGGAACGGTAATAATAAGAATAATGCAGCAAAGACCCCTAAGTCTAGTGATCGTAGGTGTCCGAATCCTCCATGGGATCGTCTTCATCACTCGATTCCTCAATAGTACCCATGCCAAGAGGGCCATGAAACACTGGGCTTGCTGGCCAATTGGGCCCAGCAGCCGGAGCAGGATCAGCGGCGGCATCAAGAAGGGGAGCGGCGACAGGGATAACGGTAGGATTAGCTCCCGGGCTAAATGGGGTATGTGGGAACAAGGTATCGGTCAGATTGATCAGTTCATTTTCCAGATCCCCTACTTGTATCTCTATGTCATGGTCCTGGGCCTGGAATTCGGCTTCGTGGGCTTGAAGTTCATCGACATGGACCTTGAGTTGGGTTAGGTCAGGTTGATCTGCTTCCCTCAGGTTAGCTAGGTGGGCCAGGTTAGCCTCCATTTGTTCTACACGTAGTTTGAAATTGTTTACATTTTGTTGGGTTCGAGATGTGCCTCGATCAATCTCATCATGAGGTTGATCATGTTCGCATTTTGTCCGGCCATCTAATGTTAATAAGGGAAGTCAGAGTTAGAACATGTTTCGAGCAAAGTTAAGATATGCAGGAATTTAAATCTACATGAATATACATTTGCAATCCCCCCGATAAAAATTTATTTACTGTGTTTTAATTTAAATTTAACCATGGATTTAAAAAGTTGGGCCTCTATATTGGGCCAAAATTTAATAATTTGGCTAAAGTAAAAAAAAAACATGGGTATTTGGGCCAATCAAAAAAAAAATTTGGGTCAAAATAATTAATCTTTGGGCTCAAACTTTTGGGCTAAAAATAATACTAGTAGTTAAAAATTATAAAACTAAAAATAATACTAAGTTTTAAAATAATGGTTTAAAAATAATAATAGTAGCTTTAAAATTTTCCGGGCTCTGATACCAACTTGTAACACCCCGGATTTGATAAACCCAGGCCGGGATGTCACCGCCACACCTCCCTAGCAAGACACGGATTCTCCGAGCTTACTAAAGAGGTGCAAGGCTATCGGTATTGCAAAGGGTTTGTAAAACAAGTCCGGAATTTATTTAAAAATAATAATAAGTATCATCCACACATATAGTAGTAATAATAATATATCGCAGCGGAAAATGTAATGTGGGCCGACATGGCCAAAACTCGGGATTTACATGCCCGATATGCAAGTATCATAAAAAGCGATAAAAAATGTTTAATAATTCCATCCCCCAATGCACATGCTATGCATTATCTCCGTACTCTGAAAGAAAGAGAAAAACAACAATTTTATCAGTATATAAAATACTGAGTAAGTCGATCCTAACATAGCAATAAAGGGGTTTAATTAAATAATTAAGTTTTACTCCTAGGCATGCATACAAAAATATTCTATTTACCAATTTAAAAATAAACAATTTAATTATATATTTGAGCATGCATTAAATTCATAAATAATAATTTAACACGTTATAAAATTTAAGACATAAATTTAAATGCAAGATTTAAAGACAAGAATAAATAAATAAATACGTAAGAAGTATTAAGTCTTTTAATTTTTCCCGTTACGTCTCCGTTTCTCAATATTTAGTGTAGCCGGTCATCCGGCGGCCGCAACCGTTTCGTATTTCAAGTATCTCAAGTATTTCCAAGTATTTCACGTTTGCATCGCAATCTCGTCAAGTTTAGCCGGTCATCCGGCGGCCGCAGCCATATCTGCCATACCCAAAGCACTACGGAGCCTCGGAAAATCCATACGGATAATCCCGAGAGTGTAGGCCATATATCTCCCGCCGATTGACGTAGTATCTCATCTAAATTCTCTCGTCCATTACAGGCCCGAAGAGAAAGGCTAGAGGGGCACCCTGCAGAGCACTCACCCTCCGCCAAGTATCTCATATGTTTCAATTTAGTGTAACGGGATTTTTCAAAAGTATTAATGTATCGTATTTCAAGGTCTCGACCGTTTGTTTCGAAATTTCAAAATCTCTTCGATTTAAAATCATTTGGCGTCACAGTTTACGCCTTTTTAATTTAAAAATTCATTTCAAGTCCAAAAATTCTGAAATTTTCACGGTATATCAAAAACACCCGAGCGAACAACTTTCGTGTTTTAACAATTTCATAAAAAATTGAGGAAACATGTTAAAAATCGAGTTTATTGCACAACATGTACACTGTCAGGATTCAGGTTTACCACAGTTCAGAAAATCGACGTTTTGACATACCAAATGGACTCCAAAAATTCTGAAATTTTATATGCACATATTAGACATAATTATATACAACTCTCATTTAGATTGCAAAGATCAATTTGGAATAGAAAATATAGAAACGGGCTCATCAAGTTCAGACATCAAAACTGTCAGATTTTCGAAAATGTTTTACAAGGCAGTTTATGTTCGGATCGTTTTAGGGTAGCAAAAGTTGATGAAAATGGCTGAAATTTTTACACAACATAGATTAATGTGTTTGGAACAAAAGTCTAGTTTTGAGTTTCTCGGATTGGATTCTCGAAATATGAGTTTTAATCGGATTTCAGAAATTGCGCAAGATAGGGTTTTTAGGTTCGGTTTTTACGTTTCGTTACAACGTGACTAAATCGGACACCCCTAAGCCACCCGTATTGATATGAAAGGCATCAACTTACAGTAATGGTGTTCTTGAGTCATCCTAGGGTCGCTCGGCTCGTCCAAAGCTACTACGAACGAATCCTTGCACACGTTCTCTTCCTCCTTCGGTCACGAACGTGTTTACAAGTCCAATATTCGAAAGTTAGATTAAGGATTGGAGATAAAAACGAGAAAAGGAATCTGAGTACTCCTTACCAATGATCTAAGGAATGTAAACCTTGATCTACACGTTCCTACGGTCGTCGTTGGTCGCCGGAAGTCGCTGGAAGTTCGTCGGAAGGGTGTTTTGGCTTTGGGAGAGTTTGTGAGAGTAGAGGTGGTTTGGAGGCTGACAAATGGGGTGGGAATTAACCCTAGGTCGTCCTAATACTCCTTCCCCCGTCCAAAATCTACTTTCCATCGTCGGGTGTTGTAATTTTGGCAAGAAATCGCCATGATCGCGCGAATGGCCGTATTCTGTGGTGCCACGCGGTGGTGGCGCGCTGGAAGGCCAATCACCGCGTGGCCAGCATGCGGCCTCCGCCTGGACCTCGGTCCGGGCGGGTCCGTGTGATCCGATCCGTCGGGTCTTTTCCTCATCTCTTTCGGGCTTCTATCCTTCCTTGTTTTCGGGCTCGAATTTCCGTGATCTTTTCGGATTGTGATTCCCACCCTGATTTTATTCCGACTTAAATTGATTTCATGTTTGAAGTCTTAGGCCCGTCGGTCTTGGGTTTTCTTTCGACTTCCGTACATTTTCGAGTTTACGGGTTCTCGGTAACAAGACCTCTTTTTCTCATCGGATTAAATTCTTATTTTATATCCTAAAATTAACGGGTATTACAATATATATATATATATATATAAATAAATATCTTATAGATCACCTTTCACCTTCATTCAATTGGTTTTACAAGCATGTATTATCATTAAGCTTCCCAAATGAATACCCCTCGTTGATTATGGGCAAGCATTCTAAAGATTTCAGGATCAAATGAAGAGTCTAAAATAACAATGTTAAGTTAAGGCAATCAAATTAGCTACATAAAAACTCCAATGACACAAATGCACTGCATTGTAAACCAACAAGATTGAATCAATCTGCAGTTTGAACGATTGCCAAATTCTTGACAAAAAACAGGTTAAAGAATGAATTTGAATGAACCAAATAATATATAATCAAAGTTATGATTACTACCTTGGCTTTGGAAATAATCTTGACAGCCACCTGCTGATTCTTCATATCTCCCCTTCTACCCACAGCCCAACAAGCATGCCCAAAATGTCCCCTGCCAATTTCTTTACCCAATTCATACTTGGCCGTGAAATTATTCGAATACCCAAAGCTCGTATCAAGCACCCGCTTGCTTCCCTCTTCACGCCCGGCGCCAGACGCTTCCTCCGGAATTGGCTTCGTTGGCTACGCCACCTGTTGCCGTTTAAAAAGGCATACACAATGGGCTTCGCCGGGGACGGTGGGGGCAACGGCCACCGGAATTTCCTCCCTGGAGTCCTCGCGGGCAAGGGCGTCGGTGCAATTCCGGTAGGGTAGGGACTCTGCCACAGGCTTGCCGCGGAGTTAGCCGGCGTACGCGCCGCCGCACCATTGGCGGTGGCGTGAGGCGAACACGATCCGGATGGGGCGGCCTGTGGACGCACGGAGGCGTCGGTGGCAGTGGCGGTTGAGTTCGAGTTGAAGTCATTTTTATTGGAGGAGGCAGCCACCGACGGAGACCAAGAAGGAAGATGGAGAATTCTGGAATTGGAAAACCATGTAATAATTAAAATCGAATAACAAAACTATGTAAAGAATTGAATAACACCACCTAGGAAATGACAAATGATAGATATAATTTTACTGTAAAACCGAAACCCACAATCAATTCCAAAAAAAAAGGAACCCCTTTAATACCTGAACAAAACCAGCAGCGGAGAGTGGAAGATGATTCAACCGGGCATGCAACAATCAACCGGCACGCCGGTGCCGAAGAGTGAGGCACGAAGAGGAGGACAACAGACACACAGGCACTCCAAGATTCAGAGTGCAAATCGACGAGACGATGGAGAGCAAGAAGAAAGATGGAGAATTGGGGAAATGGACACGTCGGAGACCATTGCTTAATGGGTAAGGAAGCAGGCAGAGAGGATCGAACGATCGAAAATCCAATTACACTGAAAATCGGACAGCCAGGAATCAAATTTGAGAATGAACGGTCCAGTTTCAATTCATAAAAGATCAGACGGACCCAAACTAATCGGGCGATCCGACGTTCCGAAATGAAATTGAATTTTAATCCAATGGTCAGGATTGAAATTGGGTTTAAAAGTTTTTTGGTGGTTCTTTTATATGTAGTAGATAGATTTATCAGTACTATATATAAATTCAGTGTCATATTTATGGGCAGCCATCAACTGTCATTATTATTCAGTTAGTCTGAATCTGAAAGCAGAAACAGAGAGAGGTGGAAAGAAATAGTTGGTAGTTGGTAGAGGGAGGGTTAGTCCAGGCGGCAAAGAAGGTATTCAACCTCGACAAATTTTGTAAGAGGGATCACCCAATCTGCATACAGCTTATAAACCACTGATGGATCGACCTTGTACGTGCCATTGCTGCTGTTATTTTCTTTGAGTTCAACATCCTGCCCGAATATCTTTGCTTTCTTCTCCACCCTTTTCTTGACCATCTCTTCAACACTTTCAAACGTTAGTAAATTCATCAATGCTTCCTTGTCCTGTACGACGACAGAAAGGTTTTACATTTTTAGCAAAGTAATTTAAGACTAATATGCTATATCCACCTTTGTCCAGCTAAAAGGTTAAACTTTTAAACACTCTAGGGTGTGACTATAGCATTCTATACCTTCGCCCGTATAGCTGGAATATAATCAACTGGGGCCTCTCGAAATTTGACCTCAGCAAACAAATTTTCCAAAATGAATCCTTCTAGATATGGACTGAAAAATGAAACATTAATTAACAATTTCAAGAAGTTATATTTCCAACATTTCAAAAGGTGGAAATGAAAAGAAGAGTTCTCCCCATTTTTCATTTGGTTTGCCTTTTTTTTTTTACCTGCAAACAATTCAGATCACTGGCTGTAGTGACCGTATAGTTCCTGTCGTCTCCTTCAGTGGTAATCAGAGGAAGCAATAACTTGAGGTATATATTCAATATTTTCTCATTGACGTTAAGGGAAGCACAAGGAGGATGCAAAAACTAAAATGGAAATTGCAGACATAAATCCAGTCCTAAAAGCTCTTCAAATCCATGCAACTTCAAAGTTAAAAAGTACTACTAATTTGTAAGTGATTCACCGGTGTATCATTGTTGAGTGGAGGCAACAAACTGGGAGGTAAATTATCTGGGATAAACGCATTCTCTTCAGGAAATGTATACCGTCCAGCCTATAAACAAACCAAACACATGTAAACAAGTTTGCACCAAAACTTCTTACATTTGCATGTGTATGTGCTTCATTTATTGGCAAGATAGAACAAACAATTTTTTTTTTTTTTTTTTTATCGAACCAATTCATGAAACATTGGTACCTGCTGATGGTTGTGAAACAGATATAGTTCAAAAGTTGTGAGACATACAGTGTGCACAGACAAATACATCAGCAATGAGCATCTTTTTTATTCTTTTGATCACCCAAACAAATACTACATAAGAACTTTTACTATTTCCCTGAACAGTTTAATATGGACTGCTAATAATCCAACCAACCAACCTAATCAAATTACCGACTAATACTACCATTGGGCGGATCTACTCTTTAAAGGGTGGTAGCACAGGACACCACTCAATCCATGAAATTGGTTTTTAAGCTAGAATTTTGTTTTACGTTTGGTTTGATTTGGTATGGTGCACCCACTCAAAATTTCAATTTTATGGTGCACCACTGCTATCAAATCTAACCTAGCTTTTTTCAATACTTTTTATGTTGTAACTATTATCCATAAATTCAATCTAGATTTCATTACTTTCTGTGACACCACTCACAAAATTTTCTATATCGATCCTTCAGCAATATGTTATTGCCATTTTGCATCAGCAAAGCTCAACAAGGTCAATCTATTCTAATTCCTGAAGCATTCTAGTACTAAACAACATGTTAAGAGTGTCTCTAGCCTAAGGATAGAAGTAAACAAGGGAAAAACACAATACTGAAATGCAAACCAAGAAAGCTTCTAAAATCTTAGCTCATGTTTTTGCAACACAACACTTGGGGGCATTATAGACAATTTCAACCATGTACAATAATTTGTACGGTTTCTGAAATACCCAAACGTGTACATATCCAATAATTCCCCAGCAGAGGAAAAAAAAACAACCTTTGCTTGGAGAGCTTCGGATTCCTTAACAAAGCATTCGAACAAAGAACCAGATAAACTACAGCCGGGGGAATCAGCATCGTACAAGGGGGAATTAAGAGGGAATTTAGCTCTCTCGATTAAACTGAAGATGATGGTTTCCTCCTGCCGAATTAAACTCTTCCTAACGGATTCGAGATTCAGCATAATTCCCAGGCGCCATTAGGCAATCAGGCTGTAACCAGAAATAAAAGAGGATGGAAAAATGAAAATAGGCAACGAGGAGAGCCCAAAAAGCTCTCATTAATTCAAGAATGGCAGCCAATGGGAAGAGATGATGGCGCAATAAAGGAATACCTGCAGCAAGAAGCGTGGTTATACGGGAACGGACAACGTAAAAGCATAAACGGGAAAATATAACACTCACAATGGTCAATGAAAAACGACCGTGGATGAAAGCTTTTGACAAGTTGTAGACGACTTGACTCCTGTCTTTTGGGCGAGTTGGGCTACCTAACTCACATTGGGCTTTTCGGCTCTATAACACAAACATATAAGGAGTGCTTTCAATTGACCTATTGGGCTTTAACTGGGTCTGAACCTTGTTGGATCCGCACTGTAAATTTTATTTGGGATACTTACACATGGGGACCCCCAAAAATAAAAGTTAGGGTCAAAGACCCCTATTGGGAAACATTACACTAAAGGACCTATACTTTCATAATACTTAACAGCATATTTAACTAAGTAATCTAAATGTGGTAATCCACATACTATGGATGTGGTAACATCCAACATTGTTTATGGTAAACCACCCATGTTAAACTGTGGTAAGTGGTGCAATCCCATGTGGTAACCTTTGTGGTACTTTTGTGGTATCTATGAATGAAGTCCGTGGTAACAGATGTGCAAATATTTTAATATTGCATTAATTTTTAATATGAATGAAGTATTTTTAATATTTTAAATATTGCATTAATTTTTTTTATCTTTCATTTTTTTTGATTTTCTATATATCATTATATTTTTTATTTTTAATATTTTTATACTCCTATTATTGTACTTAAATTTTATATTTATTTTTATAATTTAAAATAATTTATGTTATTTTTAAAAAAAATTGATAATATATAATTTAAAATTAATTGTATTTATTAAATTAAATTTATATTAAATAAAATAGCATATTATAAAATTGAAATAAAGTAAAAGAAAATATTTTAAATAAAAATATTGACAAAAATAATAAAATAATTTTGACAAATAAAATTTATGGTAAAGCACATACCAATAGCATGGTAAACCACATACCATGAACTTGGTAAAGACCATATGATATATGTGGTAAACCATATAAGTATAGCGTGGTAAACCGCATTCCAAGAACTTGGTAAATAACATAGGGTATCTGTGGTAAACCACATACCAAGAACTTGGTAAACATCATATGGTATTTGTGGTAAAACATATACCAATACAATGGTAATCTACATACCAATAAATTAGTAAAGACCAAATGATTTATCTGATAAAGCACATACCAATAGCATGGTAAATCACATACCACGAACTTGGTAAATACCTTATGGTATCTGTGGTCAACCATATTGGTTTAGCGTAGTAAGCCACATACCAAGACCAGATAAAGACCATATACCGAAATTAACAACCTAAATGCAGGTGAGTTACCACATGATCCGTTAATGTTTTATCATAGTATACATCATAAGGCTACCACATTATACGGTAATCAGTTACTATGTTTTTGGGGAGGGGTTCATAAACTTGTATATGACCACCTCTTGAAAATATTGTTACCATCATGTGTTGTAGTGTTTGGCTTTTATGGTTTAGGGTTTTTAAGGGTTTGCGTGGTTACTAGTCCAACCAAAACTTGGTAAGCTTATATTAACCATGTGGTAAGCGGCATATTGTATATGTGGTAAAAGACATTGAACAAATGTGGTCAGTATACATATTTTTACTCGATAACCATGTACAAAGCATTTAATACTGCATGGACGTATTTTGAATCTAATGTCATATTTGATCTTAAGTAAAATATACAACGTTATACCAATTCAAATGATGTAATTTGTAATCTGTTACACACATGTGTGTTAATCTAATAAAGATGACCAGATATATACAAACTATGTAGTTCATGCGCTAATAATATGGTGAGTTGTATCTATTAGGGCACGTTGGAAATAATGTATTGTATTATGATGTATTGTATTATTTAATACATGTGTATTGTATTAGGATGTATTGTATTAAATTAATGTTATATACAATATCTGGTGTTGATGTTGTATTACATCATGATGTATAATATTCTAAACAATTAAATAAAAAATAGTTTTCTAATTGATGAATAAATAATAAATAATATATTAAAAATAATATTATTTTAAAAATAATTAAATTAAAAAATAATTAATATATTAATAAATACTACAATATTTTAAAAGTAATAATTAAATAATTTAAAAAATAATTAATATATTAATAAATAATATATAAAAGATACTCCCTCCGTTTTTTATTGTTAGCTACATAGTAAGTTTTGTCACTATTCATTGAACTACTTTGATTTCAATTTTTCTCATAGCTATACAAATTAAAATATAGTCAAGTGTGATCTTGTTATATTCGTCTCATCATGTAGTTTTTAAATATGGAACTTATAGAATTTTTACTTGTACCGAACTTGAGTTATTAACGATTTAAAATGTGCATTGGACTGCGTGCGATGTGGGTCCGTAGCAAACAAATAAAAACGGAGGAAGTAATTTTTAACAGTTGTCAGATGAATAAGGAAAAAAAGAATGAATAAAAATTAATACACCATAAACGCACCATTCCACTACGTATTAAATAATACATCAAATCACTCATTAAAATAATACTTATACACCTCTTGAAAAACACCAAACATAGGATAGTATTATTTTAGTGTAGAAAAATAATACTATACGACTAATACACCCTAATACATCATACCAAACGTACCCTTAATGATATGTAGTAAACTGAATGGTTAAGGGCCACATCGTACCATCGTATAGGTAAGTACTAATCGTCTATTTAACTGAATCGTGGCAAAAATTTTAAATTCGTTCGTACTTAGACGTTGAATGCCACAACGAAATCGTTCTACATGCATTTTCTTTGTGGTTCTATGTAATTTTCACAATAGACCTTAATATTAGTGTATAATGTTGTAACCAATTAGCCTATAATTGAGTAACATATTAGCCTATAATTATGGTAAATTATTAGCCTATAATATGGTAAACTGTGTTTAAGTTACACAGTAATCCATTAGTGTAAGAATTGGTAATTTACCATGTTCTCAATGAGTTGGTTACCACATACTTGTTGTGTTGGTTACCACGTCCCTCTTGTGTATGTTACCACATGCTTTGATTGTCCCTTACCTTGTTTAAGTCGGTGCCCAATGGACGGTCCACTTGGAACGTACTCCGACTGTCCCATCCATTTCGCTGCACAGTAGGGGTGTGCAAATTTCGGTCGAAACCGAACAAACCGACCGAACCGAACCGAATTTTGCAATTGGGTTCGGTTTTTGGATTTTGGTTTGGTTTTTGGTTTTGAAAATCCAAAATTTCGGTTTCGGTTCGGTTTTTGGTTTTTAAAAATCTACAATTCGGTTAACCAAACCGAACCGAAATTTAAATTATATATTTAAAAAATATGTAAAATGCATTATGCCATTATATAATAAACACAAAATAATACCCCTATTCGGTGATTGTTTGTGTGGATGAGAAGTGACAACTACTGTTGAGAGTTTTGAGACTTTTATATTGTTTCGTATTTGAACTATTCAGTGACTGTTTCTTTATTTTGTCATTTCATTTTTGTGTAATTTGAACATTGCAATTTCGAATAGTTTACTATTATGCACTCATAGTTATATATAGATATGATATTTTTGTTTGACAGGGCGAATTTACAGGTATAAAATTGGTAATATAAATGTTTTGATCAAAAAATATTTTATTTTTTAGAAAAACAATTCGGTTCGGTTCGGTTAACCGGTATAACCGAACCGAAATATTTCGGTTTTCAGTAATTTTGGTTCGGTTTTGGTTTTTAGAAAAAATTCGGTTTTTAATTCGGTTTTGAAGTTTGGTTCGGTTCGGTTAACCGAACCGACCAATGCACACCGCTACTGCACAGGACGGTCATCCATACCATCCTGCCTACCGTCCTTTACATTTTTTTTGTATATTTGATCTTATTTACCACATTTCATCAATCCATGCTACCACACTATAAAATAATACTTTACCAAAAATTACACTAACAATACCACATTTCATGAATCATTCTCACCAAACCTACATAACAAATTCAATCAATAAAACTCAAAATACCATAACATCCCTATACATACACAAAACATCATTCAAATAAACAACAGCCAAATTACCAACTCATCAAGTTGTTCACACGAGTTTTCAATAGACAAATGATTCAAGGAATTGAATCTAATATCAAGCTCCTACTATCAGTGATAATCGAATATGCATATTGCGCTCTCAATGCATCGATTGACAACTTTGTCGAAGCTCCGTGTCTTCAACCCAAACACTTTTAAAACCGCTTGCAAGCGTGAGAAATGGCATTCTCCTTGCTCGATTTTGTAAAATACCCAAATCCGGAGGCTTCTATAGCTTGCTTTGGTCTTTCCATATAGCCTGGGACATCATCATAGATTCAAAATAAGTTATAGAAATTAAAAGTCACCTTAACCTTTAAATACATTGCTAATAGTTTAATTTTAGGATTTCTTATTCAATTACGAGTGCCCAATCCTCACATATCAATCCTAAACAATAATTGTCCAGACAATTAACCAAAGAAAAATAACCAAGATAATAGTTGTGGCATAGGCCTCATTTTGCAAATCCCTGAGGTTTCTTTTATATTATATATGTCCAACATTCCACAAAGCCTAGATCTAATTCAAAATCGCAAAACAAGAAAGGCATTTCCCACATCACTAATAAATTTTCCTGTAAACTCATTTTCAATGATTTTTAGGATATAGTAACATTACAAAGTTTCAATATTCCCCAATCCAAACTGGAAGAAGCCTTGTAATTGTAAATGTCAGGGCTTTTGTAAGGTGTAAACGTTCTCAGAACTTTCTTTCCACCAGAAGACTAAAACATCGACATCAAGATAACAGAAACCAACTACAAGAGTTAACCATAAACAACATAGATAGACATGAAAATTCCACTGATATTAGAAACTGGCAGCAAGAAGAATCATGAAAATTTATAACTCTTTCCAATAGCAGAAACTGGAAATTACACCAAGGGAATAAACAGAAAAGCACTAACCACAAGTCAAGCTATATTCAGCAGATTATTTTTCTAAAAAGCCGATAAAGCTAATGTAAAACATACACAAGTACTAATCCAGATATTTCAGTCAAGGCAACTCAAGTAATCGGTTATCAGCAGCACATCAGCTATCAAACTGGAATACCACGAAGGGAGAAGTAGAACAACATTTCCACATCTGATGGAGAATAAAACTTTATTGGACTTCTTCTCAGAGACAACCTGGTGATGGCTCTCATCTTCTTCGGCACTGGCGGGCAAGTTGTAATCTCCGGTATTCTATACCTTTCAGCTTTTGGAGTTAAACAGTCATTTCCTACACTTCCAACATTCTCAACATGTTCAACATCCTTGGCAGCTTCAAATACTTCAGATGGATTGATGTGGGGTTTAACAGGGGTCTTGGAAATGGTTGACGCAACTGAAGTGATATTATTTTTCTTGGGCAGGGATTTTTGTGAGACAAGAAAAATACTTTTACAACCAATAACGTAGACCACATTCCTCAATGAAACTAATAAATTTTTGTTTGAAACTAGACATTGAATTTTCTCCGAAACCAAACTCCACCATTTTCAACTAGCCAAGATATTATGCTAATTTGCATCAAGATTAATGAAATTTACCGAACAAAATCAACATAAAAAATTTTAAACATTGAAATGAAAAAATATAGGGCAGCCTCGACAGACTATTTGCATCCAGATTTAACATTGAAATGAAACTAACTCACATTGTAAGAAGTGAATACGAAGCGCCCTCGACAGACAATCACCGGTGGCAGCGGCCTCCACTTCCGGTGACACCCAACAGAATCCTCCCGTGCAACACGTTCTCCAGCCAGGAAGATGTTGCCCGTGTACTGATCCGCGCGATGAGGAATGGGGCACGGTCGCCCGTTGGTGAAAGGGAAGGGTTGGAAGATGGAGGCACGGGAGAGGGGAAGACAAGAGAAACACGAAAAGGGGAGAATTTTTTAAGTTTGTAGATCTCAATGCACTTATAGCAGTCGGGGAATAAAAGCCCTAATTTTGGCCTCCAGACGGACTGAAATGGTGGGCAATATGTCGCCTATCCCCGACGAACTTCATTCCATCGTGGATTTTGTCGCTCATTGGCTACAGAGGCTCCTGTTGCCGGAATCTATCTCCGCACGAGCAGCCACCTCTTTTCTGTTGTCGTTGCCTCTTCGTCGTTCTTTCTCCTTCGTTCTTCCTCCCTTTTTCTTCCGCTTGATTCTCTCTTCTGTTTCGGTTCTCTCCATTTTGCAATAATTACCTTGTTTAGTTCTTTATAATAACAATAGATTAGATTAAGAAAAGCTGAAGGTTCCTAAATCTAAAGTCAAAACCTCAAGAAGGTCCTTATCTCTAAATATATTGGGTGGGGTCTTTTATAAATATAAAGTAAATGAGAAGGGGCCTTGACTCTAAAATTCCCATTTTATTTTTCTTAATTGGGCTTTAAAAAAAAAAAGAAACTTGAAATCTTTTCTATATATTCAATGCTAGAAAATTCAATTAATTATTTGGGTCACATTTTGGTAATCAAAACACTTATAAATTGGGATGAGGACTTACCCAACTGGTTAAGTCCCTGGACTTTCCAACGGAAGGTACGAGGTTCGATTCCCACGGGCCCCCTATCCCTCTCTTTTATTCCCCTCTACAATTTATGTGGCATGTGTTCCCACCACCCCTTAAAAAAAAACACTTATAAATTGGTAGTTAATAAATTTATGAAATGGATTTATATAACACTTGAACCAAACTAAAATAGATGGTGTAGTTTTTCCGAAAAAAAAATAGATGGTGTGGTTTAAAAAGTAAAAATAGGATATTGTTATAATGCACACCTACTGTATTTAATTTATACTTACCGTATTTATAACCCTGATTTGACGTCTTAAATAGTGTCGGTAGACATCTCCATATAATGGTTCATATTTTCATTGTAATGTACATATTCTCTCATTCCTCACATTCAAAGTTTAAAACACTGTCTTCTGCCCCTGCCCATCTCTCGCTGAATAAAAATTCCATCAGTTCACTCTTTCTCTTTCTCCATTTCTCTCTCTCTCTCTCTCTCTCTCTCTCTCTCTCTCTCTCTCCCTCTCCTTATTACTACTGCTTTGTTTATTTCATTCCAGTGTATTCATTCCATTACATTCATACCACCATTACTTCTATCAACATTATAATAACATATCCAATACCATACCTATATATATAATTATTTCACAACACGTTATCAGCATGAGCTACGAACGAAGCTCTGCCGGATTTCTCCTTTGAGGTAATATTTAATCTTTGTATTTCAATAAATCTTTTATGGCTAACTTGAAAAAGCAGGATTTCAGACCACTGATGATATCTGGAGATAATTATCTATCTTGAAAAATGGATGTTGAAATCCATTTGGAATCAATGGGACTTGAAAAAATAATTGAAAAAGTTAATCAGTCTTCAAGCCAAGACCGTGCGAAAGCTATGATTTTCATCCGCCATCATCTTGATGAGGGATTGAAAATACAGTATTTAACGGTTAAAGACCTAATTGAACTCTACGAGAATTTAGAAAAAAAGATATGATCATTTAAGATCAATTAATCTCCCTCGAGCCCAGTATGACTGGTTACACTTACGATTCCAGGATTTTAAATCAGTAAATGATTACAATTCTGCTCTGTTTAATATTGTACCACAATTAAGACCGTGTCATGAAAAAATTACTGATAAAAAAATGCTAGAGAAGACATTCTCTTCATTCCACCCCTCCAATTTGGTATTAGAGCAACAATACCAAGCAAAGGGTTTCACTAAATATTCTGATCTGATTTATGTTTTTGTTATTGGCTGAAAAGAATAATGATTTATTATTAAAAAAATCATGAAATGTGACCAACTGGCAGTTGTCCATTGCCAGAGGCACATGTGACTGAATCTTCTAGCCGTGGTCGTGGCTGTGGTCGTGGCCGAGGTCAGAGACCTCGTGGTCGTGGATATAACCGAGGCCGTGGGAAAAGTCATTTCCGCAACAATGTTTATATTAGGCCCATGACAGAATTATGAAAAAGCAAAATGTGTAGATGCGTGTAATGACCCAATTATTTGGTATTGGGCCGCGAGATTAATTGTGTGAATTATTGATGTGTAGTCCAATTACTGGTGGGCCAATAAGGTGTTAAAAGGGTGTTTTTGGGGTCATTTACGATATTTCCAAATTTTTGGCAGATTTGAGATTAGGCTGGGGGAAACCGATCGGTGCAAGAGGAAGACAAGGAAGAGAAGATTTTCACCCGAATCATCTTGGGTTCTTGTAGATCGATTGAACACTTGTTTGTACATGATTCCTCTCGTTTCCCTCTTCGATTTGGTTGTATTGTTCTGATATTGGTGGTGATTTGAGGATGTTGATAAATTAGGGGTTTGGTGGATTTTGGTTGTTTCGGAGAATTTGAGGCTTGGATCGACGAATTGGTAGTCCAATCTTGTGCAAAATTTTAAGGCAAGGGTTAATTTTGCATTTCGCCAATTTATGAATTCTCGTTCTCGCCACTGTCTTCCCCGTAATGTACCTATTGCTTTCGAAAGTAGTACTTATAATTTAATTCCTCCACCGTCCATTTTGAGGAGTAAATTAATGCATCTATTTTTTAGTATTTCTACACGAATTGGCATGTAGTGTAGTTTAAGTAGGATGAATTAATTTAATTAATTGAATTCGAAAGTGCTCCGGATGTAGTACATGGATTGGCATATGATTTAATTCTCTCCATTGTACTGGAGTGAAAGGGATTCCCTAATTAATTTGATTTTATTAATTTATTAATCTTGATATAATTAATGTAATGTGTAAGCTTGATTTGTTTAGAAATTTACTGATTACACTAGAGTGATATAGAAGTCTTGGACTTAATTTGCAAATTCAGTGCATTATACGTTTATAGGCACTATATGCGTGTAAATATATATAGATTTCATATATATGTAAAGCGGATTTCTTATATTTGGCGTGTAATGACAATATCATATTTTATCTGTAGAAGATAATGTTTCAGGTAAGATGATATAATGGGAGAAAGGTTAGAAAGTATTTAATGTTATGTTTGTAGTTAATAGTTTCCAGGTTGCATTACACTTGATCTCCGTTATGACATATTTATACTTATGTGTTTGTGATACTATATGCATAGAAGAATTGTTTGAGCAATCGGACTACTATGATGTCGCACAGTTAGTATTCATTCTAATGTAAATATTGATAGACTATATACTTTTGAGAAACATGTGAACCAGGGTCTAGGTGTTTGAACATCATGATATGTCATATACATGTATTGCATTGGAATTGACGGATATGATGGCCCGATGGGGGCGGATGTTGTTATTTGATCGGGGCAGCTTTCATGTGTGTTGTTGAGTCTCGATGGCCCTTCGGGGTGAATTATTAGTTGTGATGCCTGTTGGCCCTTCGGGGTGGATTATTGGCTGTGATGCCTGTTGGCCCTTCGGGTGTGTAATTTAGGCTGTGATGCCTGTGGTCTCTGAGGGGATGGTGTATGTTACCCTGTAATGGGTTGTAGTTGATGATATCATTACCGTGGGTTCATATCACCTGGGTTTTAGGTTGCCGGCTAGGCATACTCATTGCATGTGCATATAGGATAGATAGGTGTATGTTAGGCCATACATCACTTGCATAAATTGTATGTTTGTGGTTGAAGCGCCGGTATGGGATGGTGTGATGCTTTATCTTTTCGTATTACCTGTTTATATTATGTACAGTTCTTCTTACCTGTTTATGTTGTGTATTCCCTTAAATCTCCTGCACATATTAGCCCTTGCTCAGTACGTTGTACTGACTCCCTTTGCTTTGTTTGTTTTATAGATCCTGCTGGAGGCGCTGGAGAATGATTGGGTTTGGGAGTTGTGAGATCACATAGATAGGATTCCTTTATTTATTTTATTATATGCACTTATGTGATACTCTGCTATTATTCTGTTGGACATGTGGACTATTTGCTAGTAGAGGCTTGTGAGCCTAGGATTTAAATATTGTCGGCCGATGGCCATATGTGATTTACTGCTTTGGGCTTGCAGCCTGAATTTTATACTGGGATTATTATTTGGATTTTGTTTGAGACTCCATTTATATGTACGTGATTTTGCTTGTTTAGCTTCCGCATTTAATTTGATTAAGAAGATAATCCCTTTAGGATTTACTCAGCCTTGTACTAGCTATTTTAAATTAGCTGGCCACTAGTTTAGGATAGTTAATATGGCGGTAATGCTTGCGAAAATTCAAGTTTGAATTTTTGGGTCGTTGCATAGTGGCATCAGAGCCTGTGTGCTCTCATCTTTTTAAAACTTGTATAGACATTGGTGGTGAGCTGTGTTGGGATTCTTATAGCGTAATGTTTCATCTTTATGATTATACATGTCGTTTTTGCGCACACCAGGTTAAGTCACAGTTGTGGAACTGTGATGAAATCTTGGTACTCCAATCAGGATCCTTGTTACTTCACAGTCAATGAGGACTGTGAATGAATTCAAATTATTTATTTATTTAAATACTCTGCTTGTGGGTGATTGGTGATTTCTGTTAACATTTTTTGTTAATGATGGGATCTAAGTTCAACTTGCTTATTAGATGCAATGTTGGCTCAAGAATGATAAGGCCTCACGGGAGCATGTGGATATTTGAATGCGATCCAAGCGAAAACAATTTTGTGGATAGTATCCAGTGGGGTGTGAAGTACCCTAGGAAGTGAGATGAAATCAGCAAGTCTCCTTAGTATGATAACAAACTGGGATGCTATCGACATCTGCACATCGTCTGGATACGAAAGTTGAAACCTATTTTAGGCTATGCCAATAAAGGTATAGTTAGATTAATTTGAGAGAATAATGATGCGGTGAGGCATTGCATTTGTGAAAGGGTTGGGTGCTTGCCGTGTGAGCGGAGGCATGACAACCACCCGGCATGACGAGATCAATAACGTGAGGGGACCGACTTTGCTTGTGGGACGAGGCCGACCTAGATAGGCATGCCAAGCATGTCGTCTTTATGTGATGAAAATGTTATAGTGATTAGATAATGTTTTTAAATTTCTGTGTAAGCCTTGCACCATGGGTTTTTCTCATTGACTCTCTGGTTGAGAGACAAATTTGTTTCTCTGTTATTGGAATTATTCGTTTTTTAATTTGTACTTTGGTTAATGTGTTTGACTCTGGAGTCTCATGTTCATTCGAGGCTCTGAATTTTATTCGTGGGCATGTAGTAGGACTGTTAGTGCCCTACTACATACTAGTCTCTGACTTTGGGGCGATATTATTTTAAGTGATCACATGTTGCATGATGCGGTATTGAGCATCGAGAGTTGTGAGTTGAGGACAGACCTGGTGGTCATGGCCTGGTTGAGTTTGATGTGATATTGGGCATGGATTGGCTGTCTCGCCATCGTGCTGTGGTTGATTGTGGTGTTCCACGTATATCTTTTCGGGATCCTTTGGTAAGTATGTTTCTTGTCGATCCACTTTGATTCCACCTTCTATTACCGTTGTTTCCGTTGTTGTTTTACATGATTTGATACGCAGGGATTGTTCTCTTTCCCTATGGCAAATGAGGGATCTTCAAGCAGATGTTTTAGTTGCTTCAAATTCCCCGACTGTATTTAAGTTTGGGGATGTTTTCCCGACGAAATCCCCGGTCTTCTACCTGCTCGGGAGACTAATTTTACCATTGAGTTGATGCCTTATGCAGCTGCTCTTTTTAAGGCTCCTTACCGTATGGCTTCTGTTGACCTTAAGGAATTAAAAGATCAGTTGAATGAGCTTACCAATAAAAGGTATATTCCACTTAGTAACTCGCCTTGTGAGCTCTAGTTTCGTTTGTTAAGAAGAAGGATAGATCGACGAGGATCTGTATCGATTACAGAGGTTTGAACCGGATCACGGTAGAAAAAAAAACATATCCTTTACCTCGGATAGACGATTTCTTTGATTAGTTGAGAGAGCCAGTGTCTTCAATAAGATTGATTAGAGTTCAGGCTATCGTCAGATATGATGGTAGACATAGAAGGTGGATGGAGTTTCTACAAGACTATCATACCGATATTCAGTATATTGAAGGGAAGGCGAATCGGGTGGCGAATGCTTTGAGTAGGAAGGAAACACATATAGTAGCATGTTTGGGACTGATTGCTGAATGGCACAAGGAACTACTCAGACTTGAGGTTCAGGTAGTTTCTCTTGGCTCTGTTCAGCACACTTTTAACATGTTAGTCACATCACCATCCTTGATTGACGAGATATTCGCTAGTGAGCGTGATAGCGGGGAGATAGCGTTGTTGAGGCAGAAAATTCAGGGGGAAAAGGCTCCGTGACTCAGAATTGATGATAAAGGAATGGTGAGACATGGCGACAGATGGTGTATTCCGTAGTGCTGTGATGACTTATGCTTATGGATGAGGCTCACACTACTCCTTACTCTATTCATCCAGGGATCAGAAAGATGTACAAAGACATGCAACGGATCTAGTAATGAAATAACATGAATGGAAAATAACATATTATATGGCTAAGTGTGCTACATGTCAGTGGATGAAGATTGAGCATATGAGGTCGATGAGTTTGTCACAGCGACTAACACTTCCTGAGTGGAAGTGGGAATCCATCTCTATGGATTTTGTGATGGGATTGCCCTGAACGATGGAAACTATATGGGTAGTGGTTGATCAATTGACAAAGAATACTGTTTTTATACATATCAGATTGATATGGGGTATGAGTTAGCTTATCCAAGCTTATATTTAGCATGTTTTCAAAAGGTTTGGGATACCCAAAGAGATTCGTGTCTGATCGGGGTTTCAGGTTCTTGTCCAAGTTTTGGAAGGATTTACAGACAACTTTTGGCACTCAGATTAGCATGAGCATTGCGTGGTATCCTAAATTAGATGGTCAGGCGAAACTTTGTAACACTCCGGATTTGATCACCCAGGCCGGGACGCTACCGCCACACCTTTCTAAATAAGACGCGATCTAAATCGAGCTTATCTAGAAAGATGCTAAGGCTAAGTTGTATCAAATTTTTAAATAATTCAAAATCATTCAATTGTGCCCGAAATGAAAATCAGAGTATCACATGCATGAACTAATAAAGTAGTGCGGAAGCAAAAACAAGGCCAAAACAAGCGGCCAAAAACCAAAGTCCAAGTCCAATACAGAAAATAAAATAAATAAATGCGACAAGTCTTTATTTGCGAAAATCCCATCCCATCGTGCCATGGCTTACTCTGCGAAAATAGAAAACAATAATATATCAGTACAAACGGTACTGCGTAAGTTAATATATAGCATAACAAATTCTAGAGTTTTTAGAAGAGTGAATAAAGGATGGAAATTTAATTTTAAAAGGGAAAACGAGTAAAAATATTTCCGAAGATTCTTACACTTTGCCACACGAATAATTACCAATGTTCATTCTGATCGAGGACACCAATTAAGCTTATACCCACAAGAACCCCAATATATAATCACGATTCTAGGGACGTACCCTTGGAATCAACCCACCTCTTGGACTCGTACCCACGAGGGATGTGAAAGTAGTGACCCTATACAGACCGCTCCGGAGCCCTAAATAACCCATACGGATACACCTAGGAGTATAGACTCTTACAATCACGAAACCACACTATCATATGCGCCGTTTTGGCCACAAAAAGAGGGGGCGGCCCAACGAGCTCACGCCAAGTGCACTTACCCTCTATCATATTGGGCATCCCACTCGATCAAAACTTACAAAGTTTCAAAAACATACTTTTAACACTTTACAATACCACATGTTTCCAGATTTCCTATATTTTAAAAAACGAGTATCAATCGACTCGTAGATCATCAAAATACACAAGTACGATTTACCGACTAAAATAGTCCTTTGGGCAGTTTCAGAAATCGCATATGGAAACTTAGCAAAATATTTTCAAAAATTCCGAAATTTTTACAGGAACTAGAACACACCCAAATGAACATTTTTCATAGAAATAGGCTTCTTCAAAATTGGACTCTAAGTGGCCTAAAAAAAAAATTTCAGAACCAACGTTTCCAAGGAGTGTAAATCCTACTGTTCATTCGACCACAGTCTCTTTAAAAATTCATATCAATTACAAATGTGCTTAAAAAATTATGAAATTTTACAGGGATAATCTAGGCACATAATGGAACAGGTTTTATGAAGACAACAACCATTGAAAACGATCATAGATAGGAGTAAATCGGACATCAAAAACTGATTACACACTAGGGTGTGCAAATTTCGGTCGAAACCGAACAAACCGATCGAACCGAACCGAATTTTGCAATTTGGTTCGGTTTTTGGATTTCGGTTTGGTTTTTGGTTTTGAAAATCCAAAATTTCGGTTTTCGGTTCGGTTTTTGGTTTTTAAAAACCTACAATTCGGTTAACCGAACCGAACCGAAATTTAAATTATATATTTAAAAAATATATAAAATACATTATGCCATTATTATATTATATAATAAACACAAAATAATACCCCTATTCGGTGACTGTTTGTGTGGATGAGAAGTGAGAACTACTATTGAGAGTTTTGAGACTTTTATATTATTTCGTATTTGAACTATTCAGTGACTGTTTCTTTATTTTATCATTTCATTTGTGTGTAATTTGAACAATGCAATTTGGAATGATTTACTATTACACTCATAGTTATATGTAGATATGATGTTTTTGTTTGACAGAGGGAATTTACAGGTTTAAAAATGGTAATAGAGATGTTTTGATCAAAAAAACATTTTTTTTTTAGAAAAGCAATTCGGTTCGGTTTGGTTAACCGGTATAACCAAACCGAAATATTTCGGTTCGGTTATTTCGGTTTTCAGTAATTTTGGTTCGGTTTTGGTTTTTAGAAAAAATTCGGTTTTTAATTCGGTTTTGGAGTTTTGTTCGGTTCGGTTAACCGAACCGACCGATGCACACCCCTAATTACACGGGAACACCAAAACTGACAGCAGAGAACTCAAAATACCAGATCCGTTTTCGACGACCAAATCATGTTCAAAAATTATAAAAATTTACAGAGAGCATTTCAAGATGTTAGAAACATTTTTCATTTAGGAAGGATTTTCAAAAACAAACGGATCTAAGTGAAAAACGCAAAACAACATAAACTATACGGAAGAAAACCCTAGATGACAGTTTTGGCAAGGGATAGAGATCGAACATGAACTCGATGGATACTCCACCAAAACCCCTAAAACTTGAAATGCACAATACTAACTTACTTTAGGTGAGTTTAGAATCAAAATCCTCCTTGGTTGTGTCTCCAAAATCATCCGGAACAGTCCCACTCTTCCGCAATCTACCGAATGAATCCTATTTTGGGGGTTGTTGGAAGAATACAAGATGTTAGGGCTTGATAATCGAATTCAAGGCAAGGAATTGGATCAGTGATCTTACCTAACTGTAGAAGAAGGGATTAGGATGCTTGAAACTCGACCACAGCTTCTGGAACAATGAAGAACACCCACACTTCTCACCAACACTCAAGAGAAGAATTGATTTTCGGAGTGGTGATTTGGGAGGGGTTTGGTGGGTGATAAAGGATTGGAATGGGATGATTCAGAGTTCCAAATGGGATCTTAATGTGTCTTGGAAGTGTAGGGAGCTTAATGGCAGCCTTCCCCTCGAAAATACACCCCCTCTAACCTCATTCATTCCACCTACTTCCACCATGGTACATTGAACACTCACTTGTTCATGTAGCCTCCAAAATCCAACTTAAAAGTGGAGTTACTACACTCAAACTTAATCCTAAAGAGTCCAAATACACCCCTAAATGACTGAGCATGGAAATTTGATCGATTGGGAATGATAAATCTCGAAAATTGGGGTTGAAACCGCGTTTGGCGTTTTGAAACGCCACCAGCATCCGCCGGCGCGGGCTCCACGCGCCACGCGCCGCCGCCGCGCGGCCTCCTGTTGCGCGGGTTTTCTCTCTCTCTGTTTTTTTTACTAATATATATAATTATGAAAATCATAATATGAATTATCCATGATCTTTGGATAATCCGATAACTCTCTTCGAGTTGCTATCGTCCGAAAATATTTAATTCCGCTCTCTCGAAATTATTTCGGTTCCGATAACTAAATCCGATTCTTTAATTTTGGATTTAAAAACTCGATGTCGATTTCTCGGGTATTACAGTCAACCCTCCTTAGAAATCAACTTCGCCATCGAAGTTGGGTCGCACTTCGGAAAATAATTGGCACGTAGAAATTATTGAGGCTTGCATATTTAAATTCTTGAGGCTTGAAAATTTAAGTTCTTACCTCGGTACTCGACGACTCTGTGCGGGGTGTCACATCCTCTCCCCCTTAGGACTGCAGTTATGCCCCCATAATTTCTCCTGAGTCGCTTTGGAAAAGGTTGGGATATCTCTGCTTCATATCCGCTTCCAATTCCCACGTCGCTTCCCCGGTGCCACGATTTGACCATAGAATCTTCACCATTCTCACGGTCTTGTTCCGCGTAACCCTTTCTTTGGTATCGAGTATCTCGATCGGATACTCCTCATACGTCAGATCGTCATCCAGTTCGATCACGTCGGGTTGTAAGATGTGAGTTGGGTCGTGCACATATTTCTTTAGTTGAGAAACGTGAAACACGTTGTGCACTCGCGATAATTCCGGTGGAAGAGCCAAACGATATGCCAAAGCACCCACACGATCCAAAATTTCGTATGGACCTATGTAGCGAGGACTCAGCTTCCCTCGTTTTCCAAATCGCATCACACCCTTCATCAGTGACACTTTTAGCATAACTCTGTCTCCCACTTGGAATTCCAACTCTTGCCGTCTTGTGTCGGCATAACTCTTTTGCCGGTCCTGTGCGGCCTTTATCTTTTGTTGAACCACCTTAATTTGCTTGCTCATGTCTTCAACAAGCTGAGGTCCAACAACCACAGAGTTATCATCCTTTGCCCAGCATAACGGACTGCGGCATTTACGCCCGTAGAGAGATTCGAACGGTGACATGCCAATGCTAGCATGGTAACTGTTGTTATACGAGAATTCAATTAGTGGTAAGTGGTTTTCCCAACTTCCCTTGAATTCAAGTACACACGCTCTAAGCATGTCTTCGAGCGTCTGAATTGTTCGCTCAGTTTGTCGTCCGCCATCGGATGAAAAGCCGTGCTCATCTTGATTTAGGTTCCCAAGGCTTCTTGCAGTTTGGTCCAGAAATTCGAGATAAATCTGCTGTCTCGATCCGAGATGATGTCGTGAGGCACTCCATGCCTTCGAACTACATTCTCGATGTACGCCTTGGCTAGTTGATCCATCGACCAATTGTCCTTCATTGGTATAAAGATGGCGGTCTTCGTTAACCGATCAACTATGACCCAAATTTTGTTCATGCCTCTGGGAGATCTTGGTAACCCTGAGAGGAAATCCATGGAGATTCTGTCCCATTTCCAATTTGGGATCTCCAAGGGCTTCATCAATCGCAATGGCTTTTGCCGCACTGCCTTCACTTTCTGGCAAGTTAGGCACTTAGCCACGAAGTCAGCAACATCTTGTTTCATTCGCGGCCACCAGTAAATTTTCTTCAGATCCTTATACAGATTATCACCTCCTGGGTGCACTGAATAAGGTGTACTATGGCCTTCTTCCATCAATCTCCGCTTCAAGTCCTCGCACTTGTGAGGAACGCACCATCTTCCCTTGAAGCGGATACTCCCGTCTTCATGGATCATAAATCCTACCGCTTTACCTTCAACAATTTTCTCCTTGATCATCTGAAGGTTCTCATCATCAGGTTGAGCTGTTCGAATTTCTTCGAATACGGTAGGTTCCATTGCTATAGCATTCACCGTTTCTACCACGGTTCCATAATGGACTATTTCAGTATCCAACTTTGCCAAGTCCATATACAGCTCCGAAGGTAAGATAAGGGTGTTTGCCGTATGCCTCGTCTTACGACTCAGTGCATCTGCCACGACGTTCGCCTTGCCCTCATGATAGGCTATGTCCAAGTCATAGTCCTTGATCAGCTCGAGCCATCTCCTTTGTCTCATATTTAACTCTTTTTGAGTAAATATATACTTGAGGCTTTTATGATCTATGAACATCCGACAGGTTCGTCCATATAGGTAGTGTCGCCAGATCTTGAGAGCGAACACCACCGCAGCTAACTCCAGATCATGCGTCGGATAGTTCTCCCCGTGCGGTTTAAGTTGGCGCGATGCGTAAGCGATAACCCTTTGGTTTTGCATAAGCACGCACCCCAGACCTTCTTTTGAAGCTTTGCTGTACACTTCAAAATCCTCAGCCTCCGATGGCAATGCTAGGACCAGTGCTGTTGTGACTCTCTTCTTGAGTTCTTGGAACGGCATCTCACAATCCGCTGTCCATTCGAACTTTAACCCTTTCTTAAGCAACTGGGTCATCGGTCTTGCAATCTTTGAAAAGTCTTTCACGAACTTTCTGTAGTATTCGGCTAGTCCTAGGAAACTTCGTATCTCCGTCTGACTAGTTGGCGCTGGCCAATCAGTCACTGCAGATATCTTTGCCGGGTCAACCGACACTCCTTTAACCGATATTATGTGTCCCAAGAAGGCAACTTCCTTCATCCAAAACTCACACTTCGACAGCTTCGCGTATAGTTGGTTCTTCCTCAAAATCTGAAGCACTTGATGAAGAGGTTTTGTATGCTCCTCCTCATCCCTTGAGTAAACTAGAATGTCATCGATGAATACGACAACATATGAATCTAGTAACTCTCGGAATACACTATTCATGAGATTCATGAATACTACGGGAGCGTTCGTGAGACCAAAGGACATTACAGTGAATTCGTAGTGCCCGTATCTCGTGCGAAATGCTGTCTTCGGTATGTCCTTTTCAGCGATACGCAGCTGATGGTATCCCGATCTCAGATCAACCTTTGAAAATACCGACGCTCCTTTCAGCTGATCAAATAGATCTTCGATCCTAGGTAGCGGGTATTTGTTCTTAATCGTCACTTGATTAAGACCTCTGTAGTCTATGCACAATCGAAGTCCGCCGTCATTCTTCTTGACGAATAGGACTGGTGCTCCCCATGGTGATGTGCTCGGTCGAATGTAACCTTTTGATAACAATTTCTCCAGTTGTTCCTTCAGCTCCTTCATTTCCGCGGGCGCCATGCGATATGGTGCCTTCGATACTGGTTCGATTCCGGGTACCAAATCGATCGTGAACTCGACTTCACGCTCAGGTGGCATTCCTGGGATATCTTCAGGAAAGACGTCAGGGTATTCGTTCACAACTGGGATTTGGTCGATCTTGCTTCCTTCGTCCTCCAGGTTATGCATGTAGCATGCATACAACTGATATCCTTTTTGCATGAGACTGCAAAATTTCATAGCATTTACTACCTTGACACTCTTCTTTTGAGGCTGCATGTAGTAAATGACCTTCTTTCCGCGACTCTTCGCCAAAGAGATCTTTTGCTTTTGGCACTCAATGACTGCCTTGTATTGAGTCAGCCAGTCCATTCCCAGAATGATATCGAAATTCTTAAGGTCAAATTCTAAGAGATTCGCGAAGAATTCGATATTTTTTATTACAATCGGGATCCCGTCGTATCATTTGGAGCACGATACCACCTTACCCGATGGTAATTGGATTCCTAAGTTAAGGTTATTCGGTGCAGGTAGATCTAACGCAGGTAGAATTCTCGTGGAAATCAAAGAGCAACTCGCTCCTGAGTCAAATTAGACTTTGACAAGTACGCTTAAAGCAGTAAACGTACCTCCGATCACCTCGCCTTGAGCGGCCAAGTCCGCCTGATTGATCACATTCAAGCGTCCTACTTCCAAACCTTGATTCCCTTGCTGGTTTTGATTTTGAGGTGGCCTCTGTGCCTGAGGGAACCTCTGTCCTTGATTGTTCTGCTGGTTCGGCCCAGCTGGTCTGTTTCCCTGAGGACGGTTCAACAGGTCCGGCCTCTTATCGATGCGATCCTCTCTTGTCCAGCACTCCTTCTTCATATGGCCCTCTCGGCCACATCGGTAACAATGCCCCGGTTTTGGGCATTCACGCACCAAGTGCGGAATGTTGCACCTCTGGCATCTGGGTATGAAGGCGCCTTGGTTATCCGGCCTTCGGTTTCCTTGGCCTCCTTGATTGAACTCTCTGTTCTCTGGCTTCCTCTAACCATCATTCTTTCCTTGGTCATTCCCCCTTCTGAAGTGATTTCCAGTGTTGTTGTTTTGGTTCTTCTTATCAAAGCTGTTCGAGCCCTTTCTCAATTCTCCATGGTCTTTGCGCTTCAGCTGTTGTACTCGTGCAATTGCCACTGCACGATCGTAGACAGCCTGCAGAGTTGTGTACTATCCGCCCACCAGAATCTCTCTGATACTGAGATTTAGCCCCATTTCAAACTTCTGGGCTTTGTCAGCCTCTGTCGGCACAAGCCTTGGAGCAAAACGGACAAGCTCCTTAAACTTTGCATAATATTCCTGGACTGTCTGGGTGCCTTGACGAAGATTGATGAACTCTTCGTATTTAGCAGTTTTCGTGCTGAGGGGATAGAACCTCTCCCTCATCATTTCCTTGAACTCCTCCCAAAAGTACACATGCTCACCATCCGTCAGCCCTTTTTGGTGGTTCTTCCACCATTCATCAGCTTCTCCACTTAAGTAGTATACCGCCACTCCCACTTTCTCATTCTCGGGACATCTGACGGCGTTCAAAAGCTTATCGAAAGTTCTAATCCAATCCTCCAGCTTGGTGGGATCCTCTTGTCCCTCATAATGGGGCGGTTGGTAGGGATTTACCATCGCCAGGTAAATGATTCGGGCAGCTGGGGGTGGCACTGCTGCCTGGGCTTGATTGACTTCTGTGTTTCCCAAAGCAACGAGGACTTGTTCGACTGTCCTAAGTCGTTCATCAAGGGCATTGGGGGCTGGGTTAGCTTGGCCTCCAGGATTTGGCGGGTTCGCCCCAGCTGGAGCGTTAGCATTTTCATTCATTGGAATCTCCACTCGGGGTCTCCCTCTCGGCGGCATTCTGATAATCAAGTACGCAGAAGTTAGATTCACAGTTAGATGTAGGTTAACAGTCAAGTTAGATTACGCTTGGAGTTCTATCTCATAGATTCTAAGCGCGAAAGAACACTGGAAAGAGAAAGGAAAAACAAGTTCTAGATTCCATTAGATCATATGGCTTGATAAAGAACTACATCGATATAGCAATAGATTACCACTACGAAAAATGTGGTAATGATATGATAAACAAGATGTGATAATACTAATACGCAGAGTTCAGAAATGAAATACTAGTAAAGATAAGCAATGTAAAAATCCATCCAACAGAAAATGCATGTCGTGGCCTAAAGCAGATAATCAGGGGAGCAGCCGAGCATCCTGCGTTCGGCCTCGATCTCCTTATCGGTGTCAAGAGGCAGTGGAGGGTTCTCCACGACCTCCTCGGGCTCCTCGTCCACAATGTCAACGTGCTCGTCAGGATCCGCTTCCTCTTCCTCCTCCATCTCCGGCTCAGGATTGAGCTGATTCTGCAGCCCATTCAATACCTCATCCAGTGCGAAAACGCGGCCATGCAGCATATGAACGTGATGACGACAGTCATCAAACTCGGTCTCTAGTGTATTCTGGCGCGCAGTAACCTGATTATTCCTAATGGTCAATGCCTCAATCCTTTCCTCCAATTCCGCAATTCTATTCCTATCATTTTCAGCATCTCTATGAATGTGGCGAAGCTCGTGCATAATGTCCGACATAGCAAGCGCATGATAGAGTCTTGTAATCATGGATCGGCCATCTAACATACAAGTTTTACATTAAGGGATTTGGCACATTATAAAAAAAAAGAGTATGTTAATGCACATGCATTCCCCCCCGAAAATAATAATTTTACGACTTGTCGAATTTTTCGAGATATACTTTTCCATGGATTTTAAAATAAAATTTCTTGTCCATGGAAATAATATTTAAAATGCTTAAAACTAATATTTAATATTTTGGGCCTCTATAGTGGGCCGAAAAATAATAGATTAAAAAAAAATTTCGGGCTCTGATACCACTTTGTAACACCCCGGATTTGATCACCCAGGCCGGGACGCTACCGCCACACCTTTTTAAATAAGACGCGATCCAAATCGAGCTTATCTAGAAAGATGCTAAGGCTAAGTTGTATCAAATTTTTAAATAATTCAAAATCATTCAATTGTGCCCGAAATGAAAATCAGATTATCACATGCATGAACTAAAAAAGTAGTGCGGAAGCAAAAACAAGGCCAAAACAAGCGGCCAAAAACCAAAGTCCAAGTCCAAGTCCAATACGAAAAATAAAATTAATAAATGCGACAAGTCTTTATTTGCGAAAATCCCATTCCATCGTGCCATGTCTTACTCTGCAAAAAATGGAAAACAACAATTTATCAGTACAAACGGTACTGCGTAAGTTAATATATAGCATAACAAATTCTAGAGTTTTTAGAAGAGTGAATAAAGGATGGAAATTTAATTTTAAAAGGGAAAACGAGTAAAAATATTACCGTAGGTTCTTACACTTTGCCACACGAATAATTACCAATGTTCATTTTGATCGAGAACACCAATTAAGCCCTTGGGATTTACACCCACAAGAACCCCAATATATAATCACGATTCTAGGGACGTACCCTTGGAATCAACCCACCTCTGGGACTCGTACCCACGAGGGATGTGAAAGCAATGACCCTATACAGACCACTCCGGAGCCCTAGATAACCCATACGGATACACCTAGGAGTATAGACTCTTACAATCACGAAACCACAATATCATATGCGCCGTTTTGGCCACAAAAAGAGGGGGCGGCCCAACGAGCTCACGCCAAGTGCACTTACCCTCTATCACATTGGGCATCCCACTCGATCAAAACTTACAAAGTTTCAAAAACATACTTTTAACATTTTACAATACCACATGTTTCCAGATTTCATATATTTTCAAAAATGAGTATAAATCGACTCGTAGATCATCAAAATACACAAGTACGATTTACCGACTAAAATAGTCCTTTGGGCAGTTTCAGAAATTGCATATGGAAACTTAGCAAAACATTTTCAAAAATTCCGAAATTTTTACAGGAGCTAGAACACACCCAAATGAACATTTTCATAAAAATAGGCTTCTTCAAAATCGGACTCTAAGTGGCCTAAAAAAGTGATTTCAGAACCAACTTTTCCAAGGAGTGTAAATCCTACTGTTCATTCGACCACAGTCTCTTTAAAAAGTCATATCAATTCCAAACTTGCTTTAAAAATTATGAAATTTTACAGGGATAATCTAGACACATAATGGAACAAGTTTTATGAAGACAACAACCATTGAAAACGAACATAGGTAGGAGTAAATCGGACATCAAAAACTGATTACACAGGAACACCAAAACTGACATCATAGAAACTCAAAATACGAGCTCCGTTTTCGACGCCCAAATCATGTTCAAAAATTATGAAAATTTATAGGGAAAAATAACCCATATGGTCCCTTAACTTTGCCGGATTTCGCAATCAGTCCCACAACTTTTGAGTTAACACAATCCGTCCACTAAGTTTCTTAATTTTAGCACAATCTGTCCCATATACTCAATTTGCCTCAATTTGTACTCAATTTGCCTCCATTTGTACTCCATTTTCCCATACCGTCCCATACAAATGGATTACAAATGGAAGCAAATTGAGTACAAATGGAGGCAAATTGAGTATATGGGACGGATTGTGCTAAAATTAAGAAACTTAGTGGACGGATTGTGTTAATTCAAAAGTTGTGGGACTGATTGCGAAATCCGACAAAGTTAAGGGACCATATGGGTTATTTTTCCAAATTTACAGAGAGTATATTCAAGATTTTAGAAACATTTTTCAATTAGGAAGGATTTTCCAAAAATAAACGGATCTAAGTGAAAAATGCAAAACAACATAAACTATACGGAAGAAAACCCTAGATGACAGTTTCAGCAAGGGATAGAGATCGAACAAGAACTCGATGGATACTCCACCAAAACCCCTAAAACTTGAAATGCACAATACTAACTTACTTTATGTGAGTTTAGAATCAAAATCCTCCTTGGTTGTGTCTCCAAAATCGTCCGGAACAGTCCCACTCTTCCGCAATCTAACGAATGAATCCTATTTTGGGGGTTCTTGGAAGAATACAAGATGTTAGGGCTTGATAATTGAATTCAAGGCAAGGAATTGGATCAGTGATCTTACCTAACCGTAGAAGAAGGGATTAGGATGCTTGAAACTCGACCACAGCTTCTGGAACAATGAAGAACACCCACACTTCTCACCAACACTCAAGAGAAGAATTGATTTTCGGAGTGGTGATTTGGGAGGGGTTTGGTGGGTGATAAAGGATTGGAATGGGATGATTCAGAGTTCCAAATGGGATCTTAATGTGTCTTGGAAGTGTAGGAGCTTAATGGCAGCCTTCCCCTCGAAAATACACCCCCTCTAACCTCATTCATTCCACCTACTTCCACCATCGTACATTAAATACTCACTTGTTCATGTAACCTCCAAAATCCAACTTAAAAGTGGAGTTACTACACTCAAACTTAATCCTAAAGAGTCCAAATACACCCCTAAATGACTGAGCATGGAAATTGGATCGATTGGGAATGATAAATCTCGAAAATTGGGGTTGAAACCGCGTTTGGCATTTTGAAACGCCACCAGCAACCGCCGGCGCGAGCTCCACGCGCCACGCGCCGCCGCCGCGCGGCCTCCTGCTGCGCGGGTTTTCTCTCTCTCTCTGTTTTTTTTTAATATATATAATTATGAAAATCATAATATGAATTATCCATGATCGTTGGATAATCCGATAACTCTCTTCGAGTTGCTATCGTCCGAAATATTTAATTCCGCTCTCTCGGAATTATTTCGGTTCCGATAACTAAATCCAATTCTTTAATTTTGGATTTAAAAACTCGATGTCGATTTCTCGGGTATTACATACTATTAGGACATTATAGGATATGTCACGAGTGTGTGTGCCTAACTTTCATGGAAGTTGTGATGACCACCTCATTTTGGTGAAATTCAATTATAATAATAGTTATCATGCGAGTATGTGGATGACTCCCTTTCGAGGCACTGTATGGTAGAAAGTGTATGAGTCATTTACGTTGGAATGATCCAGCATATAGGGTTTGTCATGTGATGATTGAGCATACTACTGAGTTAGTGGGAATTATAAGGGATCAGAGCAAGGAAGCTTAGGACAGACAGAAGAGCTATGTTGATTTAGCTCGTCGTGATGCAGAGTTTGAGGTTGGTGATTGGGTGATGTTGCGAGTATCACCTATGAAAAGGGTACGTCGGTCTGGTAAAAAGGACAAGCTGACCCAGATACATTGGACCATATGAGATTGTTGAAAGGGTTAGGAAAGTGGAGCATAGGTTGGCTTTGCCAACTGAGGTAGGTCGAGCCCATGATGTGTTCCACATTTCTTAACTTAGGAAGTTTGTGTCTGATCCAACTAAGTTTTCAGCCTGATGAGGTGGAATTGGATGCTAGTATCGAGTATGAGAAATATTCAGTTCGGGTGATTGATACAATGAAAAAGGTTTTAAGACACAAAATCATTCCAATGGTTAAGGTGTTATGGTCTAGGCACAGAGCTCTTGATGCTACATCAGAAACGGAAGAGTATATGAAGCTGAGATACCCAGAATTGGACTCAACTCATTCACAATGGGGTAACGTTCTCCTCTTACTTGTCTATTGATGATCAATTTATTGATAATGCAGTTCGGGGACGAAATGATCGTAAGGGGGAATGAATATAATGACCCAATTATTTGGTATTGGACTGCGAGATTAATTGTATGGATTATTGATGTGTAGTCCAATTACTGGTGGGCCCAATAAGGTGTTAAAAGGGTGTTTTTGGGGTCATTTACGATATTTCCAGATTTTTGGCAGATTTGAGATTAGGCTAGGGGAAACCGATCGGTGCAAGAGGAAGACAAGGAAGAGAAAATTTTCACCCGAATCATCTTGGGTTCTTGTAGATCGATTGAACACTTGTTTGTACATGATTCCTCTCGTTCCCCTCTTCGATTTGGTTGTATTATTTTTGATATTGGTGGTGATTTGAGGATGTTGATAAATTACGGGTTTGGTGGATTTTGGTTGTTTCGGAGAATTTGAGGCTTGGAATCAAAGAATTGGTGGTCCAATCTTGTGCAAAACTTTAAGGCAATGATTAATTTTGCATTTTCCCAATTTATGAATTCTCGTTCTCGCCACTGTCGTCCCGGTAATATGCCTATTGCTTTCGAAAGTATTACTTATAATTTAATTCCTTCGCCGTCCATTTTGAGGAGTAAATTAATGCCTCTGTTTCTCATTATTTCTACACGAATTGGCATGTAGTGTAGTGCAAGTAGGATGAGTTGATTTATTTAATTGAATTCGGAAGTGCTCCTCATACATGGATGTAGTACATGGATTGGCATATGATTTAATTCTCTCAATTGTACTGGAGTGAAAGGGATTCCCTAATTAATTTGATTTTATTAATTTATTAATCTTGATATAATTAATGTAATGTCTAAGCTTGATTTGTTTAGAAATTTACTGATTACACTAGAGTGATATAGAAGTCTTGGACTTAATTTGCAAAGTCAGTGCATTACATGTTTATAGGCACTATATGCGTGTAAATATATATAGATTTCATACATCTGTAAAGCGGATTTCTTATCTTTGGCGTGTAATGACAATATTATATTTTAGCCGTAGAAGATAATGTTTCAGGTAAGATGATATAATGGGAGAAAGGTTAGAAATTATTTATTGTTTTGTTTGTAGTTAATAATTTCCAGGTTGCATTGCACTTGATCTCCGTTATGACATATTTATATTTATGTGTTTGTGATACTATATGCATAGAAGAATTGTTTGAGCAATCGGACTACTATGATGTCGCACAGTTAGTATTCATTCTAATGTAAATATTGATAGACTATATACTTTTGAGAAACATGTGAACCAGGGTCGAGGTGTTTGAACATCATGATATGTCATATACATGTATTTCATTGGAATTGACGGATATGATGGCCCGATGGGGGCGGATGTTGTTATTTGATCGGGCAGCTTTCATGTGTGTTGTTGAGTCTCGATGTAACACCCCGGTTTTTGGTAACCCAGGTCGGGATGTCACCGCCACATCTCCCTAGTAAGACACGGTTTCTCCGAGCTTACTAAAGAGATGCAAGGCTAGGTATTGCAGTGTTTAAAAATATTTAAAGCATTCAAAATAGCCCATACAATATAAATCGAAAATAACAATAGCATAGCGCAGCGGAAATATTTAGTTTAGTACAGTATCGCAGCGGAAAATTTAAATAGGGCCGACATGGCCAAAACACGGGTTAAACAGGCCCGTTCATAATATAGTCTAAGTACGAAATTTAAAAGCAAAATAAAGGTTCCCAAAATCCCATGCATGATTCGTGCTCACACATGCTCATTCCACATATTCTGTAAAGAAAGGAATAAAAACGGTTTTGATCAGCAAAATTGCTGAGTAAGTTAACACATGCATGATCGTAGGGTTTAAAAGCCATACTTTAATAATTTAACAAAAGCATGATAATAACATAATATTTGATTTCATATAATCCATATCGTATAGCACAATCTATCTCAGGCTCTATTTAATAACACATATCACATGGTCCAAGATAATAACCATAATTTAAATAAAGCATTTAATAATTTAATTGGACAACAATATCATTTAATCTAGTTTAGTTTAATTTAGAATCCCCATTACATTCCCGATTTGGTATCTCAAGTTTCACGATAAAGATCGCGATGTCAACAAGTTTAGCCGGTAGCCCGGCGGCCGCAGCCGTATCAGCCATACCCAGTACCACTCCGGAGCCTCGGGAAACCCATACGGATATTCACGAGAGTGTAGGCTCTAAGTTTCGCCATTTTGGCAATATCACATTTCAAGTATAGCGCGCGGGGTCACCATCGTCCATTACGGCACGAAGTGAATCGTTAGGGGGCACCCTGCAGAGCACTCACCCCTAATTTTAATTTATCAAGTTTGTAAGGGGATTTAGTTTTTTTAAAAATCTGACTTCCAATGTATTAATTTAGAAATAATATCTCAATTCGTTTCAACCCTAAAGGTTAATTCCATGTTTCAACAAGATCTCAAAATTTCGTTTCGGTAAATCACAGTTTACTCCAAAATTCGTCTAAAATCAGATTTAATTCCAAAAATTCCAAAATTTCATATCTGACTCGGAAACATCAAGATCTACAACTTTCGTGTTTTAACTTTTTCAATCCGAGATACCTAAGTAGGTCAAAATCGCCAATTTTCGCATAACAAGAAATCTGTCCGAGTTCAAAGTGTCACAGTTTACAAATTTCACATTCTACCATATCAATTCAACTCCAAATTTAATGAAATTTGACAGGGATCATCTTGAGACATTTATCTACAACTTTCATGTTCGGCCAAAGATCTAAAACAGCCTAGATCCTATGTCAAAAACGTGATCAAGATCAATCCTAAGTTCTGTCCAAGATTTCAAGATCTAAAATCAAACAGTTCGGTTCCGACAGGTTTTCACATATCAAATCAACTCCAAAAATTCTCAAATTTTTACAGTAGCTAGGTCTAAGTCTTAGGAACGTTTTTCGTGTTTTAAGTTTTTCCGTTTGAGTTCGTTTTAAAGGTCGGAAAAATTCAACAATCCTGTTGCGCCGGTAGAAAACGAAAGAGGACAGATTTATGATTCTTGTCAAATCTTTTAGGTTTCGAATGTTTTAAAATCTCCCAAAACCATGTAAGGTTAACTTACAGTGTCTATGAACGTCGGGAATGTCCAATTCGGAGGCGTGGCTTCCAGATCACCGTTTCTCCTCTCCGTTCGTCGGGTTCTACGATCTAGATTCGATACGGGGGTGTAGAAAGAAAAAGGAGATGATTAGGATTCGTTTTCGAATCGTTTATTGAACAGAGATTGGACCGAGACTTACCACGACTATGGAGATCTGTTGCGAACTCGTCCAACAGCGTTCGTCTTGGTTTCGAGCCTCCGACGACTCCGGATTTAGGGTTTCGAACGTATAGAGTGCTTTAGGGTTTCGTAAACTTGTTCGGGGCTCCCAAGGGGCTTATTTATAGAATTCTAAGTCCCTAGGGCGTCCACGGCCGACCTAGAACTCTGGAGTCGAGAGGTGTTCAACCGAAAGTCGAAAAATCCGCGTTCGGGTGAGAGATTCACGCAACTACCAAATCTGTGGGGTGGCGCGGTCGTGGCGCGGTTTCCCCCTTCCAGCGCGCGGCCACCGCGCCGGCTTCGCCTGGACTTCGGTCCGGGCGGGTCGTGCGATCCGTCGTGCTTTTCCGCCTCTCTTTCGGGTTTCTATCCCTCTATGCTTCCGAATTCCGATTCCCGGGGTATATTCGGGTTCATACTTTCTCTCTAATTTTTATTCTTAGTCTAGTTGGATATTTTGGACTCGAATACTCGAGTTCATTAGTGTCGGGTGTCGGTGTTCCATTTATCCATCCTTTAGTTTAATTAAATTTCTTTAATTCCTTTTTTTTAAGTAAAAATCTCATTTCTCATTTTCTTATCTTTATTTATTTCTTTTATTTGCTGGATTTGTTTATTTATTTATAGTATTTATTTTATTTATTATTTATTTAATTATTGTTTTATTTTATGTTGGAAAATTCTCGGGTATTACACTCGATGGCCCTTCGGGGTGAATTATTAGCTGTGATGCCTGTTGGCCCTTCGGGGTGGATTATTGGCTGTGATGCCTGTTGGCCCTTCGGGTGTGTAATTTGGGCTGTGATGCCTGTGGTCTCTGAGGGGATGGTGTATGTTACCCTGTAATGGGTTGTAGTTGATGATATCCTTACCGTGAGTTCATATCACCCGGGTTTTAAGTTGCTGGCTAGGCATACTTATTGCATGTGCATATAGGATAGATAGGTGTATGTGAGGCCATGCGTCACTTGCATAAATTGTATGTTAGTGGTTGAAGCACCGGTATTGGACGATGTGATGCTTTATCTTTCCGTATTACCTGTTTATATTATGTATAGTTCTTCTTACCTGTTTATGTTGTGTATTCCCTTAATTCCCCTGCACATATTAGCCCTTGCACATTATACTGACTCCCTTTGCTTTGTTTGTTCTATAGATCCTGCTGGAGGCGCTAGAGAATGATTTGGTTTGGGTGTTGAGAGATCACATAGATAAGATTCCTTTCTTTATTTTATTATATGCACTTATGTGATATTCTGCTATTATTCTGTTGGACATGTGGACTATTTGCTAGAAGAGGCATGTGAGCCAAGATTTAAATACTGTCGGCCGATGGCCATATGAGATTTACTGCTTTGGCTGGTAGCCCTGTTTTTGTGATATTGGCATGTTGTCTGTTACTGTTTACTGAGGCTTGTAGCCTGAATTTTATGCTGGGATTATTATTTGGACTTTGTGTGAGACTCCATTTATATGTACGTGATTTTGCTTGTTTAGCTTCCGCATTTAATTTGATTAAGAAGATAATCACTTTAGGATTTTCTCGGTTTGTACTAGCTATTTTAAATTAGCTGGACACTAGTTTCGGATAGTTAGTACGATGGTAATGCTTGCAAAAAATCAAGTTTGAATTTTTGAAGCGCTACAATGCGGCCTAAAAGTACACTGGTACAAAAATTGTCGTACCAGAGATCATTGGGTTAAACTCTACCAAGATTCCCAGAGGGAAAAATGAAAAATGGTGGTTGAAACATATCATGTTGACAGAATGAATTCTGAGGAGAATATACCCAATATCCCAGAATTTCAAGTTGATGATTTATATAATGATTTTGTTTAATTGTTATGTTGTATTGTTGTTTTCATTATACTTTGAACTTCTGTATCTTTCTTTACTTTTGCATGTGTATTGTAATATTTCACTTATGTTAAATCTTGTTTTAATATTAATGATATCTTGTTTTAATTCCAGAAAAATGGGGAATTTTAAAAGTGATAATATATGTCTTATTGATAGTGCTTTAACGCACACGATACTAAAAGGCATAAGGTATTTTTTCAATTTAAGAATGGAAAGCACAAACATAAACACAATATGTGGTTGTGCAAATATTATACAAGGAGTTGGTACAACCAAACTTATTTTCCCAGAGGGAACAAAATTAATTGTAAAAAAATGCACTCTTATCTCCCAAGTCTCGAAGAAATTTATTGAGTTTTAAAGATATCCGAGGAAATGGGTATCACCTCGAAACATCGGCTTCAGAGAATGACGAATATTTATTAATTACAAATACCACTCATGCTAAGAAATATGTATTGGAAAAATTACCAGCCCTGTAACACCCCGGTTTTTATTGGAAATATGTATCGGTCATCCCATTTCCGAGCAATAATTTATTGTACTAAATTATTTCCTTCTCGGAAATAAATTTATTTTATTTGTTGAGCGTGTAACACCCCGGATTTGATAACCCAGGCCGGGATGTCACCGCCACATTACTCTAGCAAGACATGGATTCTCCGAGCTTGCAAAAGAGATGCAAGGCTATAGGTATTGCAAAAAGATTTAAAAACAAGTCTAGAATCTATTTAAAAATAATAATAAGTGGCATCCACACATATAGTAGTAGTAATAATATATCGCAGCGGAAAAATGTAAAGTGGGCCGACATGGCCAAAACTCGGGATTTACATGCCCGTTATGCAAGTATCGTAAAAGCAATAATAACAGTGTTTAAGTTTTTCCATCCCCCCCTCCCAATGCATATGCTCATGCATCATCATCATACTCTGAAAGAAAAGAGAAAACAACAATTTTATCAGTATATAAAATACTGAGTAAGTCGATCCTAACATAGCAATAAAGGGATTTAATTAGATAATTTAAAATTTCACTCCTAACATGCATTCACAAAATTTAAAGGAAATAATAATTTTAATTGTGTACTTGAACATGCATCTAATCCACAATAACAATTTAGTCATGATATGAAATTTAAAAACATAATTTAAATGCATAATTTAAAGACATGCAAAAATAAATAAATACTTAAAAATATTAATTCTTTTATTTCCCCCGTTACGTAACCATTTTTCAGTGTTTGGTATAGCCGGTGATCCGGCGGCCGCAGCCGTTTCGTAAGTATCTCGTTTAGCCGGTGATCCGGCGGCCGCAGCCGTATCTGCCATACCCAGTAACACTCCGGAGCCTCGAGAAATCCATACGGACAACCCGAGAGAGTAGGCCATGTATCTCCCGCCGATTGGCGTAATATCTCATCAAATTCTCTCGTCCATTATAGGCCCGAAGAGAAAGGCTAGAGGGGCACCCTGCAGAGCACTCACCCTCCACCAAGTATCTCATGTATCGTTTAGATTTAATGTATCGGGGTTTTTCAAAAGTTTAGATGTATCGTATTTCAAATCTTTGATCGTTCGTTTCGGAATTTCAAAATCCTTCGATTTAGAGGTATCTTGGCATCACAGTTTGCGCCTTTTCAATTTAAAAATTCGGTTTAAGTCTGAAAAATCTGAAAACTTCACAGTTTATGCAAAACACCCTAACGAACAACTTTCGTGTTTTAACTTTTTCGAAATAAGTTGAGGAAACAAGCCAAAAATCAAGTTTAATGCGAAGACAGTTTACTGTCTCAAAACAGATTTGTCACAGTTCGGAAAATGGGCGTTTTGACATATCAAATGGACTCCAAAAATTCTGAAATTTTAACCACATATACTAGACATGATTATCTATAACTTTCATTTAGATTGTAAAGATCAAATCGGACTACAATATATAGAAACAAACTCACTAAAATCGAACATGTTCATAGGCAGATTTCAACACGTTTTATCAAAACAGTTTCTTTTCAATGCGATTTAAAATAGCAAACGTTAACGAAAATGTCTGAAATTTTTACACAACCTAGATTTATGTGTTAGGATTAAAAGTTTAGTTTTGAGTTTCTCGGATTGAATCCTCGAAATAGGAGTTTTAGGCCGATTTCAGAAACTGCGCAAGTTGGGGTTTTTAAATTTCGATTTTTACGTTTCGTTACATTACCCCTATTCCGGACGCCCCTAAATCACCTGCATTGATATGGAAGGCTCAACTTACAGTGATAGGGAGTTTTGGGTCGTCCTAAGGTCGCTGGCTCGTCTAAATTGCTACGAACGGATCTCCTCAACGTCAAGCTTCCGACACAGATTAGAACACTAGGGATCTTGTATTCCACGCCTCCTCCGTTGGTTTTCATCGCCGGGAAGTGATCGGAAAGTCGTCGGGAAGTCGTCGGAAAGTGTTTTGGCTTTGGAGAGAGTTTGGGAGAGTAGAGAAAGATTTGTGACTGATGAAAAGGGTGAGGAGGCAGCCCTAGGTCGCCTAAAAGCTTCCCCCTTCGACCAAAATCTGCTTTCCAAAGTCGGGAGGTCGAACTATGGTAAGAAATCGCCGAAAACGCGCAAGTTGCCAAAACCTGTAGAGCCACGCGGGGTTGGCGCGCCTTTTGGCCAAACCCCGCCCGGCCAGCGCGCGGCCCTCGCCTGGACTGCGGTCCGGGCGGGTCCGTGCGATCCGATCCGTCGGGTCTTTTTCTCCTCTCTTTCGGACTTCTATCCTTCCCCATTTTCGCGCTCGATTTTCCGGGTCATTTTCGGATTATGCTTCTCATCATAAATTTATTCCGTCTCGATTCGATTTCATGCTTGAAATCCTAAGACCGTCGGTTTTGGTCCGTCGGGTTCTAATTCGTCGTCCTTTGACTTCCGTGCATTTCCGCGTCTACGGGTTCTCGGAAACAAAACCTTCTCTCCTATTGGATTAATTCCTATTTTTATATTCTAAAATTTCCGGGTATTACAGTCTACCCCCCTTAAGAAGCAACTTCGTCCTCGAAGTTGCACCCTCTCGCGAGTTTGGGAATTGTTTGATTAAGCGATTGTATTATTGTGTGTCGTTGTTTGTTATTATTTGACTGAACCCAGAATTGAAATTTCCGAGTTGCCTACGTACCCCGTGAAGGGATCAAGTCATTACGTAGTTCAAAACAATTTGAATTTGTTTATTTGGGGTACAAAGTATTCGTACAAAATATTCAGAAATACTCGGGTTGTCACATCCTCCCCCTCTTAAGATTACAGTTATGTCCCCATAACTGTTGTTGCACTGTCTTGGAATAGGGTTGGGTAACGATCCTTCATGTCTGCTTCTAGCTCCCACGTTGCCGTCTCAGCTTCGTGGTTAGACCAAAGAACCTTGACCATTCTCACGGTCTTATTCCTTGTTACCCTCTCCTTCTTGTCGAGTATTCGCACCGGAATTTCTTCGTAGCTTAAGTCATCGTCCAACTCAATTTCCTCCGGTTGGAGTATGTGGGTCGGATCATGGACGTATTTCTTCAGTTGCGAGACGTGGAACACGTCGTGGACACGAGCAAATTGTGGTGGTAATGCTAGTCGGAATGCAAGATTCCCCACTCTTTCTAGGATCTCGTATGGTCCTATGTACCGTGGGCTTAATTTTCCCCGCTTGCCAAAGCGCATCACACCCTTCATTGGTGATACCTTTAACATGACCTTATCGCCTATTTGGAATTCCAAATCTTGCCGTCTCACGTCGGCATAGCTCTTTTGCCGGTCTTGCGCGGCTCTCATCTTTCCTTGGATTATTTTGACTTGTTGAGCCATGTCCTCAACAAGTTGCGGTCCCATTACCATAGTCCTCTCGCCCTCTTCCCAGCTCAATTGGCTTCGGCATTTGCGTCCATATAGTGCCTCGAAAGGTGCCATGCCAATGCTAGCATGGTAGCTGTTGTTGTAGGAAAATTCGATCAAGGGTAAGTGATTTTCCCAACTTCCTTTAAACTCTAATACGCACGCCCTCAGCATGTCTTCCAAATTTTGGATCGTTCTTTCCATTTGTCCATCCGTCATGGGGTGGAACGCGGTACTCATCTTTATCTTCGTACCGAGGGCTTCTTGTAGTTTTGTCCAAAAATGTGAGACGAATCTACTGTCTCTGTCCGAGATGATGTCATGTGGTACTCCATGTCGTCGTACCACGTTGTCGACATATGCCCTTGCCAATTGGTCCATGGACCAGGTATCCTTCATGGGGATAAATATGGCAGCTTTTGTCAACCTATCCACGATCACCCAGATTTTATTCATCCCCTTCGGTGAACGTGGTAACCCCGAAACGAAGTCCATTGAAATGCTATCCCATTTCCAACTTGGGATTTCCAATGGCTGCATTAATCCTAAGGGTTTCTGCCGTACGGCCTTGACCTTCTGGCAGGTAAGGCATCTCGCCACAAACTCGGCTATTTCTCTCTTCATGTTCGGCCACCAATAGTTCTTCTTTATGTCCTTGTATAGCTTCTCGCCTCCGGGGTGGACCGAATATGGGGTATTATGGCCTTCCTCCATTACTCTTTGCTTCAGGTCCTCGCATTTTCGTGGTATGCACCACCTTCCCTTGAAGCGGATGCTTCCGTCCTCATGGATTTTAAAATCCATTGCCTTTCCTTCAGCAATGCTCTTCCTAATTTCCTCCAGCTTTTCATCACCCTGTTGTGCTAGTCGTATCTCATCAAGTATGGTAGATCCTACTACCATCGTGTTGACGACCTCACTTACTTCGCCAGAGTGTACCAACTCCAGACTTAATTTTGCCAAGTCTCTGTACAACTCGGCCGGTACCACAAGTGAATTCACCACGTGTTGAGTCTTTCGACTCAAGGCATCGGCCACGACTTTGGCTTTTCCTTCGTGGTACGCGATTCCCAGGTCGTAATCCTTAATCAGTTCCAACCATCTTCTTTGCCTCAAATTCAGCTCTTTTTGCGTGAATATATACTTGAGGCTCTTATGATCGGTGAACATCCGACACTTTCGCCCATAGAGGTAATGCCTCCATATCTTTAGAGCGAACACGACTGCGGCTAGCTCCAAGTCGTGCGTCGGATAGTTCTCTTCGTGTGGCTTTAGTTGACGTGATGCGTATGCTATAACCCTTTGATCTTGCATCAGTATGCATCCCAATCCTTCCTTCGAGGCGTCGCTGTACACCTCGAAGTCTCCATCCTCCGATGGTAATGCCAACACCGGCGCTGTAGTAAGCCGTTTCTTCAATTCTTGGAATGCGGAATCACACTCGATGGTCCAGTCGTATTTCACCCCTTTCTTTAACAGCTGTGTCAATGGGCGAGCGATCCTTGAGAAATCCTTTACAAACCTTCGGTAGTACCCTGCCAATCCGAGAAAACTTCTTATCTCGGTTGGATTCTTCGGTGGCACCCATTCGGTTACTGCCGAGATCTTTGCTGGGTCTACTGCCACTCCGTTGGTGGATACGATATGTCCCAGAAATGCCACTTCTTTTAGCCAGAAGTCGCATTTGGACAGCTTGCCATAAAGCTGATTTGCTCGTAAGATCCCTAACACTTTGTGTAAGTGTTCGGAATGCTCTTCTTCGCTTTTCGAGTAGATCAGGATGTCATCTATGAACACCACTACGCATTGATCTAATAGTTCTCGAAACACGTTATTCATGAGATTCATGAACATCGCTGGGGCGTTCGTCAGCCCGAATGATAGCACCGTGAATTCGTAATGCCCGTAGCGAGTTCTGAATGCCGTCTTTGGGATATCCTTTTCGGCGATCCTTAACTGGTGATATCCGGATCGTAGGTCGATCTTTGAAAATACTGAAGCTCCCTTCAGTTGGTCGAACAAATCCTCGATTCTGGGCAACGGGTACTTGTTCTTGACCGTGACTTGGTTAAGTCCTCTATAATCGATGCATAGTCGTAGACCTCCATCTTTCTTCTTCACGAATAAGACCGGGGCTCCCCATGGGGACGTGCTCGGTCTTATGTAGCCCTTCTCTAGCAACTCCTCGAGTTGTTCCTTTAATTCCTTCATTTCCAGCGGCGCCATACGGTAAGGAGCCTTTGAGACTGTAATACCCCAGATTTTTTATCAACGTCCAAAGGAATAAAATTTATTCCGATCAATGTCGAAATATCTCCGAAAAGAAGAAAATAATTTATCGCAATAAATTATTGCTCGGAAATGAAACGCCGATAGATTCAAAATTTAAAATGGAATAAAAGAGGGAAAGGAAGCCCGAAGACATTCCATGAATTGAGTTAAAAGAATTGGAATTAAATTCAAGAAAGAAAAGAATTTTAATTCCAAGAACCCGCGAAGTCGGAAACGAATTACACGGGAGTCAAAAGACGACAAATTAGAAGCCGACGAACCCAAACGCGACGGACTCAAGATTTCTAATACGGGATTAATTCGAAACGAAATAATTTTAAAGATAAGAATTTATGATCCGAGAATGACCCGAAAAATCGAGCCCGAAAACGTAGGAGGACAGAAGTCCGAAAGAGAGGAGAAAAGGCCCGACGGTATCGCACGGCCCAGTCCGGACGCACGGCCCAGACAAGGCCGCGCGCCCTCCGCGCGGTTTTTGGCTAGAAACCGCGCCAACCCCGCGCCACCAAACAGGCAGCAACAATCAATGCGATTTCGGGCGATTTCTTGCCATATTTCGACTCCCCGACTTTGGAAACTCTATCCTAAGCAAAGGGAAGGGTTTATGGACGAGTTGAGGGGATTGGACACTCATAACTAACCCTAATTTTCGAAGTGGCAGCCCCCAAGTCCTCCCAAAACTCTCAAAGCTTCTCCCTTGTTCATCCAAAACCGATCCGACGACTTTCCGATCACTTCCCGGCGACGAAAATCGACGAAGAAGGCGTGGAGAGCAACATCTCTAGTGTTCCAGATTGTGGTAAGTTGTCCATAGGTTTTCGTTTAAGTTTACAAGTCCAAAAATCCGATCTAACCCTAGATTTTTACTTTCGACTTCGTTTCGGGGCCAACGGAAAGGAGACGGAGTAATCGGGACGTGTTCGTAGCAAGCGTGGGCGCCGCGATCGATCCGAAAATGTTCTAGACATCATCCCCAATGTAAGTTAATGCTTACTTGGTTTTGGGTGACGTAAAATGCAACCAAACATAGAGATTTAGTAACTCTAAAATCTGTCAACACGAAAAACCCCCGGCGCAGCGATTGTGTGCGAATTTTTCGAACACTTAAAACTGCTCAAACGGAAAAACTCAAAACATGAAAAACGCTCCTAAGACATAGATCTAGTTCATGTAAAATTTTCATAATTTTTCGTTGAGGTTGATATCTGAAAACGGCCGAGAAAGAACCTGCCTTGAGAGTCGAACGTGAAACTGTGACAGATTTGAAATCGGACCAAAACCCCTATTTTGAGAGTTCAAACTGTAATACCCGTAAATTTTAGAATATAAAAATAGGAATTAATCCAATAGGAGAGAAGGTTTCGTTTCCGAGAACCCGTAGACGCGGAAATGCACGGAAGTCAAAGGACGACGAATTAGAACCCGACGGACCAAAACCGACGGTCTTAGGATTTCAAGCATGTAATCGAATTGAGACGGAATAAATTTATGATGAGAAGCATAATCCGAAAATGACCCGGAAAAATCGAGCGCGAAAACGGGGAAGGATAGAAGTCCGAAGGAGAGGAGAAAAAGACCCGACGGATCGGATCGCACGGACCCGCCCGGACCGCAGTCCAGGCGAGTCTCGCACGTTGGCCGGGCGGGGTTTGGCTAAAAGGCGCGCCAACCCCGCATGGCCCTACAGGTTTTGGCAACTTGCGCGTTTTCGGCGATTTCTTACCATAATTCGACCTCCCGACTTTGGAAAGCAGATTTTGGCCGAAGGGGGAAGCTTTTAGGCGACCTAGGGCTGCCTCCCCACCCTTTTCATCAGTCTCCAAACTCCCCATTCACTTTCAAACTCTCCCAAACTCTCTCCAAAGCCAAAACACATTCCGGCGACTTCCCGACGACTTTCCGATCACTTCCCGGCGACGAAAACCGACGAAGGAGGCGTGGAATACAAGATCCCTAGTGTTCTAATCTGTGGTAAGTCGTTCATAGATTTCCATTTAAGTTTTTGAACCCGAACACTCGATCTAACATTGGATTTCTTCGTCCGATTCGAAATCGTGGCCAAAATCTTAAGCTTGACGTTGAGGGGATCCGTTCGTGGGATTTTGGACGAGCCAGCGACCTTAGGACGACCCAAAACTCCTTATCACTGTAAGTTGAGCCTTCCATATCAATAAGGGTGATTTCGGGGCGTCCGGTATAGGCGTAATGTAACGAAACGTAAAAATCAAAATTAAAAACCCCAACTTGCGCAGTTTCTGTTTTCGGCCTAAAACTCATATTTCGAGGATTCAATCCGAGAAACTCAAAACTAGACTTTTAATCCTAACACATAAATCTAGGTTGTGTAAAAATTTCAGACATTTTCGTTAACGTTTGCTATTTTAAATCGCATCAAAAAGAAACTGTTTTGACAAAACGTGTTGAAATCTGCCTATGAACATGTTCGAACTTAGTGAATTTGTTTCTATATTTTCTAGTCCAATTTGATCTTTACAATCTAAATGAAAGTTGTAGATAATCATGTCTAGTATGTGTATATAAAATTTCAGAATTTTTGAAGTCCATTTGATATGTTAAAACGTCGAAATTTTGAACTGTGTCAAACCTGAGTTCGGACAGATTTCTGATTGCATAGTAAAATCAATTTTTGACATGTTTCCTCAACTTATTTCGAAAAAGATAAAACACGAAAGTTGTTCGTTAGGGTGTTTTGCAGAAAGTGTGAAGATTTCAGATTTTTCGGACTTAAATCGAATTTTTAAATTGAAAAGGCGCAAACTGTGACGCCAAGATACTTTTAAATCGAAGGATTTTGAAATTTCGAAACGAACGATCAAAGATTTGAAATACGATACATCTACACTTTTGAAAAACCCCGATACATTAAATCTAAACGATACATGAGATACTTGGTGGAGGGTGAGTGCTCTGCAGGGTGCCCCTCTAGCCTTTCTCTTCGGGCCTATAATGGACGAGAGAATTTGATGAGATATTACGCCAAACGGCGGGAGATACATGGCCTACTCTCTCGGGTTGTCCGTATGGATTTCTCGAGGCTCCGGAGTGTTACTGGGTATGGCAGATACGGCTGCGGCCGCCGGATCACCGGCTAAACGAGATACTTACGAAACGGCTGCGGCCGCCGGATCACCGGCTATACAAAACACTGAGAAATGGTTACGTAACGGGGAAATAAAAGATTTAATATTTTTAAGTGTTTATTTATTTTTTGCATGTCTTTAAATTATGCATTTAAATTATGTCTTTAAATTTCATATCATGACTAAATTGTTATTGTGGATTAGATGCATGTTTAAGTACACAATTAAAATTATTATTTCCTTTAAATTTTGTGAATGCATGTTAGGAGTGAAATTTTAAATTATCTAATGAAATCCCTTTATTGCTATGTTAGGATCGACTTACTCAGTATTTTATATACTGATAAAATTGTTGTTTTCTCTTTTCTTTCAGAGTACGGAGATAATGCATAGCATGTGCATTGGGGGATGGATTTATTAAACATTGTTTATTTGCTTTTTTTTTCGATACATGCATAACGGGCATGTAAATCCCGAGTTTTGGCCATGTCGGCCCGTTTTACATTTTTCCGCTGCGATATATTATTACTACTATATGTGTGGATGATACTTATTATTTTTACATAGATTCCGGACTTGTTTTTAAATCTTTTTGCAATACCTATAGCCTTGCATCTCTTTGGCAAGCTCGGAGAATCCGTGTCTTGCTAGAGAGATGTGGCGGTGACATCCCGGCCTGGGTTATCAAATCCGGGGTGTTACAAGTTGGTATCAAAGCCCGGAATATTTTTAAGCTACTATTATTAATATTTTGAAATATTTTGAACTAAGTATTACTTTGAAATTTATTATTATCATTATTATTTTTAAGACTACTAGTATTTTAGCCCAAAATTGAGCCCAAAAATTTTCTTACCCAATTAGTATAATATTTTGAGCCCAAAAGGGGGTTGAATTATTTTGACCCAATAATAATAATTATTTATTTTAAGCCCAACCATTTCGGCCCAAATACCCATGTTCTATTTCTTAAGTCCAAATTATTATTTTTGGCCAATATAGAGGCCCAACTTCTTAAATCCACGATTAAATTTAAAAATACATTAAAATTAATTGCTGGGGGGATTGCATATGCATATTCATGTAGATTTAAATTCCTGCATCTCTTGACTTTTATTCGAAACATGACCTGACTCTAACCTTCTTGTTGACATTAGATGGCCGCCCCAAACGCGAACATGATCAACCTACTAATGAGGTTGATTGAGGCGTACCTCGAATCTCCTCAAAACGTGAACAACTTCAGACTAAGGGTAGAACAAATGGGAGCTAACCTGGGTCACCTAACTAATCTGGGCCAAGCAGGACATCAAGATATAACCCAACTCCAAATCCAAATCAATGAACTCCAAACCCGCGAGACTGAACTTCGGACCCAGATGGACGACGTAGAGACCGAAGTAGGGGTCGTGGGACATCAACTGCATCATCTGAAGGACGATCTACTTCCACCTGCCCCTCTCGACCTGGGGACTCCTCCCGCAGCTAGCCCCGTAGTTGACCCTGACGCTGTCCCTACCGCCGCCCAACCTTCAGTTGTCGTCGTTGATCCTGCCCCGGCCGCTGGGCCCAATTGGCCAGCGAGCCCAGTATTCCATGGACCCCTTGGCTGGGGTACCGTTGAGGAATCGAGTGATGAGGATGATCCCATGGAGGACCCAACCACCTACACTCCCTCAGCTTAGAGACCTTTTATCGCATTCTTTCTACTATTACCGTTCCTATTTTCCGAGCTATTCCTATCCTTGTGATCCCTACAGCTTGTATCAAATAACGTTTTCTATTGAGCAATAAAAATACAAGCATTTAAGTTATATTCTAATTCCATTATCCATAGTGCCCACATACATATATATATATATGCGCATGTTTAAAACCGCCTTCCATATCCAAACGTATGGTGAGGGACTCAACAGGACAAAGGAACAAGGTATTAATAAGCAAACAACACATATAAATGTCAATCAAACGGGAGTACCTCAAACCCTAAACCCTGAAATCCCAAGTCATCAATTAACCACAATTCTAGAGTTAACAACCGAAATAGATAAACATGGAGTAACACAACAAAAACACAAACTACGAAACACGGAAATGAAAATCATTGTCTTACAGTCTCATAAGGAAACTACTTCTACTACGCACCCCAAGAGTACCATAAAAACGAAGGGTCACTGATCAGGAGGCGGGAACTGGCGACGCATGTAGTCATCCATCTGACGCATGTAGCCATACATGTCAGTCATGGTGGCCTGCTGCTCCGCCTGTCTCATAGTGAGCGTGTCCATACGATCCTGATAGAGATCCATCCTAGCATCCAAGGCATCGTAACGAGCCTGCCCAGCTGCAAACCCGGCATCCATACTGACTCGCATCTCCTGCATCATCTGGAGCATCCGCGTCATGTCCTGACCCTGCGGTGGAACCCCACCCTGCTGTGGAACCACAGGAGGAGGGGGTGGCCGCTCTGGAGGAACAACTAAGATCAAACCACCATCCTTGGGCTGCGGGCGCAGTATAGCCCGAGGCGCTCCACGATGCAAAGTGCTGCGCCGAGCGGCATAAGACGGAATACGGTAGTGCTCTGATGCACCCTGTGAAACCATATTTAAATGAGCTTAAATTATACTAAAATATGTCAAAAATCAGTGCATTTTACCTTAATTCATTGCACTTTTAGGTGTATTTCATGTGTTTTTACTTTTCAAGTGATCATGGTTAGATTTGGCTTATTTAGGTTAAATTTACCATGTTTTATGTGTTTTTAATAAGACTTTGGCAAACCTAATGCATTACAATGATGTTTCAGGCATTAAAATGAAGAAAGAAGATGTTCGGAGGTCAAAGGATGTAAAATTCGGAATTTTCAACACTGGAAGGCTCCAGAATGCGCCACATAGGCATGGCGGCGCATAAAAATGCTCTCCAGCGCCACATTATGCGCCACCTCAACACTTGGGAAAATTTCGGATGGAAAAAGCTTCAGGATGCGCCACAATAGCTTGGTGGCGCCTAAAACTGCTCCGGAGCGCCACAAAATGCGCCGCTGTTAAATTAAAAATTGGGAAATTGTCAGAATGCGCCGCTCCTCCTTGGTGGCGCCTAAAACCACCTTTATGCGCCACTTTTTGCGCCACTTTCAGAAATTTGGAAAATGTCAGGATGCGCCAGCTCTCTTTGGTGGCGCCGAAAACCTCTTCCGAGCGCCACTTTTTGCGCCACAGTCGCGGTTGGGCAGTTTTCTAACCTCCCGAACTCGGTTTTAAACGCGGTTTTTCGCCATTCTTTTCATTGGAGACTCAAGGCAGACTCATAATTCGACCAAAAACTCTCAGGAGGACTCTGCAACTTTAGAGAAGAAGATCGAAAACACCAAACCATGCCGGAGAAAGTGATCGGACCGTCTTCTCTGACTGTGTTCTTCGCATTCTAGGTGTTGTCTTTCTTTTTCTCGCTTTGTAATGTTTAGGATTTGCTTTTAGACATAATTTCCTACCGTTTTCATGTTTGTAAATGGATTTCTATGTTCTTCGTGTTAGAAGTGTTCTAGAACGGGAGTTCGGAATTACTTTGAAGTACGAATTTATCTTTTATGGGAGTAATATAAATGTCGCTGTTATATGTTGTAATTTGGAGTAATCTGCAAAGATGTTAGAATCTGTATTAGGATTGTTAATCTGCTGCATAAGTTTGATCGATAAATCTATTTAGGCAAAAATCTGATGTTTTATATTTTTATCTGCTAAATCTTAATTGATCGATCAATCTGCAATTTCTACTTTTAGCAATCTGAAAATCATTCTAATCTGTCTACATCTTAAAATTAATAATCTAATCCATTTTACCATGTTTTATTGTTATTTTACCATAATTGTTAGATTATTTACACTATTCTGCATAATTAAATGTTAGAATCTAATCTGTATGATTTCTGCTTTGCTAAATCGGGAGATAAAAAGTGGAAATTAGATTTTAGTACCGGTCTTGGGAATAAATCATATTAAAATAGATTTTGGCATGTACACGCTGATTTGGGAAATGAAATGTGTCGTATAATCACAATAGGAAAATTTGTATGCTTGGGAAAGACTCAAATTTATGCCTAGACTGATGATTGCAGAATGTTAGATAATTTAATTTGCTTCCATGAAGTCTGTTTTTACAAATTATGAAAATTAGGAAATTGGAATATTTTTAATCTTTATAAAATTATTAATTTTGCTGAAATTGATCTTTTTAGACATTGGGAAATGCTAAATCATTATGCAATTTAACTTTTATATAAAGATGACATATCCTAAATCATTACAAGCATATATCTTATTTTTATTTTATTATTTTAAATTTTTAACTTGCTTTATTTTAAATTTAATGTCACTATTTTAATTTAATCACTATTAGAATTAATCAAACTCTTTTCAAAATATAAAATATATTATTAATGAACTTAAAATGACTAAGTTTTCTCCAGAATGAAATAATATTCTGAATTCCCTTGGGTTCGACCCGGTATTCACCGGTTTTTATTACTTGATGACAACCATCCGCTTGTGGTAAAATATGAGTGGTGAAAATCACCCCATCAAGTTTTTGGCGCCGTTGCCGGGGAATTATTGTGAAAATTATGTTGTTTTAAGTTCATTTGAATATATTTATATTATTTCTACTTTTTAAATATTGTTATAACTTTTTGCTATTCTATGTCGTGCAAGGGCATCAAGCTAAATCAGTGTGTGATCCTGAAAGATGAAAGAATGTTGAGTTCTCATCAAACAAAGAGAAAGATTTGCAAGAGAACAAGTGTGAGGATGGCGGCGAGGTGCATGCAGCATATATAATTGAGGATTTCAAATGGATAGCCTCGATTGGAAAGCACCTACACTTTTAAAGGTATTACCAACACACTTGAGGTACGTATTTCTCAATAAATTAGATTACTTTTAATTAAATGCATTACATCAAGTGTTGATATTGGATGCTAGAGCTAAAGTTTGAGATTAAATTCCACTTCTTGACAACATTACAACTTTAATGAGTTTTTTTTGAGGGAATGCTGATATATTAGAATGTTAATCAATAATTTTCCTATGATTGCATTACCTTTATTTAAATTGTTGTATAAAGATGTGCAATTTGCCCTTATAACTCATGAATGACAGGATCATGGAAGTGCACCAACCATTTAGAGCTTTAATTTATAAAATGGTGCATTTGTCTTTGAAAGCTAATTAGGAAAGGGAATTCGCATACTGCCTTTGCATGCTTAGCAATAGTTATTTATGTCTTTTGCTTAATATGTTTGATTTTATTTTATTTCAGTTTATATGCTTTATTTTACAAAAAAATGGTTCTTGTTAAAAAAAATATAAAAATGATTCTTGCATGATTTTCATTATATGTAATTTTGGAGTGACTCTTAAGAATTAGAGTGATCAATAATTGACAGACTTTTTGTGGTGATTTAAATAGAATAGGAGAAAGACTGAAATAAATTGATAGAGGGGTTGATGAAATGAACAGAATTTCATAGATATTTATAGGGGATGATTAGAACTAATTAGGGTAGTTTTACTAAACGGATGAATAGGAATATGGATGCAATATTAGGTTTCATTTAAACAAATCACACAATGTATTTTTGCTACAAAATTTGCACAAAACTGAATTTAGATGCCAGTCTTCGTAAATGGTTTTCAAAAACTCAGTTAAGCACCGAAAGTAGCACAAACAAGGCATTTTGGGTTTCATTCATACTAATAATGCGTAAAAACTTGTTTGAGCACCACATGTAGTATTAAATGGAATCGTTGGGTTTGTGCCAAACTTGAATTTTTACAAAAGTCCATTCTAATTCATCTCCAATTAGCTCAAATTTAATCATAAATCTTCTAATTGGGCTTAAAAACCTACCCATTTAATGTACACCTTAAAAAAATATAAATAAATAAAATAAAAATAAAATAAAAAAAATAATAATAATAAAATAAAATAGTCATCTCCCTCATGTTCTCTCTTTCACAGTCCTCTCTCTATTGAATCTCACAACCGCAGTCATCATCCTCAATTTCCTGTCCACCACAGTTCAAAAAATAATAATAATAATAAAAAAATAAAAATAAATAATAATAATATAATAATAATAATAATCATCTATTTTTGTTTGTCTTTATGATCATATTTATGGTTTATGTTTGTTTTTATTTTCATTTTATGTCACGTTATGCTTATTTGTTTAGGTTTTTAATTTTGTTAATAAAATATGCCCACCATATTTCTAATTTAATAATTAAGTAGTGCATGTTATGTGGTAAAACTAGAAGCTGAAAATGTATTCGATAATTGAAGCTGAAAGTGAGGCTCAAGAACTCCAGCTTCTCAAATTTGGGGTTTTTTGTTAAAGTGCTTCAAAGCTTCAATTTGGGGTAACAATAGTTATCCTAGTTCAATAATTCGTCCAATTTTGTGATTTGGTATGTGTTATTGTTAGTATTTGTGTTGTTAATTAAATTTTGGGTTATATAGAATGTGGGATAAATATTGGTTTAAGTGTATAAATCCTTGTTTAAAGTGAACAATATGGTATTAGAACATGTTTTCAAGCTCAACTTCAAAAGTTTCAAATTATTTATCAAAATTTTAGGATTGCAGTGTTCTAAAAACTGAAATTACAGCTTGGGAATTCTGAAAATTTGTTAACCATGTTGTTTTAATCTACATTAATAACTTTTGGTAACATTAAAGCTTGAAACTTCATGTTTTTCTAATTTATGAAAAAGAAACAATTTTATTATAAAAACTCATCCTATGACTTTTTAACTATAAAGGCAAACTTATGTTATTTAAAGAAAAACAATAAACTAAAAGTTCTTGATCATTATTTCGAATCATTAATAAGAACTAGTTTGCTAATTTGGTTAGCTTTAAGCATTAAATCTGAATTTTTTAACAAAAAGGGAGTTTTTATAGCTTAAAAATGTGTTCTTTTTAATAAGTTTTAAGTTCTAAAAAGTGATTTTCTTAAATTTGTAAGAGACTTAGAACTTATAGCTTTAAAATAAAATATATTGGTCATTAAGTTGTTTAAATCCCACGTTCTAGGTTGATATATGGTTGCTTTATACAATGCACTTAAGTTAAACTTTTGGTTTAAACTTAAGTGTGAGAATGGGGAGGAATGCATATATTTATCACTAACCCAAAGTTTTCGTGTAACCAGGTTCCACAAATAATGTATAAGAAATACCTTTGTTACTTGGTTGGATGTTTTTGCTATGAATATTGGTTTGTTCTGCTATGCACTACTTAGGTGTTTTATTTGTATTTAATATGGTGAGTATGTGGTTAAGTTTATATTTATGTTTAAGTTATGTTTATGCATGTTTTTAATTCTAATAAAATAGCTCTTACTTGAATCATGTTAAACTGGAATGTTGTGAGCTGTTGATTTGATAACAGGAAAGTAAATAACCATGATAATTGATGAAGAAGCGGGATTAATGTTGTTGAAGTGTCGAATCTTTATGATTTTACACAATGCATGCATTAAAATCAATAAATTATGATGTATAGATCATATTAAAAAAAGCTAAAATTTTTATCTATTTAAAAGGTATGATCTAATTCAGTCTAACTTTTTAAATGCATGCTATATTCTTATTTTTGAAATTAAAAAGTTTTAATCCCATATTTTAAATCTTCCATTATGCACTTAAACTAAACCGGTAGTTCAGTTTAAGTGTGAGGATGGATGAGTTTCTATTATGATCACATTTTCAAAATTCTTCATCAACAGGTCCATTTAGTTATTCAATGTATAAACCGTTTATTTAATACATCATACAGGGTTGAGTTATCATAAAGAATGAAGGTATATTTTACTATAGTTGTTGGCATTTTGCTGTAAATTCTGCTCTAGAACTTATGATGTTTTGCTTTTGGTGAATTCTGAAATTTATTATCTATCAAATCTGTCCATACTTCTTAAAGTTGTTGGAAATTGTTGTTAAATGTTATAATTTGAGTTATGGATGATGTTTTATGATTCTGATTACTTTGGAATTCCCATATGCACTAACAATCATATTTTCTTGAGTAATTGTTATATATACATATTAGAAGCAGGATATGCCAACAAAGGAGCAAGATGACAGCCGTGATGATGAAGTGAAATTCAGAGTCCTAAACATTCCAGGTGTGATCTTTTCATGTTTTATGTTTACTGATTTGAATGGAATAAATTTGTAAGAGCTTAGTTATGTTTTAATATTTCTTTATGTTTAGAATAAATATGGTAAATGCTTTAGGTTGGATATGTTGAATATGTTAGATTAAATTGTGTTTTCACAGTGTGCTATTATTTGAATTACCACATCACAGCCAATCTTAAGAGAAATCTGAATAAGTCTAATTGTTCTGCTTAGATCCGATTTTACAACTTAATGAGCATTATGATTCTCAGTTTAAAGTCCTAGACTTTGTTAAATTGTCATGCTAGTTGTTCGAACATGGGTGACAATTCTATTTACTTTGCAGAAAGCCTTTGATTAATTAGACTGGTTTACTTGTTATGTGGAGAGTCATCATTATTTATATAAGAATATGCTCGTTCCATGTCTCCTTAAATGCTTAGTTACAAATAAAGTCAGAGTAAGACCCTTATAAAAAATTTAAAAAAAAAAGGGTTATCTTGCAAAAAGAAAAGGAAAAATTAGAAAATGCAAGATCAAAAAAAAAAAAGAGAAAATGTTGAATAAAGGGGTATTAAACAGAATAATTATAAACTCTTGGCTATATGACTGGCACGTATTCTTAGACATGAGTAGCTTTTGGAATTCAACCGTCTACAACTCAGCCAAAGTGTCTAGAATAATTGTGAAACCGAGTCATTAATTGAGCATATTTGAAGACGGGAATAGAAAAGCATATTTACATTATTCACTCTCCCATTTCGAGTTGCTATGTGTAATTAATCTACTTTTTGTACTGTAAGTGCTTTGGATATCTGGTTTTGACAACTGATGCATGACAATTTACCTTGTTCTAGCACATTAAACCTTTGAACCCTTTTAGCTCATTCCGTTGTTGAAATCTATGATTTGGCAGAACTATAGTGACTTCATCTTTATTATCTTGATTGGCATGTTGATGTGTTAATTGATTTCATTGCTCAAGGGACGAGCAATATTTAAGTGTGAGGATGTTGATGCACCCTGTGAAACCATATTTAAATGAGCTTAAATTATACTAAAATATGTCCAAAATCAGTGCATTTTACCTTAATTCATTGCACTTTTAGGTGTATTTCATGTGTTTTTACTTTTCAAGTGATCATGGTTAGATTTGGCTTATTTAGGTTAAATTTACCATGTTTTATGTGTTTTTAATAAGACTTTGGCAAACCTAATGCATTACAATGATGTTTCAGGCATTAAAATGAAGAAAGAAGATGTTCGGAGGTCAAAGGATGTAAAATTCGGAATTTTCAACACTGGAAGGCTCCAGAATGCGCCACATAGGCATGGCGGCGCATAAAAATGCTCTCCAGCGCCACATTATGCGCCACCTCAACACTTGGGAAAATTTCGGATGGAAAAAGCTTCAGGATGCGCCACAATAGCTTGGTGGCGCCTAAAACTGCTCCGGAGCGCCACAAAATGCGCCGCTGTTAAATTAAAAATTGGGAAATTGTCAGAATGCGCCGCTCCTCCTTGGTGGCGCCTAAAACCACCTTTATGCGCCACTTTTTGCGCCACTTTCAGAAATTTGAAAAATGTCAGGATGCGCCAGCTCTCTTTGGTGGCGCCGAAAACCTCTTCCGAGCGCCACTTTTTGCGCCACAGTCGCGGTTGGGCAGTTTTCTAACCTCCCGAACTCGGTTTTAAACGCGGTTTTTCGCCATTCTTTTCATTGGAGACTCAAGGCAGACTCATAATTCGACCAAAAACTCTCAGGAGGACTCTGCAACTTTAGAGAAGAAGATCGAAAACACCAAACCATGCCGGAGAAAGTGATCGGAGCGTCTTCTCTGACTGTGTTCTTCGCATTCTAGGTGTTGTCTTTCTTTTTCTCGCTTTGTAATGTTTAGGATTTGCTTTTAGACATAATTTCCTACCGTTTTCATGTTTGTAAATGGATTTCTATGTTCTTCGTGTTAGAAGTGTTCTAGAACGGGAGTTCGGAATTACTTTGAAGTACGAATTTATCTTTTATGGGAGTAATATAAATGTCGCTGTTATATGTTGTAATTTGGAGTAATCTGCAAAGATGCTAGAATCTGTATTAGGATTGTTAATCTGCTGCATAAGTTTGATCGATAAATCTATTTAGGCAAAAATCTGATGTTTTATATTTTTATCAGCTAAATCTTAATTGATCGATCAATCTGCAATTTCTACTTTTAGCAATCTGAAAATCATTCTAATCTGTCTACATCTTAAAATTAATAATCTAATCCATTTTACCATGTTTTATTGTTATTTTACCATAATTGTTAGATTATTTACACTATTCTGCATAATTAAATGTTAGAATCTAATCTGTATGATTTCTGCTTTGCTAAATCGGGAGATAAAAAGTGGAAATTAGATTTTAGTACCGGTCTTGGGAATAAATCATATTAAAATAGATTTTGGCATGTACACGCTGATTTGGGAAATGAAATGTGTCGTATAATCACAATAGGAAAATTTGTATGCTTGGGAAAGACTCAAATTTATGCCTAGACTGATGATTGCAGAATGTTAGATAATTTAATTTGCTTCCATGAAGTCTGTTTTTACAAATTATGAAAATTAGGAAATTGGAATATTTTTAATCTTTATAAAATTATTAATTTTGCTGAAATTGATCTTTTTAGACATTGGGAAATGCTAAATCATTATGCAATTTAACTTTTATATAAAGATGACATATCCTAAATCATTACAAGCATATATCTTATTTTTATTTTATTATTTTAAATTTTTAACTTGCTTTATTTTAAATTTAATGTCACTATTTTAATTTAATCACTATTAGAATTAATCAAACTCTTTTCAAAATATAAAATATATTATTAATGAACTTAAAATGACTAAGTTTTCTCCAGAATGAAATAATATTCTGAATTCCCTTGGGTTCGACCCGGTATTCACCGGTTTTTATTACTTGATGACAACCATCCGCTTGTGGTAAAATATGAGTGGTGAAAATCACCCCATCATGCTCCCCTGGAGCTAAAGGATAGGGGTCCGTCTCGGGAGACGTGCGGATCCCCTGGGCAGCGCATAGCCCACAAATGAGGTGTGCGTGAGTGATCACCCTACTCCCTCGCCCCCGTCGTAAACCCCTCAGGTTATCCGCAATGCACGCCCCCACATTTACCCGACCGCCTCGTGCGATAAAGCAGATAGTCTCAAAGACATGATCTATGACGATATGACTCCGAGTGATCGGCCAAATGCGTCCTAACCAAAGCTGAGCAAGTACACGCCAAGGGGCATCCAAAGACGTCAGTCGTAGCTCGTGGGGGTATCCAGTCCGCGGGGGTACCTCGGTACACACGACACCCCAGGCAGGAGCATAAACCCGTCCCTTTGGCTGTGGTCGGAACGCGCCATCATCTGGAAGGCCGAAATAGATGTTGATCGCCCGAGCACTGAAGTCTAGGTAGCGACCACGAACCCAGACTCGAGAAAGGTCGTCGTCTACCCCAAGGCCGCTGATGTTGGCGATAACCTCCATAGCTAGATAGCCGGAGGCAACGCCGTCGGGATGACGTGCAAGACCGGTCCACTGGAGATGCCCCAAAAGTGCACTGATCCGGTCATCGCCCATATGATCGGGGAACAAGCCTCGCTCGGGGACGTAAGCCCTCTTTTGACGAAGCTCGTCGAAGTAGAAGTCCTGGGCGGCCATCGTCGAGAAACGGAACCTATCATGCCGGCGAGGACGCACCTCGTCAGGGAGATCTCTGAGCCTCGGCACCCGCTCCTCGTCCTCTTCGGACTCACTGTCGTCACTGTCGTCAATATCCGGCATCACCGGAGCGGCAGTGCTAGGGCCGGCTGCATCACGTCGGGTAGCTCGTCTCTTGGCCCCCGGAAGGACCATAAGGAACGCCAAGATGAACCATATGAAAAGCAACATCCTGCGAACACCCAATATCAAGGGTAAGGCTAATTTTCAACACATTAATTCACAAGCAAGAATACATAAAGACATCATAAATATAAAGTTCCAACAGGGAAAATCTAGGAGGGATTCAGACCCAAAAGTTTATCAATACATATTGGGAGAGAATCAAACCAAGGAATGTGCCCAGATAAATTCAAAAACCCATTGTGGCGTTCCGTCGAACACCTTATGTGCGCAATAAATTAAGTTCAAAAATTTGTTTGTAAACACGTGGCAATTAACCACAAAACCAGACAATTGCTTGAACAACAAATCATAATCACAGGTGTCAACAAACAACACTAACGAAACCACTTTCACACCAATAACACCAACAAAATCGAAAATTTCATGTTCCCCTAAAAATCCAAGTCCTAGCAGGAAGTTCCACAACTTAGGCATATATATATTCATACCAATACTTCCTAAACAATAGAAATGGCACCAAAAGTACTACATAAACTCACTAATTCGCGAGAATTAAGCCGAAAATTTCAAAACCCCAATTTGCGTGCCAAAACCCTAATTTCACAATTCAACCAAATTCTAACAAATCAAGGCATAAAACTTGAAATTGGCAAGTGAAATTAGAAGATACATACCTCACAAGGAGAAATCGAAGTCGGAACTAGGAGAATCTGAGCACGATAGGACGGATTTGAGAGGAAGATGAGAGGAATTTTGGAAGGGGAGAGGGAGAACCGGCTCGCGCGGGGCGCGAGCCCTATTTCTTCACCCTGGGGGCGCCGCGCGGTGGCCGCGCGCTAAACCCCCAAAACCCGCCCGGACCCCGCGCGGGTCACAAAAAAAAATATATATATATTTATTTCTCCTTTCCTATGTATTTACCCCTCCTCTGCTCTACGAAATACGTGTGGACGCAAATGCCGAAGCCCATTGAGCTGGGAAGAGGGCGAGAGGACTATGGTAATTGGACCGCAACTTGTTGAGGACGTGGCTCAACAAGTCAAAACAATCCAAGGAAAGATGAGAGCCGCGCAAGACCGGAAAAAGAGCTATGCCGACGTGAGACGGCAAGATTTGGAATTCCAAATAGGCGATAAGGTCATGTTAAAGGTATCACCAAGGAAGGGGGGTGATGCGCTTTGGCAAGCGGGGAAAATTAAGCCCACGGTATATAGGACCATACGAGATCCTAGAAAGAGTGGGGAATCTTGCATACCGACTAGCATTACCGCCACAATTTGTTCGTGTCCACGACATGTTCCATGTCTCGCAACTGAAGAAATACGTCCATGATCCGACCCACGTACTCCAACCGGAGGAAATCGAGCTGGACGATGACTTAAGCTACGAAGAAATTCCGGTGCGAATACTCGACAAGAAGGAGAGGGTAACAAGGAATAAGACCGTGAGAATGGTCAAGGTTCTTTGGTCTAACCACGAAGCCGGGACGGCAACGTGGGAGCTAGAAGCAGACATGAAGGATCGTTACCCAACCCTATTCCAAGACAGTGCAACAACAGTTATGGGGACATAACTGTAATCTTAAGAGGGGGAGGATGTGACAACCCGCGTATTTCTGAATATTTTGTACGAATACTTTGTACCCCAAATAAACAAATTCAAATTGTTTTGAACTACGTAATGACTTGATCCCTTCACGGGGTACGTAGGCAACTCGGAAATTTTAATTCTGGGTTCAGTCAAATAATAACAAACAACGACACATAATAATACAATCGCTTAATCAAACAATTCCCGAACTCGCGAGAGGATGAAGTACAACTTCGAGGACGAAGTTGGTTCTTAAGCGGGGTAGACTGTAATACCCGTAAATTTTAGAATATAAAAATAGGAATTAATCCAATAGGAGAGAAGGTTTCGTTTCCGAGAACCCGTAGACGCGGAAATGCACGGAAGTCAAAGGACGACGAATTAGAACCCGACGGACCAAAACCGACGGTCTTAGGATTTCAAGCATGTAATCGAATTGAGACGGAATAAATTTATGATGAGAAGCATAATCCGAAAATGACCCGGAAACGAAAACGGGGAAGGATAGAAGTCCGAAGGAGAGGAGAAAAAGACCCGACGGATTGGATCGCACGGACCCGCCCGGACCGCAGTCCAGGCGAGTCTCGCGCGCTGGCCGGACGGGGTTTGGCTAAAAGGCGCGCCAACCCCGCGTGGCCCTACAGGTTTTGGCAACTTGCGCGTTTTCGGCGATTTCTTACCATAATTCGACCTCCCGACTTTGGAAAGCAGATTTTGGCCGAAGGGGGAAGCTTTTAGGCGACCTAGGGCTGCCTCCCCACCCTTTTCATCAGTCTCCAAACTCCCCATTCACTTTCAAACTCTCCCAAACTCTCTCCAAAGCCAAAACACTTTCCGGCGACTTCCCGACGACTTTCCGATCACTTCCCGGCAACGAAAACCGACGAAGGAGGCGTGGAATACAAGATCCCTAGTGTTCTAATTTGTGGTAAGTCGTTCATAGATTTCCATTTAAGTTTTTGAACCCGAACACTCGATCTAACATTGGATTTCTTCGTCCGATTCGAAATCGTGGCCAAAATCGGAAGCTTGACGTTGAGGGGATCCGTTCGTGGGATTTTGGACGAGCCAGCGACCTTAGGACGACCCAAAACTCCTTATCACTGTAAGTTGAGCCTTCCATATCAATACGGGTGATTTCGGGGCGTCCGGTATAGGCGTAATGTAACGAAACGTAAAAATCGAAATTAAAAACCCCAACTTGTGCAGTTTCTGTTTTCGGCCTAAAACTCATATTTCGAGGATTCAATCCGAGAAACTCAAAACTAGACTTTTAATCCTAACACATAAATCTAAGTTGTGTAAAAATTTCAGACATTTTCGTTAATGTTTGCTATTTTAAATCGCATCGAAAAGAAACTGTTTTGACAAAACATGTTGAAATCTGCCTATGAACATGTTCGAACTTAGTGAATTTGTTTTTATATTTTCTAGTCCGATTTGATCTTTACAATCTAAATGAAAGTTGTAGATAATCATGTCTCGTATGTGCATATAAAATTTCAGAATTTTTGAAGTCCATTTGATATGTTAAAACGTCGAAATTTTGAACTGTGTCAAACCTGAGTTCGGACAGATTTCTGATTGCATAGTAAAATCGATTTTTGACATGTTTCCTCAACTTATTTCGAAAAAGTTGAAACACGAAAATTGTTCGTTAGGGTGTTTTGCATAATGTGTGAAGATTTCAGATTTTTCGGACTTAAATCAAATTTTTAAATTGAAAAGGCGCAAACTGTGACGCCAAGATACTTTTAAATCGAAGGATTTTGAAATTTCGAAACGAACGATCAAAGATTTGAAATACGATACATCTACACTTTTGAAAAACCCCGATACATTAAATCTAAATGATACATGAGATACTTGGTGGAGGGTGAGTGCTCTGCAGGGTGCCCCTCTAGCCTTTCTCTTCGGGCCTATAATGGACGAGAGAATTTGATGAGATATTACGCCAATCGGCGGGAGATACATGGCCTACTCTCTCGGGTTGTCCGTATGGATTTCTCGAGGCTCCGGAGTGTTACTGGGTATGGCAGATACGGCTGCGGCCGCCGGATCACCGGCTAAACGAGATACTTACGAAACGGTTGCGGCCGCCGGATCACCGGCTATACAAAACACTGAGAAATGGTTACGTAACGGGGAAATAAAAGATTTAATATTTTTAAGTATTTATTTATTTTTTGCATGTCTTTAAATTATGCATTTAAATTATGTCTTTAAATTTCATATCATGACTAAATTGTTATTGTGGATTAGATGCATGTTTAAGTACACAATTAAAATTATTATTTCCTTTAAATTTTGTGAATGCATGTTAGGAGTGAAATTTTAAATTATCTAATTAAATCCCTTTATTGCTATGTTAGGATCGACTTACTCAGTATTTTATATACTGATAAAATTGTTGTTTTCTCTTTTCTTTCAGAGTACGGAGATAATGCATAGCATGTGCATTGGGGGATGGATTTATTAAACATTGTTTATTTGCTTTTTTTTTCGATACTTGCATAACGGGCATGTAAATCCCGAGTTTTGGCCATGTCGGCCCATTTTACATTTTTCCGCTGCGATATATTATTACTACTATATGTGTGGATGATACTTATTATTTTTACATAGATTCCGGACTTGTTTTTAAATCTTTTTGCAATACCTATAACCTTGCATCTCTTTGGCAAGCTCGGAGAATCCGTGTCTTGCTAGAGAGATGTGGCGGTGACATCCCGGCCTGGGTTATCAAATCCGAGGTGTTACACAAACCCAAAAACTCAAAACTAGACTTTTAATCCTAACACATAAATCTAGGTTGTGTAAAAATTTCAGACATTTTCGTTAACGTTTGCTATTTTAAATCGCATCGAAAAGAAACTGTTTTGACAAAACGTGTTTGAAAGCTGCCTATGAACATGTTCGAACTTAGTGAGTTTGTTTCTATATTTTGTAGTCCGATTTGATCTTTACAATCTAAATGAAAGTTGTAGATAATCATGTCTAGTATATGTGGTTAAAATTTCAGAATTTTTGGAGTCCATTTGATATGTCAAAACGCCCATTTTCCGAACTGTGACAAATCTGTTTTGAGACAGTAAACTGTCTTCGCATTAAACTTGATTTTTGACATGTTTCCTCAACTTATTTCGCAAAAGTTAAAACACGAAAGTTGTTCGTTAGGGTGTTTTGCATAAACTGTGAAGTTTTCAGATTTTTCGGACTTGAAACGAAACTGTGACGCCAAATGACTTTTAAATCGAAAGATTTTGAAATTTCGAAACGAACGATCAAAGACTTGAAATGCAATACATCTATACTTTTGTAAAACCCTTATACATTAAAACTAAACGATACATGAGATACTTGGGTGGAGGGTGAGTGCTCTGCAGGATGCCCCTCCAGCCTTTCTCTTCGGGCCTATAATGGACGAGAGAAATTAGATGAGATATTACGCCAATCGTCGGGAGATACATTGCCTACACTCTCGGGTTTGTCCGTATGGATTTCCCGAGGCTCCGGAGTGTTACTGGGTATGACAGATACGGCTGCTGGCCGCCGGATCACCGGCTATACGAGATACTTACGAAACGGCTGCTGGCCGCCGGATCGCCGGCTATACGAGATACTTACGAAACGGCTGCGGCCGCCGGATCACCGGCTATACGAGATACTTACGAAACGGCTGCGGCCGCCGGATCACCGGCTATACAAAACATTGAGAAATGGTTACGTAACGGGGAAATAAAATATTTAATATTTTTAAAGTATTTATTTATTTATGCATGTCTTTAAATTATGCATTTAAATTATGTCTTTAAATTTCATATCATGACTAAATGGTTATTGTGGATTAAAGGCATGTCAAGTACACAATTTAAGTATTATTTCCTTTAAATTGGTAAAATTTGTAAATGGAATATTTTTGTATGCATGCTTAGGAGAAAAATTTAATTATTTAAATTATGTGTGTTAAATTATGAACGTGTGTTAAACCCCTTTTTCATGTGTGTTAAATTATGAACGTGTGGAAATCCCTGTCTTTTAAATTATGCAATTAAATTATTGTTAGTAGATGAATTAAAATTTAAATTATGTCTCGTATGCATATGTTTTTATTAAATTTAATTAAAGGCTTTGAAACCCCTAGATCATGCTAGGTGTTAACTTACTCAGCACATTTTCCTGACCCAAACCATTTTCCCCTTTTTCTTTCAGAGTATGAGGATTATGCATCATCATATGCATACATGGGAACATTTGGGGAAAAACTCTATTTTAAATTCCTACATTTAGTTACGACTGGCATGAACGGGCCTGTTTAACCCGTGTTTTGGCCATGTCGGCCCTATATTTAAATTCCGCTGCAATACATGTATATAAATATTATTCTCCGCTGCAACTTTGATATTATAAATTTTAAGTTATATTACAATGGGCTGTTTGAATGTTTTAAATTTTGAAAATCCATAACCTTGCATCTCTTTAGCAAGCTCGGAGAAACCGTGTCTTGCTAGGGAGGTGTGGCGGTGGCATCCCGGCCTGGGTTATCAAATCCGGGGTGTTACAGAGTGGTATCAAAGCCCGGAATATTTTTAAACTATTATTTTTAAGTATTATTATTTTTAAAGTTATTATTTCTGAACTAGTAATATATTTTAAAGAGCCCAATTAGTATTTTGAAGTTAAAGCCCAAATTTTTAGCCCAAAAATTTTTAGAAGCCCAAATATTTTTTTTTTAAGCCCAAGAAATTATTTTTAGCCCAATACTTTATATACTTACTATTGTGGGCTCAAATTTTTTTTAAGACCCAATACCTGTATTTTTAAAACCCAAATAATTTATTTCTTTGGCCCAATATAGTGGCTCAAACCTTTTTCCCTTATTCTTTAAAAATCTATCCATGGAATAAACTTATTTTTAAACCCATGGGTAGAAAATGCATGCATAAATTAAATTTTTATTGGGGGGATTGCATATGCATATGCATACATAAATATTTGTACTAACCTCTTATGTGAATCGTTTGTGATACATAACATTCTCACACTAGCATTCGGCTAGACATTGACTCTTGACTTAGAAGCATTAGCTTGAGACTAATTGTGCCTTAGTTTTAGATCTTGATCGTCTATGCTTAGCATGCGCATAACTATTCTCTGCCTTTTCCCATAAATCTTCACATAGACGATATATTATGACTTGTCGAGAAACCTAACGATGAAAACGACGAACGCATAAATAATCTACAGACGCAAAAAAAAAAAAAAAAAAATCCTTATATGGAGGAGTAAAATGCAAGTCCATATCTGTCATTACAACACTCTTATTATTCCAAAAATCTTGAGGAATTCTTATTTAAATCTACACCCTACCACGCCGCGCCCAAGCAACAAAAAGTTAAACTCTAAATACCACACCATATGAACAACTCTAAATACCACATTACGTAATACACTCTAAACAACGCCTATTAACACCAATTGATTCAACAAATTATTATCTTTCCAACACTCTACGAAATCCTTAGAATCCAATCCTTGTACGTTGTGACAGAAAATGGCACCTAGAGGAAGACCTAACAATCCACCCATCCCACCCAACACCAATGAAGAGCTACGACAACCCGATGAACCAGTACAAGACGTTAGTGCAACCAATCAAGGAGGGGAAGTAGCCTCCATGCCTAAGAACTTAAGTGACCGATTAAGAACTATAGAGGAAGCTGTGGTTGCCATGGGGAGTGCACTAATCAACCAAGGGCAAGCCAAGAGGAAACGGGACCACAGAACCGATAACTACTTAGGAAGGAACCATATTCGGGGAGGCCCGAATAGACCACCTCAAGGCAACAGTGGAAGAAACAGAGGGATAGTTTACAACCATGGTGACTATACGCCACCATGCCCAAAATGTGGTAACCCACATTATGCGAGAGGATGCCCTAAGCCCGGAGCGTGCTTTCGGTGTGGTCGATTTGGTCATCGGCTGCGTGACTGCCGAACGCGGATAGAGAATATTAACGAGAGAAAGAAAGTGACCATTAAACCTGACCAGCCACAGAACCCAAACAGTCGAGATGACAACCATGAAGCATTCATACCACGCTGCCCACGGTGCAACCATGCCAATCTGGTGCGCCAGTGCCCGAAGCCCGGAGGTTGCTATCAGTGCGGCAAGTTTGGGCACAGGGCTGGGAATTGTCGAACGCCAGAGGAGGAGATTGAGAAGAGGCTAGACTTGGTAAATCCGCAACGAGGAGATCAAGAAAGAGTTGTGGGACGGTTGAATGACGACAAACAAGCTGACTTGCGAGCTCAATGAGAAATGGGTCAAAGGTAACGATGCGCAAACTTTCTCGAGAATAACGTATAGGCAGTTATGGGGACATAACTGAAGTCCTAAGGGGGAGAGAATGTAATACCCCGTAATAATGTATAAGCAATTATTTTTGGAACCCGAATATTTTGTACTCTGAATAAACAAATTCAAATTGTTTTGAACTACGTCATGGCTTGATCCCTTCACAGGGTACGTAGGCAACTCGGAATTTTCAATTCTGGGTTCAGTCAAACAATAATCAAACAACAAACAATCAACAATCGAACAATAATTCAATAACACAATATCGCAAAATAATAAAATAAACAAAAAGGACCCTAACTCTTAGCGCAAGAAAAGCCGAAACACAACTTCGAGGACGAAGTTGATTCTTAAGGGGGGTAGACTGTAATACCCCAGATTTTTTATCAACGTCCAAAGGAATAAAATTTATTCCGATCAATGTCGAAATATCTCCGAGAAGAAGAAAATAATTTATCGCAATAAATTATTGCTCGGAAATGAAACGCCGATAGATTCAAAATTTAAAATGGAATAAAAGAGGGAAAGGAAGCCCGAAGACATTCCATGAATTGAGTTAAAAGAATTGGAATTAAATTCAAGAAAGAAAAGAATTTTAATTCCAAGAACCCGCGAAGTCGGAAACGAATTACACGGGAGTCAAAAGACGACAAATTAGAAGCCGACGAACCCAAACGCGACGGACACAAGATTTCTAATACGGGATTAATTCGAAACGAAATAATTTTAAAGATAAGAATTTATGATCCGAGAATGACCCGAAAAATCGAGCCCGAAAACGTAGGAGGACAGAAGTCCGAAAGAGAGGAGAAAAGGCCCGACGGGATCGCACGGCCCAGTCCGGACGCACGGCCCAGACAAGGCCGCGCGCCCTCCGCGCGGTTTTTGGCTAGAAACCGCGCCAACCCCGCGCTACCAAACAGGCAGCAGCAATCAATGCGATTTCGGGCGATTTCTTGCCATATTTCGACTCCCCGACTTTGGAAACTCAATCCTAAGCAAAGGGAAGGGTATATGGACGAGTTGAGGGGATTGGACACTCATAACTAACCCTAATTTTCGAAGTGGCAGCCCCCAAGTCCTCCCAAAACTCTCAAAGCTTCTCCCTTGTTCATCCAAAACCGATCCGACGACTTTCCGATCACTTCCCGGCGACGAAAATCGACGAAGAAGGCGTGGAGAGCAACATCTCTAGTGTTCCAGATTGTGGTAAGTTGTCCATAGGTTTTCGTTTAAGTTTACGACTCCAAAAATCCGATCTAACCCTAGATTTTTACTTTCGACTTCGTTTCGGGGCCAACGGAAAGGAGACGGAGTAATCGGGACGTGTTCGTAGCAAGCGTGGGCGCCGCGATCGATCTGAAAATGTCCTAGACATCATCCCCACTGTAAGTTAATGCTTACTTGGTTTTGGGTGACGTAAAATGTAACCAAACATAGAGATTTAGTAACTCTAAAATCTGTCAACACCAAAAACCCCCGGCGCAGCGATTGTGTGCGAATTTTTCGAACCCTTAAAACTGCTCAAACGGAAAAACTCAAAACATGAAAAACGCTCCTAAGACATAGATCTAGTTCATGTAAAATTTTCATAATTTTTCGTTGAGGTTGATATCTGAAAACGGCCGAGAAAAAACCTGCCTTGAGAGTCGAACGTGAAACTGTGACAGATTTGAAATCGGACCAAAACCCCTATTTTGAGAGTTCAAACCCAAAACTTCAAAACTAGACTTTTAATCCTAACACATAAATCTAGGTTGTGTAAAAATTTCAGACATTTTCGTTAACGTTTGCTATTTTAAATCGCATCGAAAAGAAACTGTTTTGACAAAACGTGTTTGAAAGCTGCCTATGAACATGTTCGAACTTAGTGAGTTTGTTTCTATATTTTGTAGTCCGATTTGATCTTTACAATCTAAATGAAAGTTGTAGATAATCATGTCTAGTATATGTGGTTAATATTTCAGAATTTTTGGAGTCCATTTGATATGTCAAAACGCCCATTTTCCGAACTGTGACAAATCTGTTTTGAGACAGTAAACTGTCTTCTCATTAAACTTGATTTTTGACATGTTTCCTCAACTTATTTCGAAAAAGTTAAAACACGAAAGTTGTTCGTTAGGGTGTTTTGCATAAACTGTAAAGTTTTCAGATTTTTCGGACTTGAAACGAATTTTTAAATTAAAAAGGCGTAAACTGTGACGCCAAATGACTTTTAAATCGAAAGATTTTGAAATTTCGAAACGAACGATCAAAGACTTGAAATGCAATACATCTATACTTTTGTAAAACCCCGATACATTAAAACTAAACGATACATGAGATACTTGGGTGGAGGGTGAGTGCTCTGCAGGGTGCCCCTCTAGCCTTTTTCTTCGGGCCTATAATGGACGAGAGAAATTAGATGAGATATTACGCCAATCAGCGGGACATACATTGCCTACACTCTCGGGTTTGTCCGTATGGATTTCCCGAGACTCCGGAGTGTTACTGGGTATGGCAGATATGGCTGCTGGCCGCCGGATCACCGGCTATACGAGATACTTACGAAACGGCTGCTGGCCGCCGGATCACCGGCTATACGAGATACTTACGAAACGGCTGCGGCCGCCGGATCACCGGCTATACGAGATACTTACGAAACGGCTGCGGCCGCCGGATCACCGGCTATACAAAACATTGAGAAATGGTTACGTAACGGGGAAATAAAAGATTTAATATTTTTAAAGTATTTATTTATTTATGCATGTCTTTAAATTATGCATTTAAATTATGTCTTTAAATTTCATATCATGACTAAATGGTTATTGTGGATTAAAGGCCTGTCAAGTACACAATTTAAGTATTATTTCCTTTAAATTGGTAAAATTTGTAAATGGAATATTTTTGTATGCATGCTTAGGAGAAAAATTTAATTATTTAAATTATGTGTGTTAAATTATGAACGTGTGTTAAATTATGAACGTGTGTTAAACCCCTTTTTCATATGTGTTAAATTATGAACGTGTGGAAATCCCTGTCTTTTAAATTATGTAATTAAATTATTGTTAGTAGATGAATTAAAATTTAAATTATGTCTCGTATGCATATGTTTTTATTAAATTTAATTAAAGGCTTTGAAACCCCTAGATCATGCTAGGTGTTAACTTACTCAGCACGTTTTGCTGACCCAAACCATTTTTCCCCTTTTTCTTTCAGAGTATGAGGATTATGCATCATCATATGCATACATGGGAACATTTGGGGAAAAACTCTATTTTAAATTCCTACATTTAGTTACGACTGGCATGAACGGGCCTGTTTAACCCGTGTTTTGGCCATGTCGGCCCTATATTTAAATTCCGCTGCAATACATGTATATAAATATTATTCTCCGCTGCAACTTTGATATTATAAATTTTAAGTTATATTACAATGGGCTGTTTGAATGTTTTAAATTCTGAAAATCCATAGCCTTGCATCTCTTTAGCAAGCTCGGAGAAACCGTGTCTTGCTAGGGAGGTGTGGCGGTGGCATCCCGGCCTGGGTTATCAAATCCGGGGTGTTACAGAGACAGGCTCCGTTCCCGGGATGAGATCTATGGTGAATTCCAGATCTCTCTCAGGCGGCATACCGGGAACATCTTCCGGAAATACATCCGGGTATTCTCTCACCACCGGAATGTTATCCACCTTGACCTCTTCGGCCTCAAGGTTATGAATGTAGCATGCATATAACGCGTAACCCTTACGCATTAAGCTACATAGCTTCATGGCGTTAACTATCTTGGTAGACTTCTTAGGGGGTTGGGAGTAAAAGATGACTCTCCTTCCCCTACTCTTTGACAACGTGATCTTTTGTTTTTGGCAATCGATCACGACTTTATATTGGGTTAGCCAATCCATCCCTAGTATGACGTCAAAATCCTGTAATTCGAATTCTACCAAGTTCGCGAAAAACTCTACGTTCTTTATAACTATCGGAATCCCGTTATATCGCTTAGAGCATGATACTACCTCTCCCGATGGAAGTTGAATCCCTAAGTTAATCAATTCGCACTTAGGTAGATCTAGTTCAGGTAAGACTCTAGATGATATTATCGAACAACTAGCTCCTGAGTCAAACAAAACTCTAAGGGGTGTACTTAAGACATGGAACGTACCTCCCATTACGTCCCCCTGCGTAGGCACATCTGCCTCATTGATGACATTCAATCGCCCCATCGGACGTCCCGGGTTGCCTTGCTGATCCCGGTTCGGGTTCTGATTCTGTTGCTGATTTGGATTGTGTGGGGGACGTTGATTCTGATTGAGATTCTGGTTTTGAGGGGGTCTATACCCCTGGTTGTTTCCATTCCGTCCATCCTGGTTGCGAGGCTGAGTTGGCCCCGTGCCTAAGTCCTCCCTCTTGGTGATGTTTTCCAGTCGAGTGCGGCACTCATTCGCCATGTGGCCGTTGCGACCACACCTGTAGCAGGCGCCCTGTTGGGGGCACCCTCTGGCCAAATGAGGCCTGCCGCATCTCGGGCAAGGTGGTACCGAGTTACCCCGGAAAAGGGTTCTATCGTCATATCCTCTGTTGTTGTTTTGAGGGGGTCTGTTCAGATCTCCCCGAAAGTTGTTCCCTACAGCATTGTTTCCGGAACGGTTGTCTCTACACCTCTTATCCTGACCCTGAGATCCTCGGCTGGGTTCTCCGCTCACTTTCCTTTTTAGTTGTTGCACCCTTGCAACAGCTACCGCACGATCATACACCGATTGCAGGTCTGGGTATGGGACGCCAGTGATCACCTCTCGTATAGCCAAGTTTAGCCCCATTTCAAATTTCTGTGCCTTCTCCACATCTGTCGGCACGAGTCTCGGTGCGAAACGCACCAACTCCTTGAAACGGGTGTAATATTCCTGGACTGTTTGCCCTCCTTGCTTCAGAGATAAGAACTCCTCGTACATGGCTGACTTTGTGCTCATGGGATAAAAGCGATCCCTGATCAGACCCATGAATTCTTCCCAAGAATAGGGTTCCTCGTCCTCGGCTAACTTATCTTGCATGGCACGCCACCAGTCATCCGCCTCCCCTCCGAGATAGTACGATGCCACAGGCACCTTCTCGCCAATTGGGCACTTCACCGCGTTTAGTAGCTTGTCGAATGTTCGGATCCATTCTTCAAGTTTAGCCGGGCCCTCTTCTCCGGCGTAGTTCGGCGGACGATATGAGTTCACCATAGCTAAGTAGTTAATGCGGGCCTCGGGTGGAGGTACCGCAGCGGCCTGGCCTTGGTTCACATGCGCGTTCCCTATCGCAATGAGAACCTCTTCTAGAGTGCGTAGGCGCGCGTCCATGTTGTTTGGCATGGGGTTTGCCGGCTCCTCTTGAGCGTGTACCCCTTCGCCGGTATAGGCATTTCTGGTTGCATAGGGGTTTCGTTGGTGTTTGGAGTAGTGGGCTGGGCGCGTGGTCTTCCTCTCGGTGCCATGCTGTTGCAAGAACAAGAGAGTTTAGATTCTTTTTGTTGAAGTATTATGTAATGCTTATGAAATAATTTGACTAAATAAATGACGATATTAACAGGTATCAGTCTATTGGAACCTGTTAGTATAGGTTGTTGGGGTTTAGCGTATTGTTTGTTGTTATTTGGGGTTGGTTCTACTTACTGCTTTGTTTTTGTTTTGTTTTGTTTTGTTTTTTTTTCTTTTTTTTTTCGTGAACAGTAACCTGTTCAGTTTTTTTTTTTTTTTCGAGACCCTAGGGTTCAGGGTGTTGGGGTTTAGGGTTTTAGGGTTTAGGGTTGGAGATACCCTTGTTCGATAATTATCTCCATATAATGTATATGTATATATATATATACTACTTGTATTTTTGTTTAGTTGTTATCTATAGGTCATTGATTATTATTACCTTGTTCATTTGTTTGATCGGGTTTTAGCAGGGTATTCGAAGAGAAATAATTTAATTAAAATGTAAGGAATACTTTAAATATAATTGTATAAAATAAATACTTGTAGATTTATTACTCAAGAGAAAATTTTTCAGCTGATTACAAGCATTCGTAACAGGAATGAAATAGTAGTGCTGGTACTAGTTTGAAAAAAAAGAACATAGATAGTAGTGCATCAGTATGGGCTCCTAAGTCTAGGGTGACTAGGCAGGTACATCCTCGATGGGATCGTCCTCGTCGCTGGATACGTCAATCGGTGCTGCAGCATTAGGGTGAGGTCCGGGGTTCTGAAGGACCCCTCCGTCAATCTCGTTGGCTAAGGTAGTCAACTCCCAGGCTACGTTCCCTATTTGTTCCTCCAAGTCATCACCCTTGTCTTGGAGTTGGGCCACTTGGGCTTGGAGTTCGGCGACTTGATTTTGCAGCTGGGTTATGTTATGATGATCGGTCTCCCTAAGATGCCCCAGATGGGCCACTTGGCCCTCTAGTTGTCCTACTCGAGTCTTGAAATAGTTGATATGTTGTTGGGACTCTAAATATGCGTTAGTCAGTTTCACCATCAAGTTGACCATGTTCGTGTTGGGTTCGGCCATCTAATGTCAACAAGGAGGTTAGAGTTAGAGTATGTTTCGAATATAAGTCATGATATGCAGGAATTTAAATCTATATGGATATGCACATGCAATCCCCCCAAAATTAATTTAATTTAATCATGGATTTAAAAAAAGTTGGGCCTCTATATTGGCCAAAAATAATAATTTGGACTTTAAGAAGTAAAAACATGGGTACTTGGGCCGAAATGGTTGGGCTTAAAATAAATAATTCTTATTATTGGGTCAAAATAATTTAACCCCCTTTGGGCTCAAAATATTATACTAATTGGGTAAGAAAATTTTTGGGCTCAAATTTTGGGCTAAAATAATAATACTAGTAGTCTTAAAAATAATAATGATAATAATAAATTTAAAAGTAATACTTAGTTCAAAATATTTTAAAATAATAATAATAGTAGCTTAAAAATATTCCGGGCTCTGATACCAACTTGTAACACCCCGGATTTGATAACCCAGGCCGGGATGTCACCGCCACATTTCTCTAGCAAGACACGGATTCTCCGAGCTTGCCAAAGAGATGCAAGGCTATAGGTATTGCAAAAAGATTTAAAAACAAGTCCGGAATCTATTTAAAAATAATAATAAGTGGCATCCACACATATAGTAGTAGTAATAATATATCGCAGCGGAAAAATGTAAAGTGGACCGACATGGCCAAAACTCGGGATTTACATGCCCGTTATGCAAGTATCGTAAAAGCAATAATAACAGTGTTTAAGTTTTTCCATCCCCCCCCCCCCCAATGCATATGCTCATGCATCATCTTCATACTCTGAAAGAAAAGAGAAAACAACAATTTTATCAGTATATAAAATACTGAGTAAGTCGATCCTAACATAGCAATAAAGGGATTTAATTAGATAATTTAAAATTTCACTCCTAACATGCGTTCACAAAATTTAAAGGAAATAATAATTTTAATTGTGTACTTGAACATGCATCTAATCCACAATAACAATTTAGTCATGATATGAAATTTAAAGACATAATTTAAATGCATAATTTAAAGACATGCAAAAATAAATAAATACTTAAAAATATGAATTCTTTTATTTCCCCCGTTACGTAACCATTTTTCAGTGTTTGGTATAGCCGGTGATCCGGCGGCCGCAGCCGTTTCGTAAGTATCTCGTTTAGCCGGTGATCCGGCGGCCGCAGCCGTATCTGCCATACCCAGTAACACTCCGGAGCCTCGAGAAATCCATACGGACAATCCGAGAGAGTAGGCCATGTATCTCCCGCCGATTGGCGTAATATCTCATCAAATTCTCTCGTCCATTATAGGCCCGAAGAGAAAGGCTAGAGGGGCACCCTGCAGAGCACTCACCCTCCACCAAGTATCTCATGTATCGTTTAGATTTAATGTATCGGGGTTTTCAAAAGTATAGATGTATCGTATTTCAAATCTTTGATCGTTCCTTTCGGAATTTCAAAATCCTTCGATTTAAAGGTATCTTGGCGTCACAGTTTGCGCCTTTTCAATTTAAAAATTCGGTTTAAGTCCGAAAAATCTGAAAACTTCATAGTTTATGCAAAACACCCTAACGAACAACTTTCGTGTTTTAACTTTTTCGAAATAAGTTGAGGAAACAAGTCAAAAATCAAGTTTAATGCGAAGACAGTTTACTGTCTCAAAACAGATTTGTCACAGTTCGGAAAATGGGCGTTTTGACATATCAAATGGACTCTCAAAAATTCTGAAATTTTAACCACATATACTAGACATGATTATCTACAACTTTCATTTAGATTGTAAAGATCAAATCGGATTACAAAATATAGAAACAAACTCACTAAGTTCGAACATGTTCATAGGCAGATTTCAACACATTTTATCAAAACAGTTTCTTTTCGATGCGATTTAAAATAGCAAACGTTAACGAAAATGTCTGAAATTTTTACACAACCTAGATTTATGTGTTAGGATTAAAAGTCTAGTTTTGAGTTTCTTGGATTGAATCCTCGAAATAGGAGTTTTAGGCCGATTTCAGAAACTGCGCAAGTTGGGGTTCTTAAATTTCGATTTTTACGTTTCGTTACATTACGCCTATTCCGGACGCCCCTAAATCACCCGTATTGATATGGAAGGCTCAACTTACAGTGATAGGGAGTTTTGGGTCGTCCTAAGGTCGCTGGCTCGTCTAAATTGCTACGAACGGATCTCCTCAACGTCAAGCTTCCGACACAGATTAGAACACTAGGGATCTTGTATTCCACGCCTCCTCCGTCGGTTTTCGTCGCCGGGAAGTGATCGGAAAGTCGTCGGGAAGTCGTCGGAAAGTGTTTTGGCTTTGGAGAGAGTTTGGGAGAGTAGAGAAAGATTTGTGACTGATGAAAAGGGTGAGGAGGCAGCCCTAGGTCGCCTAAAAGCTTCCCCCTTCGACCAAAATCTGCTTTCCAAAGTCGGGAGGTCGAATTATGGTAATAAATCGCCGAAAACGCGCAAGTTGCCAAAACCTGTAGAGCCACGCGGGGTTGGCGCGCCTTTTGGCCAAACCCCGCCCGGCCAGCGCGCGGCCCTCGCCTGGACTGCGGTCCGGGCGGGTCCGTGAGATCCGATCCGTCGGGTCTTTTTCTCCTCTCTTTCGGACTTCTATCCTTCCCCGTTTTCGCGCTCGATTTTCCGGGTCATTTTCGGATTATGCTTCTCATCATAAATTTATTCCGTCTCGATTCGATTTCATGCTTGAAATCCTAAGACCGTCGGTTTTGGTCCGTCGGGTTCTAATTCGTCGTCCTTTGACTTTCGTGCATTTCCGCGTCTACGGGTTCTCGGAAACAAAACCTTCTCTCCTATTGGATTAATTCCTATTTTTATATTCTAAAATTTCCGGGTATTACAGAGCGCTATAAAAATCCCGGGTATTACAGTTAGAACGTAATATATATTATCTAGGCAAGTTACTATGAATGTGCTTGTATTTTCACACATAATGCTTGATTGGACTTTAAAGTAACGCAAGGTTTTGTTTTATTTTGTTTAAATGGATAAATCTTGTATTTTATTCCCTTAAAAGAAGATTTTAATACAAGTAGGAGGATGTACAAAAATAGCAACGTTTTCTTAGCAAAAATAGTATCTACTATAAATAGAATCCCTAGCGTCTCAAGGCGTCCTCCGGCAGGGTAGCGGAATCCTCCTCCGCGTCTTCCTCCTCCGAACTTGGCGGCAGTAGGTCGTCAAAGATAGTGTTCAAGTCCTCTCCATGAGCATCGACGTGTTCCTTCAGTATTAGGTTTTGCGTAGTGAGGTTTTGGACTTGGCGTTCGAGTTGGTTTATGCGGTAGTTGTAATACCCGAGAATTTTCCAACATAAAATAAAACAATAATTAAATAAATAATAAATAAAATAAATACTATAAATGAATAAACCAATCCAGCAAATAAAAGAAATAAATAAAGATAAGAAAATGAGAAAGGAGATTTTTACTTAAAAAGGAATTAAAGGAATTTAATTAAACAAAAGTATGGATAAATGGTACACCAAAACCCGACACTAATGAACTCGAGAATTCGAGTCCAAAACATCCAACTAGACTAAGAATAAAAATTAGAGAGAAAGGAGGAACTCGAATATACCCCGGGAATCGGAATTCGGAAGCATAGAGGGATAGAAACCCGAAAGAGAGGCGGAAAAGCACGACGGATCGCACGACCCGCCCGGACCGAAGTCCAGGCGAAGTCGGCGCGGTGGCCGCGCGGTGGAGGGGGAAAACCGCGCCACGACCGCGCCACCCCACAGATTTGGTTGTTGCGTGAATCTCTCACCCGAACGCGGATTTTTCGACTTTCGGTTGAACACCTCTCGACTCCAGAGTTCTAGGTCGGCCTTGGACGCCCTAGGGACTTAGAATTCTATAAATAAGCCCTTGGGAGCCCCGAACAAGTTTACAAAACCCTAAAGCACTCTATACGTTCGAAACCCTAAATCCGGAGTCGTCGGAGGCACGAAACCAAGACGAACGCTGTTGGACGAGTTTCTCTACAGATCTCCATAGTCGTGGTAAGTCTCGGTCCAATCTTTATTCAATAAACGATTCGAAAACGAATCCTAATCATCACCTTTTTCTTTCTACACCCCCGTATCGAATCTAGATCGTAGAACCCGACGAACGGAGAGGAGAAACGGTGATCTGGAAGCCACGCCTCCGAATTGGACATTCCCGACGTTCATAGACACTGTAAGTTAACCTTACATGGTTTTGGGAGATTTTAAAACATTCGAAACCTAAAAGATTTGACAAGAATCATAAATCTGTCTACTTTCGTTTTCTACCGGCGCAACAGGATTGTTGAATTTTTCCGACCTTTAAAACGAAATCAAACGGAAAAACTTAAAACACGAAAAACGTTCCTAAGACTTAGACCTAGCTACTGTAAAAATTTGAGAATTTTTGGAGTTGATTTGATATGTGAAAACCTGTCGGAACCGAACTGTTTGATTTTAGATCTTGAAATCTTGGACAGAACTTAGGATTGATCTTGATCTCGTTTTTGACATAGGATCTAGGCTGTTTTAGATCTTTGGCCGAACATGAAAGTTGTAGATAAATGTCTTAAGATGATCCCTGTCAAATTTCATTAAATTTGGAGTTGAATTGATATGTTAGAACTTGAAATCTTTAAACTGTGACCTGTAAACTCGGACAGATTTCTTGTTATGCAAAAATTAGCGTTTTTGACCTACTTAGGTATCTCGGATTGAAAAAGTTAAAACACGAAAGTTGTAGATCTTGATGTTTCCGAGTCAGATATGAAATTTTGGAATTTTTGGAATTAAATCTGATTTTAGACGAATTTTGGAGTAAACTGTGATTTACCGAAACGAAAATTTGAAATCTTGTTGAAACATGGAATTAACCTTTAGGGTTGAAACGAATTGAGATATTATTTCTAAATTAATACATTGGAAGTCAGATTTTTTTTTAAAAAAACAAACTAAATCCCCTTACAAACTTGATAAATTAAAATTAGGGGTGAGTGCTCTGCAGGGTGCCCCCTAACGATTCACTTCGTGCCGTAATGGACGATGGTGACCCCGCGCGCTATACTTGAAATGTGATATTGCCAAAACGGCGAAACTTAGAGCCTACACTCTCGTGAATATCCGTATGGGTTTCCCGAGGCTCCGGAGTGGTACTGGGTATGGCTGATACGGCTGCGGCCGCCGGGCTACCGGCTAAACTTGTTGACATCGCGATCTTTATCGTGAAACTTGAGATACCAAATCGGGAATGTAATGGGGATTCTAAATTAAACTAAACTAGATTAAATGATATTGTTGTCCAATTAAATTATTAAATGCTTTATTTAAATTATGGTTATTATCTTGAACCATGTGATATGTGTTATTAAATAGAGCCTGAGATAGATTGTGCTATATGATATGGATTATATGAAATCAAATATTATGTTATTATCATGCTTTTGTTAAATTATTAAAGTATGGCTTTTAAACCCTACGATCATGCATGTGTTAACTTACTCAGCAATTTTGCTGATCAAAACCGTTTTTATTCCTTTCTTTACAGAATATGTGGAATGAGCATGTGTGAGCACAAATCATGCATGGGATTTTGGGAACTTTTATTTTGCTTTTAAATTTCGTACTTAGACTGTATTATGAACGGGCCTGTTTAACCCGTGTTTTGGCCATGTCGGCCCTATTTAAATTTTCCGCTGCGATACTGTACTAAACTAAATATTTCCGCTGCGCTATGCTATGGTTATTTTCGATTTATATTGTATGGGCTATTTTGAATGCTTTAAATATTTTTAAACACTGCAATACCTAGCCTTGCATCTCTTTAGTAAGCTCGGAGAAACCGCGTCTTACTAGGGAGATGTGGCGGTGACATCCCGACCTGGGTTACCAAAAACCGGGGTGTTACAAGTTGGTATCAGAGCCCGGCTATTTTCCAATTATTATTTTTAAACTATTATTATTTTTAAACTACTATTTAAACCACTATTATTTTTAAACTATTATTTTTAAACCATTATTATTTTTAAGCTATTATTAATATTTTGACATATTTTAAATTTTAAATTTTTATTTCCATGGAGAAATTTTATTTTAAAACCCATGGGAAAAATATATATGGTGCATTAAATTATTATTGGGGGGAACTATCATTTGCATATGCATGTTGCATCTCTGCTATGAACTTAGCATCTTGGCGAAACTTGAACTTAGAATCTTGGCGAAACTTGAACTTAGAATCTTGGCGAAACTTGAACTTAGAATCTTTGCGAAACTTGAACTTAGCATCTTGGCGAAACTTGAACTTAGAATCTTGGAAACTCGAACCTAGAATCTTGGTGAATATTAACCTAGATCTCTTGCTTGCGCTAGATGGCTAGTCAGGACATGATGCAGTTGATGATCAAGATGATGAACGCTCACCTTGACACCCAACAAACCATACAACAAATGAAAAATCGTATAGCTCACTTGGAGGCAAATCTGCACCAAATGGGAGACTTAAGGGAAGCCGACCTCCAGTACTTCCTGAACTTGAGAGCCGCCGATCAAGATCGCATAAAAGACTTAGAAACTCAAGTGCAAAGACTCACCGAACGAAGCGATGCTGTGATAGATAGAGTTGAGGATCTAGGGTCGGACCTGCTTGACCTCACTAATATAGTAGTACCATATAGCCCTGTGGAAGACCACTTGATGGGACCACGAAGCCCAACACCCCCAGTAGAGAGCCCATCCGGCCTTATCCATGGACGCTACGGAACCCTTGGGCTCTGGCCCCACATGGTCCGCCCATCGCCAAACCCGAGCCCCGTGGAGAACCATCTGGAGGGGACACCGGACCCATTTCCGGAAGCTGTCGATCCACCATCCCCAGTGTTTCATGGACCTTTGGGCACCGGCCAGGTCTCTGATGAGGATGATCCTATGGAAGACCCCGCTACTCTGCCAGAGGACGCGGAGATCTTTTAGATACTTTATCCTAGATAGTATATTTATTTTGCGCATCCTATTACTTGTATGAAACTTCTTTTAAAGGAATAAAATGGGAGTTGATTTTTTTTAATCCTTCAGCCCAAAATTATCGAAAAAAAAAAAAAAAAAAAAAAAAAAAAAACGTTTTTCTCTAAACGACAACAGTCAAATCAGACAACTGAACGAGGATACAACGGAAACATAAACTACGAAACAAAACACAGTAAAGATCATCCATGAACAGTCCATAAGAAAACAACTAAATAAAACACTGCTACAGCAAGTCTAAGATAGAAACGCAGAAACAAAGGATCACGGGTCGGAAGGCGGGAACTGACGACGCATATACTCGTCCATCTGACGCATGTAGGCGTACATATCGGTCATGGAGGCCTGCTGCTCCAGCTGTCTCGTAGTGATCGTATCCATGCGAGCCTGGTACAGGTCCATCCTGGCATCCAGAGCATCGTAGCGAGCCTGCCCGGCTGCAAACCCAGCATCCATACGAGCGAACCCCGCATCCATACCAAGCTGCATACCCTGCAGCATCTGAACTAGCTGCGGCATCTCCGCGCCCTGCTGGGGAACCTCGGGAGGCGGAGGTGGCTGCTCAGGAGGAACAACTAAGATCAAACCATCACCATTGGGCTCCGGGCGGAGGACAGCCGGGGGAGCCCCACGTCGAAGAGCACTGCGTCGACGGGCGTAGCTAGGGATACGGTAATAGCCGCCAGAGGATAGCTCGTAAGGATCCGTCTCTGGTGACGTACGGATCCCCTGAGCCGCACACATGCCGCAAATAAGATGAATATGGGTAATCACCCTGCTCCCTCGTCCTCGGCGCATACCCCTCAGGTTGTCCGCGATACAAGCCCCAACATTCACCCTACCACCCCGGGCGAGAAAGCAGATGGTCTCATAGACGTGGTCGATAACAATGTGGCTCCGGGTGATCGGCCGGACACGGCCTAACCATATCTGAGCTAGCTCGCGCCACGGAGAGTCCATCGTCGTCAACCTCAGCTCGTGATCATGCTCGAGCAGAGGAGCCGTCAAGGTGCATAAAACGCCCCACGCAGGCGGGGGTATACGACCCTCGGGCTGTGGCCGGAACACGCCGTCGTCAGGGAGGCCAAAGTAGACGTTGATCGCCCGAGCGCTGAAATCTAGATGGCGACCCCGAACCCAGACTTGAGATAAGTCACTGTTCTCCCCGAGACCGCCAATGTTGGCAATGACCTCCATAGCTAGGTACACAGAAGCGACGCCCTCGGGATGGCGCGCAAGCCCGGTCCACTGAAGAAGATCCAAAACTGGACCAACCCTGTCGTCGTCCATATGGCGAGGATATATGCCTCTCTCCGGGACATAAGACCTGTTTCGACGAAGCTCGTCGAAGTAGAACTCCTGAGAGGCCATAGTAGCGAACCGATACCTGTCGTGTCGACGGGGACGCACCTCGTCGGGGAGACCCCTGAGCCTAGGGGCCCGATGCTCCTCGTCCTCCTCGGACTCGCTCTCGTCAAAATCAGACATCGCCGGAGCGGCAGTGCTAGGACCAGCCTCATCGCGCTGAGCAACTCGTCTCCTGGTCCTCGGGGGACACATGAGTGACGCCAAAACAATCCACAGAAAAGGCAGCATCCTGCAAATATCAAACCAATACCAAATGTGAGGATAAATCCCACACGGCGATTATACGAAGCATAATCTAGAAAACACGGGAACATGAAGTGGGAGCTCTAACACGAGCGATCAAGAAGATAACCAAATCAAGACTACGTCTAGAAAAGTCCCAAACCTCTTTGGGACATTTTGTCAAACACGTTGAGTGCGCAATAATCAGTACCAAAGTTTACTTGCAAACACATGGGAAACGCCCCCAAACCAAAACAATTGTTCAGACAATACTTATCAACATAATAGGGCACAAACCGACGACAACAAACTCATCCGCATGCCCACAATACCATTACAAATCGGGAAATTCATACTTTCCTTGAGACATGGAATCTAGTAAAATTTCCTCAAACTAGGCATGCATTGTGGCACAAATACTTCCCAATCAACAAAAATAACACCAGGTATCGCCTAAACTCGCTAATTGCATAAATTAAGTCTAAAAACAACAAACCCCCAATTCTTGTCTCTAAACCCTAATTTTGAAATTCGCCCAAAGATTAAGGCTAATCAAGACATAAAATCTGGAATTGACAAGTAGAAGTAGTAGATGCATACCTTGCAAAGGAAAATCGAAGCCGGGAATGAGAGAATCGGGGGATGGGAGAACGAATTTGAGAGAAAACTAGAAGAAGCCTCAGAAGTGGAAATGGGGCGGAATGGCTCGCGCTCCGCGCGAGCCCTTTTACTCGAACTTCGACGGCCGCGCGGTCGCCGCGCGCCACCGCGCGGGCACCGCGCGAGCCTCACAGGTTGTTTTTTTTTTATTTTTTTTTATTTTTCCTGCTGTTTACTCGACGAGCTATACGGTAAGCTGTCGAAATGTGACTTCTGGCTGAAAGAAGTGGCATTTCTCGGACACATAGTATCCGCTGATGGAGTATCAGTGGATCCGGCAAAAGTTTCTGCCGTGACGGAGTGGGCAACTCCGAAAAGTCCAACGGAAATAAGGAGTTTCCTTGGATTAGCCGGATATTATAGACGATTTGTAAAGGACTTTTCAAGGATTGCACGTCCTTTGACCCAGCTACTAAAGAAAGGAGCAAAATACGAGTGGACCGAAGCATGTGAGACATCGTTTCAAGAGCTGAAGAAACGACTCACAACCACACCCGTATTAACACTACCATCAGAGAATGGTGACTTCGAAGTATATAGCGATGCTTCGAAGGAAGGTTTAGGTTGTGTTTTGATGCAAGACTCGAGAGTCGTAGCCTATGCATCACGCCAACTAAAACCTCACGAGGAAAATTATCCGACACATGACCTGGAGTTGGCAGCGGTCGTTTTCGCTCTAAAGATATGGAGACATTATCTTTATGGGCGGAAGTGTCGAATGTTCACCGACCACAAGAGCTTGAAATATATATTCACTCAAAAGGAGTTGAATTTGAGACAGCGAAGGTGGTTGGAACTTATTAAAGACTACGATTTAGAGATAGCATACCACGAGGGGAAGGCGAATGTGGTAGCCGATGCCCTAAGTCGGAAAACCCAACACGTGACAAACTCGTTGGTAATTCCGCCGGCATTGTACATGGATTTGGCAAGATTGGAGTTAGAACTTGTGCATCCTGGCACAGTGAGAGAAACGATCAATGCCATGGTCGTAGAGACTCCAATATTAGACGAGATTCGACTCGCTCAACCGGGCGATCCGAAACTCGAGAAGATAAAAGAGTATATTGCCGAAGGAAAGGCAATAGGATTTGCTGTCCACGAGGATGGAAGCATCCGTTTCAAAGGGAGATGGTGTGTACCTCTTAAATGTGCCGAATTGAAGCAAAGGTTGATGGAGGAAGGGCACAACACGCCATATTCCGTACATCCCGGAGGTGACAAGCTATACAAGGATCTGAAGAAGATTTATTGGTGGCCGGGAATGAAGAAGGAAGTGGCGAACTTCGTGGCGAGATGTCTCACCTGCCAAAAGGTTAAGGCAGTGCGACATAAACCCTTAGGATTGATGCAACCACTAGAGATTCCAAGTTGGAAGTGGGATAGCATCTCAATGGACTTTGTGTCGGGATTACCCCGATCACCTAAAGGCATGAACAAGATTTGGGTGATTGTGGATAGGCTAACGAAGACAACCATATTTATCCCAATGAAGGACACGTGGACTATGGACCAATTGGCCCGAGCCTACATTGATAACGTGGTACGACGACATGGAGTACCACAGGATATCATTTCCGATAGAGACAGTAGATTTGTCTCTCATTTCTGGACGGAGTTACAAAAAGCTCTCGGTACTCAAATCAAGATGAGCACCGCATTCCACCCGATGACGGATGGACAAACCGAGAGAACAATCCAAACACTAGAAGACATGCTGAGAGCATGCGTGTTGGAATTCAAAGGAAACTGGGAATCTCATTTACCCTTGATTGAGTTTTCCTATAATAATAGTTACCATGCTAGTATCGGCATGGCACCTTTCGAGGCATTGTATGGACGAAAGTGCCGAAGCCCTTTGAGCTGGGAAGAAAACGATAAGTCCGTGGTAGTGGGACCACAACTTATCGAAGACATGGCTCAACAAATCAAAGTGATTCAAGGAAAGATGAAAGCCGCACAAGACCGTCAAAAGAGTTATGCCGACGTGAGACGACGAGACCTAGAATTTCAAGTGGGAGATAGGGTCATGCTAAAGATATCACCCATGAAGGGGGTGATGCGCTTTGGCAAACGAGGGAAGTTAAGTCCGCGATACATAGGACCTTACGAAATTCTAGAACGAGTCGGAACTCTAGCATACCGATTGGCTTTACCGCCACACTTAGATCGAGTTCATAATGTCTTCCATGTCTCACAACTAAAGAAGTATGTGCCGGACCCGACACATGTACTTCAACCAGAGATAATTGAGCTCGATGAAGACTTAACTTACGAAGAAGTCCCAGTGCGTATTCTCGATACTAAGGAACGAGTAACGAGGAACAAAACCATCAAAATGATCAAGGTTCTTTGGTCAAACCACGAAAGTGAGACGACAACTTGGGAAGTAGAATCCGATATGAGGGAACGATACCCGACATTGTTCCAAACCGATACCGACACAGTTATGGGGACATAACTGCAATCTTAAGGGGGAGAGGATGTCATACCCCCTAGTTTTTCGTGCATTTTTGTAAACTTTTGAACTACGTTATGGCTTGATCCCTTTACCGGGTACGTAGGCAGCTTAGAAGTTTTAATTCTAAGTTCAGTCACAACATAATAAAACAAACACAAGACCTTAGCACGAGACGAGAAAAGCCGAAACACAACTTCGAGGACGAAGTTGATTCTTAAGGAGGGTAGACTGTAATACCCGAGAATTTTCCAACATAAAATAAAACAATAATTAAATAAATAATAAATAAAATAAATACTATAAATGAATAAACCAATCCAGCAAATAAAAGAAATAAATAAAGATAAGAAAATGAGAAAGGAGATTTTTACTTAAAAAGGAATTAAAGGAATTTAATTAAACAAAAGTATGGATAAATGGTACACCAAAACCCGACACTAATGAACTCGAGAATTCGAGTCCAAAACATCCAACTAGACTAAGAATAAAAATTAGAGAGAAAGGAGGAACTCGAATATACCCCGGGAATCGGAATTCGGAAGCATAGAGGGATAGAAACCCGAAAGAGAGGCGGAAAAGCACGACGGATCGCACGACCCGCCCGGACCGAAGTCCAGGCGAAGTCGGCGCGGTGGCCGCGCGGTGGAGGGGGAAAACCGCGCCACGACCGCGCCACCCCACAGATTTGGTTGTTGCGTGAATCTCTCACCCGAACGCGGATTTTTCGACTTTCGGTTGAACACCTCTCGACTCCAGAGTTCTAGGTCGGCCTTGGACGCCCTAGGGACTTAGAATTCTATAAATAAGCCCTTGGGAGCCCCGAACAAGTTTACAAAACCCTAAAGCACTCTATACGTTCGAAACCCTAAATCCGGAGTCGTCGGAGGCACGAAACCAAGACGAACGCTGTTGGACGAGTTTCTCTACAGATCTCCATAGTCGTGGTAAGTCTCGGTCCAATCTTTATTCAATAAACGATTCGAAAACGAATCCTAATCATCACCTTTTTCTTTCTACACCCCCGTATCGAATCTAGATCGTAGAACCCGACGAACGGAGAGGAGAAACGGTGATCTGGAAGCCACGCCTCCGAATTGGACATTCCCGACGTTCATAGACACTGTAAGTTAACCTTACATGGTTTTGGGAGATTTTAAAACATTCGAAACCTAAAAGATTTGACAAGAATCATAAATCTGTCTACTTTCGTTTTCTACCGGCGCAACAGGATTGTTGAATTTTTCCGACCTTTAAAACGAACTCAAACGGAAAAACTTAAAACATGAAAAACGTTCCTAAGACTTAGACCTAGCTACTGTAAAAATTTGAGAATTTTTGGAGTTGATTTGATATGTGAAAACCTGTCGGAACCGAACTGTTTGATTTTAGATCTTGAAATCTTGGACAGAACTTAGGATTGATCTTGATCTCGTTTTTGACATAGGATCTAGGCTGTTTTAGATCTTTGGCCGAACATGAAAGTTGTAGATAAATGTCTTAAGATGATCCCTGTCAAATTTCATTAAATTTGGAGTTGAATTGATATGTTAGAACTTGAAATCTTTAAACTGTGACCTGTAAACTCGGACAGATTTCTTGTTATGCAAAAATTAGCGTTTTTGACCTACTTAGGTATCTCGGATTGAAAAAGTTAAAACACGAAAGTTGTAGATCTTGATGTTTCCGAGTCAGATATGAAATTTTGGAATTTTTGGAATTAAATCTGATTTTAGACGAATTTTGGAGTAAACTGTGATTTACCGAAACGAAATTTTGAAATCTTGTTGAAACATGGAATTAACCTTTAGGGTTGAAACGAATTGAGATATTATTTCTAAATTAATACATTGGAAGTCAGATTTTTTTTTTAAAAAAACAAACTAAATCCCCTTACAAACTTGATAAATTAAAATTAGGGGTGAGTGCTCTGCAGGGTGCCCCCTAACGATTCACTTCGTGCCGTAATGGACGATGGTGACCCCGCGCGCTATACTTGAAATGTGATATTGCCAAAACGGCGAAACTTAGAGCCTACACTCTCGTGAATATCCGTATGGGTTTCCCGAGGCTCCGGAGTGGTACTGGGTATGGCTGATACGGCTGCGGCCGCCGGGCTACCGGCTAAACTTGTTGACATCGCGATCTTTATCGTGAAACTTGAGATACCAAATCGGGAATGTAATGGGGATTCTAAATTAAACTAAACTAGATTAAATGATATTGTTGTCCAATTAAATTATTAAATGCTTTATTTAAATTATGGTTATTATCTTGAACCATGTGATATGTGTTATTAAATAGAGCCTGAGATAGATTGTGCTATATGATATGGATTATATGAAATCAAATATTATGTTATTATCATGCTTTTGTTAAATTATTAAAGTATGGCTTTTAAACCCTACGATCATGCATGTGTTAACTTACTCAGCAATTTTGCTGATCAAAATCGTTTTTATTCCTTTCTTTACAGAATATGTGGAATGAGCATGTGTGAGCACAAATCATGCATGGGATTTTGGGAACTTTTATTTTGCTTTTAAATTTCGTACTTAGACTGTATTATGAACGGGCCTGTTTAACCCGTGTTTTGGCCATGTCGGCCCTATTTAAATTTTCCGCTGCGATACTGTACTAAACTAAATATTTCCGCTGCGCTATGCTATGGTTATTTTCGATTTATATTGTATGGGCTATTTTGAATGCTTTAAATATTTTTAAACACTGCAATACCTAGCCTTGCATCTCTTTAGTAAGCTCGGAGAAACCGCGTCTTACTAGGGAGATGTGGCGGTGACATCCCGACCTGGGTTACCAAAAACCGGGGTGTTACAGTAGTGGTCCGTCTCTCTTAGGGTCCCATGTGGTGCAGATTTGCTTCCAATTGAGCTAGGCGATGTTTCATTTGTTCTATGGTTCGTTGGGAGTCAAAGTGAGCGTTCATCATTTTGATCATCAAGTTCATCATATCTTGACTAGTCATCTAGCGTAAGCAAAAGATCTAAGTTAGAATGTATCACGCTTCTAAGTTCTCTAAGTTTAGGCAATGCAGTATGCACATGCAAATGATGATTTCCCCCCAACAATAATTCATGCACTATCCATATGGGTTTTAAAAATAAATATTTAATCCATGGAATTAATGCTTTAAAAATTTAAAATAATATTTAAAATCCTTGGACCTCTATATTGGGTCAAAAGTAATTATAATTTGGGCTGAAAAATAATTTGGGATAGGAAATTTTAAAAAAGTTATAATTTGGGCTTCTATAATTTAAAAATAACCATGGTTTAAAAATAATAGTTTAAAAATAATAATCTAATAGTTTAAAAATAATAATACTAATTTAAAAATAAGCCGTGCTCTAATACCAACTTGTAACACCCCGGTTTTTTGTCATCCAGGTCGGGATGTCACCGCCACACCTCCCTAGTAAGACACGGTTTCTCCGAGCTTACTAAAGAGATGCAAGGCTAGGTATTGCAGTATTTAAAACATTTCAAACAATTAAAATAGCCCATACAATATAAGTTCAAAATATAATATTATAATGCAGCGGAAAAATAATATCTAAGTATATGTATTGCAGCGGAAAATGTGAATAGGGCCAACATGGCCAAAACACGGGTTAATCAGGCCCGTTTATACTATAGACTAATGCAAGAAATTAAAATGTAAAGTTTCCCAAAAATTAGACTATAGTATAACCGGGGAATTTGTCCAGTGACTCGAAAACACAGAGATGAACAAGTTTCATGTTTTAAGTTTTTCAATCCGAGTTACGAAAATAAGTGAAAAACGTCAATCTTTATCAGGATAACAATCTGAATTTCCTACACAATAGTTTCAAAATTTCAAAATCTACTATAGCAAACTAGCTCCAAATTTGATGAAATTTTACAGGGAGGTACCTAAGACATATATCTACAACTTTCATGTTCTACTAAAGTTCCGAATCGGTATAGATCTAGTGTCAAAAACGTCTACAAGTTCGGACTAAAGTTCTATCAAGATTTCAAGATCTAAATTTAGAATAGTTCGGTTTGGGGTAGATTTTAGATATCAAAAGTCAATGAAAAATTATGAAATTTTTACAGGAGATAGATCCATGTCTTAGGAACGTTTTTCATGTTTTACGTTTTGTCGTTTGAACAGGTTTAAGGGTTCGGAAAAATCATCCAAGAATGCTGCGCCATAGGTTTTCGTCGTGTTGACAGATTTTAGGTTTCTTGGTTAGATCGTTACGTTAGGAATGTTTTAACCCGCCCAAAACCATAGTAAGATTAACATACTGATTTATGGTCGTCCCGGCTCGTCGATTCGGATGCGTGGCTTCCAGTCCACCGTTTATCTCCTCGGTTCGCCGGGTTCTTCCTTCTAGATCTGGTACGGGGTGTAGAAAAGAAAGAGATTAAGTTAGGATTCATTTTTGAATCAAGAACGTGAAAGAACTAGCAGATCAAAACCTACCACGACGATAAAAGACTCCGAATTCATCCAAAGCAGTCCTCTCTTGGTTCCGTGCCTCCGACGACTTCCGGAATTAGGGTTCGAACGTATAGAGAGTATGAAGAGTTTGAAAAGGGATTCGGGATCGAGTAGGACGACTATTTATAGGCGTAAGGGACCTAGGGGACGTCCCAAGTTTGCCTTGGTGAGTCTTGAGCCGCAAGGTGAGCAACCGAACTCGGAAAATCAGGATTCGGACGCGAAAATCTCGCAACGGGCGTATCTGTCCGCTGGCGCGGGGTTGGTGCGCGGCTAGGGGAAACCCCGCGCGGCCACCGCGCGGACAGCGCCTGGACTTCGGTCCGGGCGAGTCGTGCGATCCGTCGGGCATTTCCTCCTCTCTTTCGGACTTCTATCCCTCTATGTTCTCGGATTCGGATTTCCGGAATATTTTCGGGCTCCTATTTCCTATCTTAATTTTTACTCGGGTCTAGATTTAATATTGGCCTCGAATTCTCGAGTCTATTAGTGTCGGGTTCCCTTTTACAATTTATTTGATTAATTTATCTTTGGCTTTACGAGTATTCGAAATTTAATTCCTTCTTAAATTAAATTTCATTTCTCATTTCCTTGTCTATGTATTATGTTTATTCATTTATTATATTTATTTATTGTTATTGTTGTATTTATTGTTTATTTATTTATTTATTTAGTTTAATTATTTATTTATTTTATGTTGTAAAATTCTCGGGTATTACAAGCCCTGTCATCGGGATTGTATTTTACAAAGATAAATACAATTAAAATTATCATTTAGACCACAGGTCTAATATTTCCTGAATAGACCAGAGGTCTATTGGAGGCCAGAGGCCCATTAATGAATATTACCCCAAAATAGGCCAGAGGTCTATTGGAAGCCATAGGCTTATTGATGAATATATGATATGGCATGATCGCTTAGGCCATCCTGGCTCTACTATGATGAGGCAAATTATTACAAATAGTCATGGTCATTTACTAAAGGGACAAAAATCGCTGCAACATGATGATTATATCTGTGTTGCTTGCTCCCAAGGAAAGTTGATTTCCAAATATTCACCAACAAAAGTGGGAACTGAAAAACCTAGTTTTCTTGAAAGAATTCAAGGCGATACATGTGAACTTATAGATCCACCATGTGGACCATTTAAATATTTTATGGTGCTAATTTATGCATCAACACGATGGTCCAATGTATCATTGTTATCATCTCGCAACCATGCGTTTGGAAAATTACTTGCTCAAATTATTAAATTACCAGCACAGTTCCCTGATTATACAATAAAAAAATCCGACTGGATAATGCTGGTGAATATTCATTCTAGAGCTTTGATGAATATTGCATGTCAATTGGCATAACAGTTGAGCATCCCGTTGCTCACACCCATACACAGAATGGACTTGTTGAATCGCTTATAAAGCGTTTACAATTAATTGCCAGACCATTATTAATGAGATCTAGATTGCCATTGACAGCTTGAGGGCATGCTTATATGCAGCAAAATTGGTGCGGTTAAGACCGACATGTTATCATGAAAACTTCCCAATAAAATTAACATTTGGGCATGAACCCAATAAATCCCATCTCAAAATATTTGGCTGCGTTGTATATGTCCCGACTGCACCACCTCAGCGCACAAAGATGGGTCCCCAACGTAGATTGAGAATATATGTCGGGTATGAATCACCATCGATTATCTTGAACCATTAACTGGTGATTTATTTACTGCGAAATTCAAAGATTGTCATTTTGACGAATCTCATTTCCCGACATTAGCGGGAGACAGAAATCAACCAAAGAAAGAAAAGAGATCAACTGGAAAACACCGTTAGATTTCTTTGATCCTCGTACAAATATTGTGAACTAGAAGTACAAAGAATTGTACATTTGCAGAATATTGCAAATCAATTGCCGGACGCATTATGCGGCTCTAGAATAGTAACAAAATCTCTTATACCGGCAGAAAATATTCCAATCAAAATTAGTGTTCCAGAGGGACCAATTAGAGGTGCCAACGATGAATCTACTGCACGTTTGAAGCGTGGTAGACCACCATGTTCCAAAGATAAAAATCCTCGAAAGAAAAGAGGACGGAAAATCATTGGAAGTGACAAAATTACAGAAAATATTTCAGAGGAAAAAGACGCTGTTGAATAGCAAATAGCTCCAGAGGAGCAGGAAATTGAGAATAATGAAATATCAATTAAATTTGTCACAAGCAGAAATATTTGAAATCTAGATGCAATTATCATAGATAATGCATTCTCATACCATATAGCACTTGACATCATAAATGATGACGAGGATCATGAACCAAATTCGGTTGATGAATGTCGGAAAAGAAAAGATTGGCCAAAATGGAAAGATGCAATTCAATATGAATTGGATTCCCTGGCTAGACGAAATGTGTTTAGACCGATTGTCAAAACATCAGAAAATATAAAGCCGGTTTGATACAGATGGGTCTTTGTACAAAAGGAAATGAAGCAAATTAAATTGTAAGGTACAAAGCGAGATTAGTCGCCCAAGGGTTCTCACAGAGACCCGGATTTAATTATGATCAAACATATTCCCCTGTAATGGATGTAATAACATTTGAATATCTTATCAGTTTAGCAGTCCATCAAAAACTTGAAATGAGATTGATGGATGTTATTACTAAGTATCTATATGGAAATTTAGATACAGATATCTATATGAAGATACCAGAGGAATTAAAGATGTTAGAGACATATGAATCAAATCCTAAACATATGTATTCCATCAAATTACAAAATTCCTATATGGACTGAAACAGTCCGGGCAAATGTGGTATAACCGACTCAGTGAGTCATTGGTACAAGAGGGTTATACAAATGACCCAATCTGCCCATGTATTTTTATTAAGAAAAATGGACAAGAGTTTGTAATAGTTGCAGTTTATGTTAATGATCTCAACTTAATTGGAACTTCAGAGGAGCTCCAAAAGGCTGTTGAATACTTGAAAAAAGAATTTGAAATCAAAGATTTTGGTAAAACCAAATCATGCCTTCAAATTGAATATTTAAATGATGGAACTTTTGTCCATCAAACATCTTATACTCAGAGAGTATTAAAGTGATTTTTTATGGATAAAGCACATTCATTGAGTACTCCAATGGTCGTAAGGTCACTTGATATAAAAAAGAGATTCGTTGACCACAAGAGGAAGGTGAACAGATTCCTGCCCATATTTAAGTGTCATAGGTGCTTTAATGTATTTCGCAAACTGCACTAGATCAGATATATCATTTGCAGTAAATTTATTAGCGAGATTTAGTTCATCTCCTACAAGACGATATTGGAATGGAATTAAACATATATTTCACTATCTCCAATGAACTATTGATCTTGGGTTATTTTACCCAAATGATTCTCGACATGAAATAATCGGCTTTGCTAATGCTGGATATTTGTCAGAGTCACATAAAGCCAAGTCTCAATCTGGCTATGTTTTTACATGTGGTGGTACTGCAATTTCATGGAGATCAATGAAGCATATTTTGACTGCCACTTCCTCAAATCATGCTGAAATTTTAGCAATCCATGAAGCTAGTCGAGAATGTGCACGGTTGCGATCTTTGATGCACCATATACTGAAAAATTGTGGCATAGCTACAAGAAAAGATACCCCCAACAATTTTATACGAAGATAAAGCCGCTTGTAGAGCACAATTGAAGGAAGGGTATACTAAAGGGGATAGAACGAAACACGTTTCACCAAAATTTTTCTTCACTCATGATCTACAGAAAAATAGTGAAATAGATGTGTAACAAATTCGTTCAGTTGATAATCTTGCAGATTTATTTACCAATGCACTACCAAAAACAACATTCGAGAAGTTGGTGAAAAGTATCGGGATGCGCCAACTGAAGAATCTCAACTGATGTCCAAATTTGGGGGAGGAATAAATACAAGAATACTGTACTTTTTTTCCTCCACTATGATTTTTTTCCCCACGGGGTTTTTTCCTAGTAAGGTGTTAACAAGGTATATTCTTAGTATTTAAGACGTAAAAAAGAGGAGTGTTATAATGCACGCCTACTGTAATTAATTCACACCTACTGTATTTATAACCCTGATTTGACGTCTTAACTAGTGTCGGTAGACATCTCTATATATTGGTTCATATTTTTATTGTAATGTACAGATTCTCTCATTCCTCACATTTAAAGTTTAAAACACTGTCTTCTGTCGTGCCCATCTCTCGCTGAATAAAAATTCCATCAGTTCACTCTTTCTTTTTCTCCATTTATTTCTCTCTCTCCCCTTATTACTACTGCTTTGTTTCTTTCATTCCAATATATTCATTCCATTACATTCATACCATCATTACTTCTATCAACATTATAATAACATATACAATACCATACCTATATATATAATTATTTCACAACAGATATAACTTTTATTATTATTTTATGTTATTGATTTATGGTGTTCAAAAAATAAAATGATTACTTTACCTAGTCTGTGTGATTAAGAATTTAGATTTTCATTATAAAAGCTTTCATTTGACGTTTTCATCCTTTTTGTTTAATTTTGCCATCGAGATAATGAAAGAAGACCTTAAAGAGGAATAAAATTGAGCTAGGAAGATGTCAACAACTCAAAAATAATCCTAAGCATGAATTAAGAATAGTTTGTGTTGAGTGTTGACCTACAAGTCAAATTAAACTTATGAACCTTTATGTCCTAGAGAATGTTAAGTTAGCTTTGTAAGAGGGAAAACAAAAGAAGGGTCAGTGATGTTGTAAGAGATTGGCTGATTGCGTTTATAGTACGTCTTATATTATATTGTTTCTGTTTTTGTTTTAAAAAAAAATTATTGAAGATAATTTATAATTTGGCTGAATCAGGTAAAAAATTGTCTCTCCAACTTAAGCTCGGTTACCAATTGTCATACAACTATTTAATACTACCTCTGAATAAACCCTTCCTCCGTACTCCCAAATCCCAACTCCCACCCATTAATAATTACAAAAAATCAAAATAAATAAATCCCTTAAATATCTCCAAAAAAATACTTACCAACCGCCATGATCACTAAGTACTAGTACAAAATAAGAAATAATTACCTGATCGATCGCTCAGCAAAGAGTGAAAATAGAAAACGATCCAGCAACTTCAAACTCGATCTAAAAATTGTGCCCCCTGTTACGCGTGCCGGAGATCTAGGAAACCTTCAAAAATTAAGCCAATCAGTGCCAGTTATTGAAGAATAGTTCACAACAATTTCATTCTTGAGCACGATGCCCTATTTCAAAATGAAACATATATTTAGTTGAGGCTATATAAGAGTAATAGTAAGAATTTGGCATCCACACATAGTGACTTTCATCGAGTAGAGCATCTAATTGAAGCTGGGCACAAAAATACAAGAAATAAACCTCAGCGGGCAACTGAGCCTGACGCACGGTGCTGAGAGGCAGACGAGAAGCGGAGAACCCAAACACGGAGAGTGTAGGGGCGACTGGTTCGGTATATACTGAACTTACCGAAAACATACCTAATTTACATAATTTTACGTATTTAACCCTATATATCGGTATGTCTGTATGTACCAACTGTTCGGTATGTCGGTATATACCGAGACACCGATTTGTCGGCATGTACCAAATGTTCGATATGTCGGTATATACCGCGATACCGTTACATCGGTATCTACCAATAGCTATGTTAATTTTCTCTCAATCCATCCCACCCACCCCTAATGACGATTAATATTGACATGGCAACAGATGGTGCTGTCACGATAAGAATTTATATGATAACTTAATGCTTATAAAAGGATCACACCATAGATACACTTGCTTTGTCTTGCATACAAGGCAAGTCGTCGTGTATTTTTTTGTAAACACGGTAATGTGTCTAAAGAGGGGGTTTTTGCTGTAAAATTCGAATCTCAATGCACGACACACTGAAGTACTACAGAAACAGACTCTTCTATTGATCTATGAATTGAAAGTAAACGCGAAATGGAAGGACACTCATTGACAAGTCAGGAAAAGATAGAACAGGGGAAGGTTCAAGCTTCAATCCAAAAGTTTTTGTCAATTTATAGAACATAATAGGTGCCTAACAGGAAGTAGAAGTGAAATTGTAAACAAATAACCAAATTCTGCATCAGCACCAATCCAAGTAATTTCAAGGCGCATGTTCGGGCAAATTCAGATACCAGAAAGTACTCAAAATAAAAACAAAACAAAGCAATGCAAATCTTCAAAAACATCAATCCAATTATTCCAAAGTTCATGCCATCAGACTCCTCCAGCTTGTTTAAACAACCAAGTAATAAATAGAAGCACTGCTAATGGCATATAGTCAATTGAATATATGAATTGAGCCACTGTCCTGTAAAAACTCAGCTTCAATGGAGAAAACCTTCTCCAAATTTCAAAGTAACAACTTTACTGAATAGGAATTTCACCAACACAAAGCATATACAGAAAAAATGGAAAAAAAAACACCATTGGTCCCATAAGTTTCCCCAATTTCGATTTCAGTCCCATATTAATTTCATTAACACAATCAATCCATTATGTTTGCTAAGTTTTGCATAATCCATCCCAAACCCCTTAATGACGCATTTTTGCTGACGTGGCGCCGCATAAGTTTGCTAATTGTGGCGCCATTGGTCCCATAAATTGTTAATTGCGGCACCATTGGTCCCGTAAGTTTGCTTAATCTGGTGCCACGTCAGCAAAAATGTATCATTAAGGGGTTTGGGATGAATTATGCAAAAATTAGCAAACATAATGGATTGATTGTGTTAATGAAATTAATATGGGACTGAAATCGAAATTGGGGAAACTTATGGGACCAATGGTGTTTTTTTTCCCAGAAAAAATTCCAACTACAATCAGCAGGTCTTAGTTTCTAACCCTAATCCCAATCGCATTAAACATATAACCAACAAAATCCAGTTCGCAGCTTATCAATTTCCCAATCGCTCCGATCCCTCCAATCCAATCCAGTCCAAAACTCAGGTACAAAATTAGAAGCAACAAAATGCAAATCAAAGATTCAATCCAAATCTAAGGAGCCAACAAAAACTCCAAAACAAGTAAGCGCGAAAAATCAAAGCTTTACACTTACACAGAGCAGTAGAGATATCCGGTGCCCCAACCTCATGTACTCCAATCATCATCTACATTAGGGGAAAAAAAAATAAGTGATTTCCCTCCCCCCGAATCAAAGCAAAGCTTTTACCTTGACCACAGGGCAGAGCACCACCACCTACTCTTTTGTACAAAAAGCAGATTCACTCAATGAGGAAGCAAGAAATATGCTCGTGCCTTATTCCCGCACTCGATTTTGGTTGCTTTTTGCACAGCTTCACAAAGTAAGCAGAGGCCCACTGCCTTATTTTACTGCTCCTCCATTGTTTTACATTTACACTGTACCTTACATACATGCTCTCTTTTCTGTGTATAAAAATACCACTAGTCTACTGCTCCCGTATTCCCATTTTATCCGTATATTTTGATTAACACGGGATTAAAATTGGTCCCTTAATTTTAAAACTTACCGCCAAGTTGGAGCACCAAACATGCATCCGGAAAAAAACTTACTGCCAGGTAATCCACCAAGTTGGGTCAACGGGCATTGACCGCGCTAATCCACTTGCCACATCAGCATGGGCAGTGATTAAGGGTGGTTGGAATCATTTGGGCTACAATTAAGCTACTTAGAGGATGAATTGGACTAATTCAATAATTATGGGATTGTTTGGGAAATTTTTTAAAATTAAGGTACTGTTTGGGTTTATTTTCCTTAGTCTAATAGATGTGTGTTGTGTATTTTATATAGTTGGGGTCTCATTCAGTTTGTATCAGATAGTTACCTTCCTCTTTTCTGAATCAATGAGAGCTCCACATTTATTTACCTTCGTGTTCTTAGTTTCTTCAAATGTAAGAACAACCATAGCAAAATAAGAACATGTTTGGGGATTATATATGAATAAACTGGTGACCGTTCCATTTGTAATTTTCAGAATCTGCACCCGTGCCAATTCCCTTGTAAGTACTGCCGAAGAATTGTTCATCGTGTAAGCATCGTATAGAACACTAAGGCTCCGAAGACATAATCCGCCACACGTGCTTCAGGTTATATATGTTCCACACGTGCTTCAGGTTATATATGTTCTCCCATGCAATCAAATGCACTTTTCTTTTGTCCATAGTGGAGCCCCTTAGAAATTCCATTCTAATTTTCTTAAGTCGTTGATGATACGACGTGGAAATTGCAAATCTACATAGCATAGCTACTCATAGTACATTTCATATGACTTGGTCAAGACAGGTTTCACAAGTGTTATACTATCGGCAAGATTAAGACAGCCGCTCACCCAACCACCAAGTCTCGATTGCATTTTACTATTGACCAAGAAATTGTAATAATTCAATGTTCCGCGCTGACCAATTGTGATGGGACGGACGCCTAAATAAGTGCTGCGTGAGTTGCTGCTACTTACGCTAATTAGTTCATGTTCTATAACACTCCTTGCCGATACAATAAGGACCACAGTTCCAAACATAACATGTGATTTTTGGAAACTTAAGGCTGCCTCCATCCATCCCATGTAATGGGATACCAAATTATTGTTGGAATTCTTTAAATCGGGAGAACAACACTTTTTGAGAATTTAGAGGTTGTGTATCTAAATCTTGTTCTCCATTCTCTGATACCAATTCTGTTGAAATTTTGAATTGGGGAGAACTATTGAGTTTAGGAATTATGCTTCTCTAAAACTCATCTCATTTCTTTCATTAACATTACACGGCTATTTATTGCCGGAATAAATACAAACATGACAATATAAAATACAACATTTTTGACAAACGCAATCCGCAATATTTGACGGATTGTTATTCAAATATTACTGCTTCTTTTGATTGCGGCTTACTGTCGGTAATCACTTTGCCGCTTCTTTGGACTGAATGAGTTTAACGTAAAACATTTTCCCCCCCTAAACTCATTCCTTTAAAATTTTGAATTCCAAGCTCTTGGTGATTGCTTCAATCCGTAGAGCTTTCTTCAACAAATTTTCTGCTCCAAAATTTCTTCTTTTCACAGCAATAATTATTTTTCCACCAATTTTCTGAATATCTATGGGATCTTCTTTTTCACTGCAGCTTCTTTCATGTGCTCCAACTTTTAAATTTGAGTGCCCCTGCCCCACTACCCTTTTTTTTAATACAATACTATTTTCCATTTTTTTTAAACTTCCACGTCTTTAACAATTTCACCTACTTTCAGAGATGCTTCGTCGGTGTCTTTGACATAGAATAATTATTGCACTAACTTTCCACCCACTTTAATTTAATGCTTGTGCCCAGAGCTTCTTGCACCCAATTTTCTTTATCAATGCCCAATCAATTCCACTTTCTTTTATCTCCCTCATAGCTCCTAAGTTATAAGTGTATCCAGTCTGTTGTGGCTTGAGCGACACCAGCAGAGGCGGAGGGCTGGAGGAGGAGACCGGTGCACGCAGCAGCGGTGGTTGCAAGGCTGGGTGGTGGATCGGAGCGGCACAGTAATGTCGACGTTCATGATGAAGCGATGATAGCAACAGGAAGACAGACTCAGGGATGGCTTTCGAGGCTCCGGCAGGATCGTGGAGGAGTGGTGCGCAGGTGGCGCCATTCTGCAGCTGGTCAGCGGCAGTGGGCTGTGCAGGAGGCAGCTCGGCTGTACGGAGGTGCGGGCTGTAGCTGGTTGGTGGCAGCAGAGGCACAGCGTCGGATCTGGTGATAGCAGCAGGCGGCACTTCGCCGGTGTTTGGCGGTGGCTGCTGGTCGGCTCTCGGCGGTGCTCCATGGTCGGAGGAGAGGAGCAGAGGCTCTGGCTCGTTGGAGTTGTGGTGACGATCTGGTGCTGTCGTAGCTGCAGCGAGCGACACTCGTCGCTCGGCTGTGGTTTAAGCTCGGGTCGTAGGTGTGGCGACGATCTGGTGCTGTCGCTGCTGCAGCGGGCGACGCTCGACGCTCAGCGGTGGTTTAAGCTCGTCGTAGGTGTGGCGACAGAGGTGGTGCTTTGGCGGATGCTCTAGTGTTGGCAGTGGCTGGCTCAGGTTTCTTCTTTGCAGCGGTGGTCTTGTAATACCCGGGATTTTTACCAACGTCCAAAGGAATAAAATCTATTTCTTAATCCGATCAAGGCCGAAATATTTGTAATACCCGAGAATTTTCCAACATAAAATAAAACAATAATTAAAGAAATAATTAAATAAATAAACAATAAATACAATAAATACCATAAATAAATAAATCCAGCAAATAAATAAATAAATAAGGATAAGGAAATGAGAAATGAGATTTTTACTTAAAAAGGAATTAAAGGAATTATTAAAGGTAAATAAATTGTACACCGAAACCCGACACCAATGAACTCGGGAATTCGAGTCCAACATCCAATTAGACCCGAGTAAAAATTTAGAGAGAAAGTAGAAACCCGGAGATACCCCGGAACTCAGAATTCGGGAGCATAGAGGGATAGAAGTCCGAAAGAGAGGAGGAAAAGCACGACGGATCGCACGACCCGCCCGGACCGAAGTCCAGTCGAAGTCAGCGCGGTGGCCGCGCGGTCGAAGAAGGACGGGCGCGCCACGGCCGCGCCACCCCACAGATTTGTTTGTTGCGTGAATCTCTCGCCCGAACGCAGATTTTTCGACTTTCGGTTGAACGTCTTTCGACTCAAGATCTTTAGGGTCAGATCTTGGACGCCCTAGGTCTTAGTTATCTATAAATAAACCCCGTTGGAAGCCTCGAACACTTTTACAAAACCTACAACTCTCTCTATACATTCGAAACCCTAATTCCGGAGTCGTCGGAGGCACGAAACCAAGGCTTGGACTGTTGGACGAAAGTTTCAAGATCTCCAGCGTTGTGGTAAGTCTCGATCCAATCCTTGTTCCATATACGATTCGAAAACGAATCCTAATCTTCTTCTTTTCCCTTCTACACCTCGAATTGGATCTAGATCGTAGAACCCGACGAACGGAGAGGAGAAACGGTGGACTGGAAGCCACGCCTTCGAAATAGACGATCCCGGACGTTCACAACTCTGTAAGTTAACCTTACATGGTTTTGGGAGGAATTAAAACGTTCGAAACTAAAAGATTTAACAAGAGATCCAAAATCTGTCAACGTATGATTTTTCACGGCACAACAGTTTTGCCTAATTCGAAAAACGTTCCTAAGGCTTAGATCTGTCTACTGTAAACTTTTCAGAATTTTTAGAGACGAGTTGGTATGTGAAAACCAACCGAAACCGAACTGCTTGAAACTAGATCTTGAAATTCTTGACAGAACTTAGGTCCGATCTTTATCACGTTTTTGACATAGGTTCCAGACCGATTTAGATCTTTGGCCGAACATGAAAGTTGTGGATAAATGTCTTAAGATGGTCTCTGTAAAATTTCATTAAATTTGGAGTTGATTTGCTATGGTAGATTTCAATATCTCTAAACTGTGGTCTGTAAAATTCGGACAGATTTGTGGTTCTGTGAAAATTGGTGTTTTTGAGCTATTTCGGTATCTTGGATTGAAAAAGTTAAAACACGAAAGTTGTAGATCTCGACGTTTCTGAGTCATTCGTGAAATTTCGAAATTTTAGAGTAAACTGTGGTTTACCGGAAATCAAATCTTGAAATCTTGTTGAAACATGGAATTAACCTTTAGGGTTGAAATAAATTGAAATATTATTTTTAAATAAATAAAATTGAAATAAGATTTTTGAAGTTAAATCCCCTTACAAACTTGATAAATTAAAATTAGGGGTGAGTGCTCTGCAGGGTGCCCCCTAACGATTCACTTCGTGCCTTAATGGACGATGGTGACCCCGCGCGCTAAAATTGAGATATGATATTGCCAAAACGGCATGAGATATAGAGCCTACACTCTCGAGAATATCCACATGGGTTTCCCGAGGCTCCGGAGTGGTACTGGGTATGGCTGATACGGTTGCGGCCGCCGGGCTTCCGGTTAGACTTGTTGAGATTGCGATGCAATCGTGAAATACCTGAAATACTAAATTTGGGATGTACTGGGAAAGTAAATTAAATTAAATTAAATTAGGGTTGTTGTCCAATTAAATTATTTAAATGCTTTATTTAAATTATGGCTTTTGTTTTAAATCCTGTGAAAGGTGTTGGTTAATAAAGCCCTGAATTAAATTATGCAATTGGATAGTTGTTTAGATTAAATTGAGTTATTATGTTTATTATCATGTTTTTATTTAAATATTAAATTAATGGCTTTTAAACCCTACGATCATGTCTGTGTTAACTTACTCAGCAAGTTGTGCTGACCAAACCATTTTATTTTCCTTTTTCCTTACAGAATATGTGGAATGATCATGAGCTCATGCATGGGGGAACTATATTTTGCAAACTTTATTATTTAAATTCTTGCATTAGACATTAGAATAAACGGGCCTGTTTAACCCGTGTTTTGACCATGTTGGTCGTATTTATATTTCCGCTGCAATATCATACTTAAATACTTTTTCCGCTGCGCTATGATGTTATTATTTTCGAGATTATATTGTATGGGCTGTTTGCAAATGTTTTCAAAGCTTTTAAATACTGAAATACCTAGCCTTGCATCTCTTTAGTAAGCCGGAGAAACCGTGTCTTACTAGGGAGGTGTGGCGGTGACATCCCGACCTGGGTGACCAAAAACCGGGGTGTTACAAGTTGGTATCAGAGCCCGGCTATTTTTAAACTATTATTTTTAAACCCTTATTATTTTTAAACTATTATTAATATTTTGACTATTATTTTAAATTTTATTATTTCCATAGAAAATTTTTATTTTAAACCCCATGGAAAAAAAATATATATATAAAGTGCATTAAATTATTTTTGGGGGGAATCATCATTTGCATTTGCATATTGCATCTCTTCTATGAACTTAGAATCTTGGCGAATTTGAACTTAGAATCTTGGCGAATTTGAACCTAGAATCTTGGCGAATTGAACTCAGAATCTTGGCGAAATTGAACTTAGAATCTTGGTGAATATTAACTTAGATCTCTTGCTTGCGCTAGATGGCTAGTCAAGATATGATGCAGTTGATGATCAGGATGATGAGCGTTCATCTTGATTCCCACCAAACCCTAGAGCAAATGAAGTACCGTATGGCTCAATTTGAGGCCAATTTGCACCACATGGGCAACTTGAGAGAGGCGGATCACCACCGCATAAACCAACTCGAACGCATGGTCCAAACCCTCACTACACAAAACCTAATACTAAAGGTGTAATACCCCAGATTTTTATCAACGTCCAAAGGAATAAAATTTATTCCGATCAATGTCGTAATATCTCCGAGAAGAAGAAAATAATTTATCACAATAAATTATTGCTCGGAAATGAAACGCCGATAGATTCAAAATTCAAAATGGAATAAAAGAGGGAAAGGAAGCCCGAAGACATTCCATGAATTGAGTCAAAATAATTGGAATTAAATTCAAGAAGGAAAATAATTCTAATTCCAAGAACCCGTGAAGTCGGAAGAAATTTAATTACACAAGTTATTGCACGGGAGTCAAAAGACGACGAATTGGAAGCCGACGAACCCGAGACAGACGGACTTAAGATTTCAAACATGAAATTCATTTGAAATGAGATAATTTAAGATAAGAATTTATAATCCGAGAATGACCCGAAAAATCGAGCCCGAAAATGTAGGAGGATAGAAACCCGAAAGAGAGGAGAAAGGCCCGACGGGATCGCACGGCCCAGTCCGGACGCACGGCCCAGACCGGGCCGCGCGCTCTCCGCGCGGTGTTTGGCCTTACACCGCGCCAACCCCGGGCCAACCACACAGCTGCACTTGACGCGGTTATGCAATTTCTTGCCAAATTTCGACCGGAAAACTATGGAAACTTACCTTAAGTCGTGTAGGGAAGATTTGGGACGGATTTGGACTGATCTTATACCCCCTTTACAGCCCCAAAAATCCCCATTACCATCCTATACCTCTCCTCCACATTTACCAACCCGAAAACCCCAACGTTGAAGCTTGGAAGGCCAACCCGACGAAGAAGACAAAGTTTTGGACGAGGCCAAGCAACTTCTAGATGACGTGTAGTGGTAACGAATATATTCCAATCTGAAATCATGACTTTTGGTCGAATTTAGAATCTAACAAGTTGTTTTTCTACCATGTAATCGTAAATCGGGGCCGAAGAGAAGGAGACGAGTTGATTTGGACTTGTTCACGGATTCCAGAGGCCATCCCGACGAATCTTAGGAATCTAAATCTCATCCTATGTAAGTTGATTCTTCGCATAACCGTTTTGGTGCCCTAAAATCGAATGGAATGCAAGTTTTAACCAACATACGAAAATCTGTCCTAAACCCCCTCCCTATGCGCAGTTTCTGAAATCCAATTTTTAGACCTTTTTCGAGCTTTCAAACGGAGAAACTTAAAACTACAAAATTGTTCCTAAGGACTTAAAGTATACTGTGAAACAATTTCAGAAATTTTCGTCGACGTTTGGCCCGTCAAATCGAATCTGGTATATTCTGCGTTTTCGGACAAAACCCCATATGTGACAGTTTTGCGTGTTCGAATCCCTTGACGGTTTTCTAATGGATGCCATCAAAACTAAACTTTTATGTAAAAACGAAAGTTGTAGCTAACTGTATAAATAGTGTGTCCGTAAAATTTCACACGTTTTCGTTAAGTTTTGATACTCGAAATTTCACCGAGAAGATTCTGCGTTTTTAAATACTTTCGAAAATCCTGACAGCTTTCATATGCGGACTTCATGTGGATTTTTCTCTCACCTTCGGTCGAAACCAATCTTTGATGTGAACATAAAAGTTGTAGATATTTGTCTCAAGATCATGCCCGTAAAATTTCGTGAACTTTGGTTAACGTTTGAACTTTCAAATTAATCCGATCAGCCTGCGTTTTTGAAAAGAAAACTTGACAGATTTTTATCCGAAATTGATGCGCGGATCTGATCCGATCCGGAGGGTTTCCGGACAAAATACCTCTAATAGAACTTGTTCATTTTTGTGTCACTTACATGCCTGTAATATTTCATAATTTTCGGAGTTCGTTCACTAGGTCGGAAACATGTTTTAAAAATAGTGCGCTGTTACCGGAAGGTGGCAGATTATACTTTTTAAGAAGATCGTAAAATTTGACTTGTTTCCTTACCCGATTTCGAGAAACCTAAAACACAAAAGTTGTTCGTTAGGGTGTCGTTGATACACTGAGTAAATTTCATAGTGATCGCCTTAAGAATGAATTTTTGAAACCAAAAGGCGTAATCTGCGACGGGTGCGCTTACTAAACTTTGAGATTTATGAAAAACTTTCCTTGCGACACTTTCAACAATTTTGAAAACTTTATGAATTATGATCGAATTGAGAACTATGAAATCTTGATTATGTGGCTTGTGGACATAAGAGCCCAAGCATACGACTAGCGGACATAAGAGCCCTAGTGAAACATAAATTATGCGGCTTGTGGACATAAGAGCCCAAGCGTACGACTAGCGGACATAAGAGCCCTAGTGAAATATTGATATGAGGCTTGTGGACATAAGAGCCCAAGCGTACGACTAGAGGACATAAGAGCCCTAGTGAAATATCGACCATGAGGCTTGTGGACATAAGAGCCCTAGCGAATGGTGATTTGTAAGACTTGTGGACATAAGTGCCCAAGTGGAAACAAAAGTAGAAGAATGAAATATTAGCTATGCGAGAACATATAATCTATCCCATGAATTATGAAACCCTTTGACTTATAGTAAATTCCTTTTGTTAAATTTCTAAAAATTTATATACTTAGTATTTGTGTACGTCTCTTTACGTTTAGAATCATGCAGTTAAGTTCTTATTATTAATGTTGACAAAAATACATTTTTATATTATAAAATGTGCATGAGTAAAAAGGAGAATTTTTATTAAGTATATTTTAAAACCCATTATTGTTATGTTAAGAATTAACTTACTCAGTATTTTATATACTGATAAAACCGTTGTTTCATTTTTTTTTACAGAGTATGAAGAAATGGTATGAGCATGCACGCATATTGGGGGCTCGGGAATTAAATTAATAGTTGTGAATGTTATATCTTGTTAGACTTAAATTACCCGCTGCGTTTTGGCCATGTCGGCCCATATTTAAATTTTCCGCTGCGACTTATTTTATTTTGTGTGGATTATACTATGTAACTTTAAAATAAATCTTTTTGGGCTTGCTTTTAATTTATTTTGAAATACCTTTAGCCTTGCATCTCTCAAGCGAACTCGAATGAATTCGTGTCTTGCTTGGGAGGTGTGGCGGTGGCATCCCGGCCTGGGTTATCAAATCCGGGGTGTTACAAAGTGGTATCAGAGCCCGGAAGTATTTTTAAATTATTATTATTATTTTTGGCCAATATAGAGGCCCAAGGATTTTTAAAACAAATATTAATATTATTTTTTTTAACTACCATGATTATTATTTTTAAAATTTTAAGTTTTGTTTCCATGGAACAAAAATTTATTTTAAACCCATGGAAAATATTTACATATGCATAGAAAATTTTTCCAACAAATTTTTAAATTCACGAAAATATTTTTTCGGGGTTGGGATAACATTGCATTGCATTTCATACATCCACGAATATTGCGCTATTTTTTTATGTGAATTATCAGTATTAAATATTACTCTTATCTTAGAATTTGACATGACCTTGACTTAGGAGCGTTTACTTAAGACTAATTTTGCCTTAGTCCTAGAACTTGATCACCTAAGTTTAGCATGCTCCTATCTATTACCTCTTGCCAATCCTATCTTATAGATTTTCTAGAACGCTAACTTGCCTTAGATTAGAAACTCATCTTCACGTGCGTTGATAACAGAAAATGGAACCTAAGGGAAAATTGAGGAAGGAAACCCCAAACAACACCAATGCTGATCTCCCCAACGCACCCAATAATACCGAGATTACTCATAACGTAGGAGGGCAAGCGCCTCCTATTCCCAATAATTTGGACGAACGCCTAAGAACTATGGAAGAAGTCCTCATAGCCTTGGGAAACGCCAAGGTACGAAGGACACCAGTGGGTGTACCACCGCCGGCAGCCCGACTCAATTACCTAGCGTTAGTGAACCCTTACCAGCCAACCCACTATGATGGCCAAGAGGATCCGGCCAAACTTGAAGATTGGTTCCGCACATTTGATAAGCTCCTTAGCGCTATCAAATGTCTCGAGGACGAGAAGGTCCAAGTGGCGACCTACTATCTTGGCGGAGAGGCCGACGAATGGTGGCATAACCTCCAAGGAAATTTGACTAAAACCTACCTATGGGAAGAATTTAAGGAGGTTTTGAGGGAAAGGTTTTACCCATTGAGCATTAAGGCCGCAAAGTATGAAGAATTCGTCCATTTGAAACAAGGTGGGCAAACGGTACAAGAGTACTATGCCAAGTTTAAGGAGCTGGTTAGATTTGCTCCTACAATGGTGCCAACTGACTTCGACAAGGCTCAGAAGTTCGAGATGGGTTTGAATCTTGATATTCGAGAGATATTGGTGGGAGGACAATGCACGACTTTGCAGGCGGTATATGACCGGGCAGTAGCAGTCGCTCGTGTCCAACAATTAAAGCGGAAGGACAATGGCGAATCGAGCAAGAACTCGCAAGGATTTGAGAAGAAGAATCGTAATAAGAACAACAATAATAACTATAGGAGGGGCAATGACCAAGCTAGATTCAATGGGTCTAGAGGGAATGATAATCGTGGTGCATTCATACCAAAATGCCCGCGATGCAATCGACCGCATCTGGTGCGCCAGTGCCCGAAGCCTGGAGCCTGCTATAAGTGCGGCAAGTTTGGTCACATGGCTAGGGGATGTCGAACGCCGGAGGAGGCGATCGAAAGGAGAATGGATCTGGTGAACCTCTAGCAGGGAGAAGCTGAAAAAGGGAACAAGGTCAAAACTCGAACATCCTTGAGAATAATGCATAGGCAGTTATGGGGACATAACTGTAATCTTAAGGGGGGGAGGATGTAACCACCTGAATATTATGTATTCCAAATCAATAAAATAAACAAATTCGAATTGTTTTGAACTACGTCATGGCTTGATCCCTTCACAGGGTACGTAGGCAACTCAGAAATTTCAATTCTGGGTTCAGTCAAACAATAATCAAACAACAAACAATCAACAATCGAAAAATAATTCAATAACACAATATCGCAAAATAATAAAATAAACAAAAGGACCCTAACCCTTAGCGCGAGAAAAGCCGAAACACAACTTCGAGGACGAAGTTGATTCTTAAGGGGGGTAGACTGTAATACCCCAGATTTTTATCAACGTCCAAAGGAATAAAATTTATTCGATCAATGTCGAAATATCTCCGAGAAGAAGAAAATAATTTATCACAATAAATTATTGCTCGGAAATGAAACGCCGATAGATTCAAAATTCAAAATGGAATAAAAGAGGGAAAGGAAGCCCGAAGACATTCCATGAATTGAGTCAAAATAATTGGAATTAAATTCAAGAAGGAAAATAATTCTAATTCCAAGAACCCGTGAAGTCGGAAGAAATTTAATTACACAAGTTATTGCACGGGAGTCAAAAGACGACGAATTGGAAGCCGACGAACCCGAGACCGACGGACTTAAGATTTCAAACATGAAATTCATTTGAAATGAGATAAATTTAAGATAAGAATTTATAATCCGGGAATGACCCGAAAAATCGAGCCCGAAAATGTAGGAGGATAGAAACCCGAAAGAGAGGAGAAAAGGCCCGACGGGATCGCACGGCCCAGTCCGGACGCACGGCCCAGAGCAGGCCGCGCGCTTTCCGCACGGTGTTTGGCCTTACACCGCGCCAACCCCGCGCCAACCACACAGCAGCTGCACTTGACGCGGTTATGCGATTTCTTGCCAAATTTCGACCGGAAAACTATGGAAACTTACCTTAAGTCGTGTAGGGAAGATTTGGGACAGATTTGGACTGATCTTATACCCCATTTACAGCCCCAAAAATCCCCATTACCATCCTATACCTCTCCTCCACATTTACCAACCCGAAAACCCCAACGTTGAAGCTTGGAAGGCCAAGCCGACGAAGAAGACAAAGTTTTGGACGAGGCCAAGCAACTTCTAGACGACGTGTAGTGGTAAGGAATATATTCCAATCTGAAAGCATGACTTTTGGTCGAATTTAGAATCTAACAAGTAGTTTTTCTACCATGTAATCGTAAATCGGGGCCGAAGAGAAGGAGACGAGTTGATTTGGACTTGTTCACGGATTCCAGAGGCCATCCCGACGAATCTTAGGAATCTAAATCTCATCCTATGTAAGTTGATTCTTCTCATAAATGTTTTGGTGCCCTAAAATCGAATGGAATGCAAGTTTTAACCAACATACGAAAATCTGTCCTAAACCCCCTCCCTATGCGCAGTTTCTGAAATCCAATTTTTAGACCCTTTTCGAGCTTTCAAACGGAGAAACTTAAAACTACAAAATTGTTCCTAAGGACTTACAGTATACTGTGTAAAAATTTCAGAAATTTTCGTCGATGTTTGGCCCATCAAATCGAATCTGGTATATTCTGCATTTTCGGACAAAACCCCATATGTGACAGTTTTGCGTGTTCGAATCCCTTGACGTTTTTCTAATGGATGCCATCAAAACTATACTTTTATGTAAAAACGAAAGTTGTAGCTAACTGTATAAATAGTGTGTCCGTAAAATTTCACGCGTTTTCGTTAAGTTTTGATACTCGAAATTTCACCGAGAAGATTCTGCGTTTTTAAATACTTTCGAAAATCCTGACAGCTTTCATATGCGGACTTCATGTGGATTTTTCTCTCACCTTCGGTCGAAACAAATCTTTGATGTGAACGTTAAAGTTGTAGATATTTGTCTCAAGATCATCCCGTAAAATTTCGTGAACTTTGGTTAACGTTTGAACTTTCAAATTGATCCGAACAGCCTGCGTTTTTGAAAAGAAAACTTGACAGATTTTTATCCGAACTTGATGCGCGGATCTGATCCGATCCGGAGTGTTTCCGAACAAAATACCTCTAATAGAACTTGTTCATTTTTGTGTCATTTACATGCCTGTAAAATTTCATAATTTTCGGAGTTCGTTTACTAGGTCGGAAACATGTTTTAAAAACAGTGCGCTGTTACTGGAAGGTGGCAGATTATACTTTTTAAGAAGATCGTAAAATTTGACTTGTTTCCTTACCCGATTTCGAGAAACCTAAAACACAAAAGTTGTTCGTTAGGGTGTCGTTGATACACTGAGTAAATTTCATAGTGATCGCCTTAAGAATGAATTTTTGAAACCAAAAGGCGTAATCTGCGACGGGTGCGCTTACTAAACTTTGAGATTTATGAAAAACTTTCCTTGCGACACTTTCAACAATTTTGAAAACTTTATGAATTATGATCGAATTGGGAACTATGAAATCTTGATTATGTGGCTTGTGGACATAAGAGCCCAAGCATACGACTAGCGGAGAGCCCTAGTGAAACATAAATTATGCGGCTTGTGGACATAAGAGCCCAAGCGTACGACTAGCGGACATAAGAGCCCTAGTGAAATATTGATATGAGGCTTGTGGACATAAGAGCCCAAGCGTACGACTAGAGGACATAAGAGCCCTAGTGAAATATCGACCATGAGGCTTGTGGACATAAGAGCCCTAGCGAATGGTGATTTGTAAGACTTGTGGACATAAGTGCCCAAGTGGAAACAAAAGTAGAAGAATGAAATATTAGCTATGCGAGAACATATAATCTATCCCATGAATTATGAAACCCTTTGACTAATTGTAAATTCCTTTTGTTAAATTTCTAAAAATTTATATACTTAGTATTTGTGTACGTCTCTTTACGTTTAGAATCATGCAGTTAAGTTCTTATTATTAATGTTGACAAAAATACATTTTTATATTATAAAATGTGCATGAGTAAAAAGGAGAATTTTTATTAAGTATATTTTAAAACCCATTATTGTTATGTTAAGAATTAACTTACTCAGTATTTTATATACTGATAAAACCGTTGTTTCATTTTTTTTTACAGAGTATGAAGAAATGGCATGAGCATGCACGCATATTGGGGGCTCGGGAATTAAATTAATAGTTGTGAATGTTATATCTTGTTAGACTTAAATTACCCGCTGCGTTTTGGCCATGTCGGCCCATATTTAAATTTTTCGCTGCGACTTATTTTATTTTGTGTGGATTATACTATGTAACTTTAAAATAAATCTTTTTGGGCTTGCTTTTAATTTATTTTGAAATACCTTTAGCCTTGCATCTCTCAAGCGAGCTCGAATGAATTCGTGTCTTGCTTGGGAGGTGTGGCGGTGGCATCCCGGCCTGGGTTATCAAATCCGGGGTGTTACAAAAGGAGCACATCGATGCCCATGGGCAAGACTTGAACACTATCTTTGACGATCTACTGCCGCCAAATTCGGAGGAGGAAGACCCGGAGGAGGATCCCGCTACCCCACCAGAGGACGTCTTGAGATGCTAGAGATGCTATTTTTAGATACTATTTTGCTAGGGAAATATTTCTACTTTTGTACTAAAATTCTTTTGAGGAAATAAAATGCCCGATTTATTTATAATAAATCGAAAAAAAAATCGGGCAGACCTGTCCGTACGACAAAAAAATAAAATAAAATAAAATAAAATAAAACAAATTAAAATAAAACCCCGAAGCGTACGGCGCTTCTTAGTTCGATCGTGCACCACGTGCTAAATTACAAAAACACATATACATTTATGGAAATTGCTTAGGCTATATGTTAAATTTACAAGACCTAAACCACCCTATTTGTACCAGAATGGCACCCAGAGGAAGAGAAAGAGGAAGAACTCAACCCGCTCCCCAAACCACCACTGAAACACCTACCGAAATACCCCCAAATGTCACAGAACCGGCCCAACCTGTAGAGGAACAACCCCAAGGTGCGCAGGACGCCCCCGCACCGAACAATGTGGGCGATCGTCTTCGGACGATAGAGGAGGTTTTGATTGCGCTAGGAAACGCGCAAGTTAACCAGGGCCAAGCTGCGGCGGTACCTCCGCCCCAAGCTCGCCCTAACTATCTGGCTATGGTGAATCCCTACCAGCCGCCCCACTATGCTGGTGAGGAGGATCCAGCCAAACTGGAAGAATGGATCCGGACCTTCGACAAACTGCTGGGAGCAGTCAAGTGTCCGGAAGGAGAAAGAGTGCACGTCGCCTCATACTACTTGGGAGGCGAAGCTGACGACTGGTGGCAGGCGACACAAGCCAAACTGACAGAGGATGACGAGCCCTACTCATGGGCGGAAACGATGGAGATTCTTAGGGATCGATTCTATCCCCTGAGTACCAAGTCAGCGATGTACGAGGAATTCCTGTCGCTGAAGCAAGGAGGCCAAACTGTGCAAGAATACTACACATGTTTCAAGGAGCTGGTGAGATTCGCACCAAGGCTAGTGCCCACTGATGCAGAAAAGGCACAAAAGTTCGAGATGGAGCTGAACCTGTCTGTTCGCGAGGTGATCGCGGGAGTACACTACACCGATTTGCAAGCTGTGTACGACCGCGCTGTGGCAGTAGCGCGTGTGCAACAAGTGAAGAGAAGGGTGAGTGGGGAGTCCAGCAGGGGTCCCCAAGGTAAGAGAAACCGGGACTCGAGAAGCGAGAACAACACTGTAAGGAACGAACAGCGGAGAGGGCCGAATAGGCCCCAACAAAACAATAATGGGAGGAGGTGCAACCAGGAAGATCCGGTACCACCCTGCCCAAGATGTGGACGACCCCATCTGGTGAGGGGATGCCCGCAACAGGGCCCCTGCTACCGATGTGGTCGAATGGGTCACGTTCGACGGGATTGCCGAACCAGGTTCGAGAACATAACGAGAAGGGACGATTTGGTCACGGGGCAAGAACAGCCTCAAAATCAAAACGGGCGGAAAGGGAATAACCAGGGGTACAGACCCCCTCAAAATAGGCCGCAGAACCAAAATCAGAACCAACGACCTCCGCCCCCTCAGAACCAAAACCAACAGCAAAATCAGCAGCCGAATGCGAATCAGCAGGGCAATCAAGGATGCCCTGTAGGGAGGCTCAATGTGGTTAACCAAGCGGATGTGCCTGCGCAAGGAGAAGTGATGGCAGGTACATTTCACATTTTGAATACACCCCCTTAGAGTTCTATTTGATTCTGGAGCTAGTTGCTCGATCATAGCATCAAGGATAGTGCCTGAGTTAGATCTACCTAAGTGCGAGAGAATTAGCTTAGGAATTCAATTGCCTTCAGGAGAAGTAGTATCTTGCTCTAAACGATATAACGGAATTCCTATAGTGATAAAGAACGTAGAATTCTTCGCGAACTTAGTAGAATTTAACTTAAGAGACTTTGACATTATACTGGGGATGGATTGGCTATCTCAGTATAAGGCGGTGATCGAATGCCAAAAGCAAAAGATCACCTTGTCAAAAAGTAGGGGAAAGAGAGTTATCTTTTACTCTCAGCCCCCTAAGAAGAGTAACAAAATCATTAGTGCACTGAAACTAAGTAACTTGATGCGTAAGGGGTATGCGCTGTATGCGTGCTATGTGAACAACCTTGAGACGGAAGAGAACAAGGTTGACAGCATCCCAGTGGTAAGAGAATACCCGGACGTGTTCCCTGAGGACGTTCCGGGCATGCCACCTGAGAGAGATCTTGAATTCACTATAGATCTCATTCCGGGGACAGAGCCTGTCTCAAAAGCTCCGTACCGGATGACACCACTGGAAATGAAGGAGTTAAAGGAACAACTCGAGGAGCTGTTAGGAAAAGGTTATATAAGGCCGAGTACTTCCCCCTGGGGAGCACCGGTTTTATTTGTCAAGAAGAAAGACGGAGGACTACGTCTTTGCATAGACTATCGGGGATTGAACCAAGTGGCCATCAAGAATAAATACCCCCTGCCGAGAATAGAGGATCTGTTTGATCAACTGAAGGGAGCTTCAGTATTCTCGAAGATCGATTTGCGATCTGGGTATCATCAATTGAGGATCACTGAGAAGGACATTCCGAAGACGGCGTTTCGAACTCGATATGGTCACTACGAGTTCACAGTGTTATCCTTTGGGTTAACAAATGCTCCGGCAATGTTCATGAACCTCATGAACAATGTATTTCGAGAGCTGTTAGATCAGTGCGTAGTGGTGTTCATTGATGACATCCTGATCTACTCGAAAAATGAGGAGGAGCATGCCCAGCACTTGCACCAAGTGTTAGGGACCTTGCGAAAGAATCAGCTATACGGCAAATTGTCCAAATGCGATTTCTGGTTAAAGGAGATAGCATTTCTTGGACATATAGTATCCGCTGATGGAGTTTCAGTGGATCCGGCAAAGGTCTCTGCCGTAACTGAATGGGCCACTCCCAAGAGCCAAACTGAGATAAGGAGTTTCCTTGGCTTAGCCGGGTACTATAGACGGTTCGTGAATGATTTTTCTAAAATCGCACGACCTTTGACCCAGCTACTTAAGAAGGGAGTAAAATACGTGTGGACAGAGGCTTGTGAGACAGCGTTTCAAGAGCTGAAGAAACGACTCAAAACCACACCCGTATTAACACTACCATCAGAGAATGGTGACTTCGAAGTTTACAGCGATGCTTCGAAGGAATGTTTAGGTTGTGTATTGATGCAAGACTCGAGAGTCGTAGCGCATGCATCACGCCAACTAAAACCTCAAGAGGAGAATTATCCGACACATGAACTGGAGTTGGCAGCGGTCGTTTTCGCTCTAAAGATATGGAGACATTATCTTTATGGGCGGAAGTGTCGAATGTTCACCGACCACAAGAGCTTGAAATATATATTCACTCAGAAGGAGTTGAATTTGAGACAGCGAAGGTGGTTGGAACTTATTAAAGACTACGATTTAGAGATAGCATACCACGAGGGGAAGGCGAATGTGGTAGCCGATGCCCTAAGTCGGAAAACCCAACATGTGACGAACTCGTTGGTAATTCCGCCGGCATTGTACATGGAGTTGGCAAGATTGGAGTTAGAACTTGTGCATCCTGGCACAGTGAGTGGAACGATCAATGCCATGGTCGTAGAAACTCTAATATTGGACGAGATTCGACTCGCTCAACCGGGCGACGCGAAATTGGAGAAGATAAGGGGGTATATTGCCGAAGGGAAGGCAATAGAATTTGCTGTCCACAAGGATGGAAGCATCCATTTTAAAGGGAGATGGTGTGTGCCTCAGAAGTGTGCCGAATTGAAGCAAAGGTTGATGGAGGAAGGGCACAACACGCCATATTCCGTACATCCCGGAGGTGACAAGCTATACAAAGATCTGAAGAAGATCTATTGGTGGCCGGGAATGAAGAAGGAAGTGGCAAACTTCGTAGCGAAATGTCTCACCTGCCAAAGGGTTAAGGCAGTGCGACATAAACCCTTAGGACTGATGCAACCACTAGATATTCCAAGTTGGAAGTGGGATAACATCTCGATGGACTTTGTCTCGGGATTACCCCGATCACCTAAAGGCATGAACAAGATTTGGGTGATTGTGGATAGGCTAACGAAGACGGCCATATTTATCCCGATGAAGGACACGTGGACTATGGACCAATTGGCCCGAGCCTACATTGATAATGTGGTACGACGACATGGAGTACCACATGACATCATTTCCGATAGAGACAGTAGATTTGTCTCTCACTTTTGGACGGAGTTACAAAAGGCTCTCGGTACTCAAATCAAAATGAGCACCGCATTCCACCCAATGACGGATGGTCAAACCGAGATAACAATCCAAACACTAGAAGACATGCTGAGAGCATGCGTGTTGGAATTTAAGGGAAATTGGGAATCCCATTTACCCTTAATCGAATTCTCTTATAATAATAGCTACCATGCTAGCATTGGCATGGCACCTTTCGAGGCGTTGTATGGACGAAAGTGCCGAAGTCCGTTGAGCTGGGAAGAAAACGATAAGTCGGTGGTAGTGGGACCACAACTTATCGAACTCATGGCTCAACAAATCAAAGTGATTCAAGGAAAAATGAAAGCCGCTCAAGACCGTCAGAAGAGTTACGCTGACGTGAGACGACGAGACCTAGAATTTCAAGTAGGAGATATGGTCATGCTAAAGATATCACCCATGAAGGGGGTGATGCGCTTTGGCAAGCGAGGAAAGTTAAGTCCTCGATATATAGGCCCTTACGAAATTCTAGAACGAGTCGGAACTCTAGCCTACCGATTGGCTTTACCGCCGCAATTAGATCGAGTTCATAATGTCTTCCATGTCTCACAACTAAAGAAGTATGTGCCGGACCCGACACATGTACTTCAATCGGAGATAATTGAGCTCGATGAAGATTTGACTTATGAAGAAGTCCCAGTGCGTATTCTCGACACTAAGGAACGAGTAACGAGGAACAAAACCATCAAAATGATCAAGGTTCTTTGGTCGAACCACGAAAGTGAGACGGCAACTTGGGAAGTAGAATCCGACATGAGAGAACGCTACCCGACCTTATTCCAAACCGATACTGACACAGTTATGGGGACATAACTGCAATCTTAAGGGGGAGAGGATGTCATACCACCTATTTTTCGTGCATCTTTGTAAACTTTTGAACTACGTTATGGCTTGATCCCTTCACCGGGTACGTAGGCAGCTTAGAAGTTTTAATTCTAAGTTCAGTCACAAAATAACAAAACAAACAAAAGACCTTAGCACGATAAAGGCCGAAACACAACTTCGAGGACGAAGTTGATTCTTAAGGAGGGTAGACTGTAATACCCGAGAATTTTCCAACATAAAATAAAACAATAATTAAATAAATAATTAAATAAATAAACAATAAATACAAAAAATACCATAAATAAATAAATCCAGCAAATAAATAAATAAATAAGGATAAGGAAATGAGAAATGTGATTTTTACTTAAAAAGGAATTAAATGAATTAAATAAAAGGAATTATTAAAGGTAAATAAATTGTACACCGAAACCCGACACCAATGAACTCGAGAATTCGAGTCCAACATCCAATTAGACCCGAGTAAAAATTTAGAGAGAAAGTAGAAACCCGGAGATACCCCGGAACTCAGAATTCGAGAGCATAGAGGGATAGAAGTCCGAAAGAGAGGAGGAAAAGCACGACGGATCGCACGACCCGCCCGGACCGAAGTCCAGGCGAAGTCGGCGCGCTGGCCGCGCGGTCGAAGAAGGACGGGCGCGCCACGGCCGCGCCACCCCACAGATTTGTTTGTTGCGTGAATCTCTCGCCCGAACGCGGATTTTTCGACTTTCGGTTGAACGTCTTTCGACTCAAGACCTTTAGGGTCACATCTTGGATGCCCTAGGTCTTAGTTATCTATAAATAAACCCCGTTGGACGCCCCGAACACTTTTACAAAACCTACAACTCTCTCTATACATTCGAAATCCTAATTCCGGAGTCGTCGGAGGCACGAAACCAAGGCTTGGACTGTTGGACGAAAATTCAAGATCTCCAGCGTTGTGGTAAGTCTCGATCCAATCCTTGTTCCATATACGATTCGAAAACGAATCCTAATCTTCTTCTTTTCCCTTCTACACCTCGAATTGGATCTAGATCGTAGAACCCGACGAACGGAGAGGAGAAACGGTGGACTGGAAGCCACGCCTTCGAAATAGACGATCCCGGACGTTCACAACTCTGTAAGTTAACCTTACATGGTTTTGGGAGGAATTAAAACGTTCGAAACTAAAAGATTTAACAAGAGATCGAAAATCTGTCAATGTATGATTTTTCACGGCGCAACAGTTTTGCCTAATTTTTCCAAACCTTAAATCGACTTCAAACGGAAAAACTTAAAACACAAAAAACGTTCCTAAGGCTTAGATCTGTCTACTGTAAAATTTTCAGAATTTTTAGAGATGCGTTGATATGTGAAAACCAACCGAAACCGAACTGCTTGAAACTAGATCTTGAAATTCTTGAAAGAACTTAGGTCCGATCTTTATCACGTTTTTGACATAGGTTCCAGACCGATTTAGATCTTTGGCCGAACATGAAAGTTGTAGATAAATGTCTTAAGATGGTCTCTGTAAAATTTCATTAAATTTGGAGTTTATTTGCTATGGTAGATTTCAATATCTCTAAACTGTGGTCTGTAAAATTCGGACAGATTTGTGGTTCTGTGAAAATTGGTGTTTTTGACCTATTTCGGTATCTCGGATTGAAAAAGTTAAAACACAAAAGTTGTAGATCTCGACGTTTCAGAGTCAGTCATGAAATTTCGGAATTTTTAGAATTAAATCTGATTTTAGACGAATTTTAGAGTAAACTGTGGTTTACCGGAAATCAAATCTTGAAATCTTGTTGAAACATGGAATTAACCTTTAGGGTTGAAATAAATTGAAATATTATTTTTAAATAAATAAAATTGAAATCAGATTTTTGAAATTAAATCCCCTTACAAACTTGATAAATTAAAATTAGGGGTGAGTGCTCTGCAGGGTGCCCCCTAACGATTCACTTCGTGCCTTAATGGACGATGGTGACCTCGCGCGCTAAAATTGAGATATGATATTGCCAAAACAGCATGAGATATAGAGCCTACACTCTCGAGAATATCCACATGGGTTTCCCGAGGCTCCGGAGTGGTACTGGGTATGGCTGATACGGTTGCGGCCGCCGGGCTACCGGCTAGACTTGTTGAGATTGCGATGCAATCGTGAAATACCTGAAATACTAAATCTGGGATGTAATGGGAAAATTAAATTAAATTAAATTAAATTAAATTAGGGTTGTTGTCCAATTAAATTATTTAAATGCTTTATTTAAATTATGGCTTTTGTTTTAAATCCTGTGAAAGGTGTTGGTTAATAAAGCCCTGAATTAAATTATGCAATTGGATAGTTGTTTAGATTAAATTGAGTTATTATGTTTATTATCATGTTTTTATTTAAATATAAAATTAATGGCTTTTAAACCCTACGATCATGTCTGTGTTAACTTACTCAGCAAGTTGTGCTGACCAAACCATTTTATTTTCCTTTTTCCTTACAGAATATGTGGAATGATCATGAGCTCATGCATGGGGAACTATATTTTGCAAACTTTATTATTTAAATTCTTGCATTAGACATTAGAATAAACGGGCCTGTTTAACCCGTGTTTTGACCATGTTGGTCGTATTTATATTTCCGCTGCAATATCATACTTAAATACTTTTTCCGCTGCGCTATGATGTTATTATTTTCGAGATTATATTGTATGGGCTGTTTGCAAATGTTTTCAAAGCTTTTAAATACTGAAATACCTAGCCTTGCATCTCTTTAGTAAGCCGGAGAAACCGTGTCTTACTAGGGAGGTGTGGCGGTGACATCCCGACCTGGGTGACCAAAAACAGGGGTGTTACAATATTTCCGAGAAGAAGAAAATAATTCATTATTGCTCGGAAATTAATTACCGATAAATTCAAAATGGAATAAAAGAGGGAAACGAAGCCCGAAGATATTCCATTGATTAATTCCAAAAGAATTGGAGTTAAACTCAAGAAGAAAACGAATTTTTAATTCCAAGAACCCGTGAAGTCGGAAATAATTTAATTAGATAAATTATTACACGGGGGTCGAAAGACGACGAATTCAAGCCGACAGATTCAGATTCGACGGATTCAAGATTTCGAATATGAAACTCATTTGAGTCGAAATAAATTTAAGAAAGGAATCGTAACCCGAGAACGACCCGAAAAGTCGAGCCCGAAAACGTAGAAGGACAGAAGTCCGAAAAAGAGGGGAAAAGGCCCGATGGATCGCACGACCCGGCCCAGGCCGCAGCCCAGGCCGGAGCCGCGCGGTCGCCATGCGGGGTTTCCTGTTCCACCGCGCCAACCCCGCGCCATCCCCCTGAATGCGGCAATTCGCGCGATCATGGAGATTTCTTACGATAATTTTCGACCCCGACTAAGGAAAGCCAATCCCAGTCGGGGGAAAGGCTATTAGGATGATGGGGGATGATTTTCCACCCCCATAATCAGTCTCTCAAGTTTATCCACCACTCTCAAACTCTCCCAAAGCCAAACACCTACCCGACGACTTTTCGGCGACCTTCCCACGAGTTTCCGGCAACCGACGACGACCAAGGAAGAGTGTAGATCATCGATTACAGTCCTTGAATCATTGGTAAGTCGTTCATAGGTTTTCGTCTGAGTTTTCGAGTCCGAAAATCCGATCTAACCCTAGATTTTTACTTTCATTTTCGTTTCGGGGCCAACGGAGAAGAGACGGAGTAATTGGGACGTGTTCGTAGCAAGCGTGGGCGCCTCGATCGATCCAGAGACGTTGTAGACATCATCCCACTGTAAGTTAATGCTTACATGGTTTTGGATGATTTAAAATACAACCAAACATAGGGATTGAATAACTCTAAAATCTGTCAACACGAAAAACCCACGGCGCAGTGATTTGGAGTGAATTTTTTGAACCCTAAAACTGTCCAAACGGAAAAAGTTAAAACACGAGAAACGCTCCTAAGACACTATTCTAGTTAGTGTAAAATTTTCATAATTTTTCATCGTGTTTTGTTATCCGAAAATGGCCGAGAACCAACTTGCCTTAAGAGTAGATCTTGAAACGGTGACAGCTTTGAAATCTGACCAAAACCCCTATTTCAAGAGTTCAAACCGAAAAACTCAAAACTAGAATTTTGATCCTAAGACCTTAATCTATGTTGTGTAAAAATTTCAGAGATTTTCATCGAGTTTTACTACCCCAAACCGCGTCGGGCATAACCTGTGCATTTATGAAATTTTCGAAATCGGACAGTGCATTTGTTCGAACTTGATGAGCATGTATCTATGATTCCTAGTCCAAACTAATCTTTGCAATGTAAATAAAAGTTGTAGATATCATATCAAGTATGTGCCCGCAAAGTTTTGGAATTTTTGGAGTCCATTTGATGTGTCAAAATGTCGAGTTTTGAAACTGTGTCAAGTCCGTAACCTGATTGCATACTACTTATGTGAAAGACTTGACTTTTGACTTATTTCCTTAACCCGGATTGAGAAACTTAAAACATGAAACTTGTTCGTCTCTGTGTTTTCGAGTTACTGGTGAAATTTCAGAATTTTCTGACTTAAAATGAATTTTTAAATAATTATGGAGTAAGATAGCAACTTGTGTAAAGTTATATTTTGAGACTTGTGAAATTTGCGAAATGTGTTCTTACCTTGCGGGTTTGATTCCCCAAGGGCCATTGTTTGTTTTCCTGTGGGTTCGATTCCCCAGGATGTGTGTTGATTCCTATGGGTTCAATTCCCTAGGATGTGTTTGAGTTCTTGCGGGTTCGATTCCCCATGGGCGATTGTTTATTTTCCTGCGGGTTCGATTCCCCAGGATATGTGTTGATTCCTATGGGTTCAATTCCCTAAGATGTATTTGAGTTCTTGCGGGTTCGTTTCTCCAAGGGCGATTATTTGTTTTCCTGCGGGTTCGATTCCCCAGGATGTGTATTGATTCCTATGGGTTCATTTCCCTAGGATGCGTTTAAATTCTTGCGGGTTCGATTCCCCAAGAACAAATTATACTAGATCATATCGAACGAAAGTCAAAGAGTGAAATCCTGAAAATACCAAATCCTGAAGTCACGAGAAAATTGAAAGACTTGAATATTTTCTTTGTGTAAATTATACCTTTAAATTATGCCTTGCAATTAGTTTACCATGTAAGTTGAATTATGATCACGTGAAAGTCCTTGTTTTAAATTATGCCATTTATTTAGTAGTGGATGATTAACTTAAATTGTGTATTACCTACAAGCATATTTATATTAAATTTAATTAAAGGCTTTGAAACCCTTTGATCATATTAGGTGTTAACTTACTCAGCACGTTTTGCTGACCAAATCACATTTTTCCCTTTTCTTTCAGAGTTAAGGATTATGCATCATCATATGCATACATGGGAATTTTGGGAAGATACATTATTTTAGAATTTTTGGCACTAGACTAGAACTTGCATGAACAGGTCTGTTTAACCCGTGTTTTGGTCGTGTTGGCCTAATTTAAATTCCGCTGCAATACATGTATTTAAATATTATTTTCCGCTGCAACTTTGATATTATTATTTTAAAGTTATATTACAATGGGTTGTTTGAATGTTTTAAATTCTGAAAAACCATAGCCTTGCATCTCTTTAGTAAGCTCGGAGAAACCGTGTCTTGCCAGGGAGGTGTGGCGGTGACATCCCGGCCTGGGTTATCAAATTCGGGGTGTTACAAAGTGGTATCAGAGCCCGGAATATTTTTAAAAGCTATTATTATTTTTAAACTAGTAGTATTATTTTTAAACCATTATTTTAAAACTATCACTTTTGGAGTCCAAACTTTTAGCCCAAAATTATTTTACTTATAAGTATTATTTTGAAGCCCAAAATTCTTGAACCCAAATTCTTAGCCCAAAAATTTTTAGAAGCCCAAATATTTTTTTAAGAAGTCCAAGAAATTATTTTTAGCCCAATACTTTATGTACTTACTATTGTGGGCTCAATTTTTTCTAAGCCCAATTGTTTTAAGGCCCAATACCTATATCTTTAAATAAAGCCCAAACATTTATTATTTTGGCGCAATATAGAGGCCCAATACTTTTAACTACTATTATTATTCTTAAATTTTCACAATATTACCTCCATGGAATAAACTTATTTTTAAATCCATGGAGGATAGATATAAATAAAATACACATTGGCTTCGGGGGGGGGGGGGGGGGGGGGGGGGGATTGCATTGCATTGCATATATACATAAATATCTACACTAACTCTTTTTATGTGAATTATCGGTGATAAGAAACACTACTACTCGACATGACCTTGACTTAGGAGCGCTTGCTAAAGACTAACGTTGCCATAGTCCTCGATCTTGATCACTTAGAAACTCATCTTCGCGTGCTTAATAATAGAGAAATGCCACCTAGGAGAAAACCGAGGAAGGTAAGTCCAAACGACATTGATGTTGACCTCCCCAACGTGCCTAACAACAATGAGACTCCTCAGAACCTAGGAGAACGAGTGTCTCCTGAACCCAACAACATGGAAGAATGTTTAAAAACTATAGAGGAAGTCCTTGTAGCATTAGGAAATGCTAAGGTGCATAGGGCACAAGCATCAGTACCTCCGCCAGTAGCCCGAGTCAACTACTTGGCATTGGTAAACCCCTACAACCCACCCCATTATGACGGCCAAGAGGATCTGGCCAAGTTGGAAGGTTGGATCCGTACCTTCGATAAACTTTTGGACGCTATCAAATGCCCCGACGAGGAGAAGATACGTGTAGCGACCTACTACTTAGGAGGCGAAGCCGATGAGTGTTGGCGAAACCTTCAAACAAATTCAGAGGAAGATGAAGAAGCCTACACCTGGGAAGGACTTAAGAAAGCCCTGAGAGAAAGATTCTACCCACTGAGCACCAAGACTGCGAAATACGAGGAATTCATCAACCTGAAGCAAGGTGCACAAACAGTGCAAGAGTACTACACCAAATTCAAGGAGCTAGTACGATTTGCTACGAGGCTAGTACCAACCGACTCTGACAAGGCTCAGAAATTCGAGATGGGTCTGAACCTTAGTATCCGGGAGATACTTGCAGTAGGACAATTCACGAACCTACAAACGATTTATGATCGCGTTGTAGCAATTGCTCGAATCCAACAGTTGAAGCGTAAGGAAAATGGGGAGTCGAGCAAGGACTCGCAAGCATTTGAGAAAAAGAATCGGAGCAATAACGATGGACAAGATAGGTCCAATGAGCCAAAGAAGAACGAGAATAAAGATTTCAATAATGGGAGAAATAGCATACGTCGTACAACCATACCACGTTGCCCGCAGTGCCACCAGGCCCATCTGGTGCGCGAATGCCCAAGGCGCGGGACTCGTTATAGATGTGGTGGGGAAGACCACATGATTAGAGGATGCGATGTTCGTGAAGAGATGATTGAGAAGAGGCTAGATCTGGTAAACCCGCAACAAAGAAATCAGGGAAGAGCCGTAGGACGATTTAACGACATCGATCAAGCTGACTTGCCAGCTCAATGAGGAAGGATCATAGGCAACGATACCCGAACCTGTTTGTGAATAATACATAGGCAGTTATGGGGACATAACTGTAATCTTAAGGAGGGGAGGATGTAACGACCCAAATATTATGTATCCCAAATCAATAATAAATAAACAAATTCAAATTGTTTTGAACTACGTCATGACTTGATCCCTTCACAGGGTACGTAGGCAACTTGGAAATTTCAATTCTGGGTTCAGTCAAACGATATAATAAAATAATACAAACAATATCACACAATAACATATGATAACACAATAATGCAATAACGCAATATAGAGATGAACGAAATGAACGATATAGCCTTAGTTCTAAGCTCCCGAAAAGCTAACACGCAACTTCGAGGACGAAGTTGATTCTTAAGGGGAGTAGACTATAATACCTGGGATTTTTACCAACGTCCAAAGGAATAAAATCTATTTCTTAATCTTATCAAGGCCGAAATATTTTCGAGAAGAAGAAAATAATTCATTATTGCTCAGAAATGAATTACCGATAAATTGAAAATGGAATAAAAGAGGGAAAGGAAGCCCGAAGATATTCCATGGATTAATTCCAAAAGAATTGGAATTAAACTCAAGAAGAAAAAGAATTTTTAATTCCAAGAACCCGTGAAGTCGGAAATAATTTAATTAGATAAATTATTACACGGGGGTCGAAAGACGACGAATTCAAGCCGACAGATTCAGACTCGACGGATTCAAGATTTTGAATATGAAACTCATTTGAGTCGAAATAAATTTAAGAAAGGAATAATAACCCGAGTCGACTCCGAAAACGTAGAAGGACAGAAGTACGAAAGAGAGGGGAAAAGGCCCGACAGATCGCACGACCCAACCCAGGCCGCAGCCCAGGCCGCAGCCGCGCGGTCGCCGCGCGGGGTTTCCTCTTCCACCGCGCCAACCCTGCGCCATCCCCCTGAATGCGGCAATTCGCGCGATCATGCGATTTCTTACCATAATTTTCGACCCCGACTAAGGAAAGCCAATCCCAGTCGGGGGAAAGGCTATTAGGACGATGGGGTATGATTTTCCACCCCCATAATCAGTCTCTAAAGTTTATCCACCACTCTCAAACTCTCCCAAAGCCAAACACCTACCCGACGACTTTCCGGCGACCTTCCGACGAGTTTCCGGCAGCCGACGACGACCAAGGAAGAGTGTAGATCATCGATTACAGTCCTTGAATCATTGGTAAGTCGTTCATAGGTTTTTGTCTGAGTTTTCGAGTCCGAAAATCCGATCTAACCCTAGATTTTTACTTTTATTTTCGTTTCGGGGCCAATGGAGAAGAGACGGAGTAATTGGGACTTGTTCGTAGCAAGCGTGGGCGCCCCGATCGATCCAGAGACATCCTAGACATCATCCCACTGTACGTTAATGCTTACTTGGTTTTGGATGATTTAAAATGCAACCAAACATAGGGATTGAATAACTCTAAAATCTGACAACACGAAAAACCCACGGCGCAGCGATTTGGTGTGAATTTTTCCAACCCCTAAAACTGTTCAAACAGAAAAACCTAAAACACAAAAAACGTTTCTAAGACACTATTCTAGTTCGTATAAAAGTTTCATAATTTTTCATCGTGTTTTGATATCCAAAAACAGCCGAGAACCAACCTGCCTTAAGAGTAGATCTTGAAACGGTGACAACTTTGAAATCCGACCAAAACCCCTATTTCAAGAGTTAAAACCGAAAAACTCAAAACTAGAATTTTGATCGTAAGACCTTAATCTATGTTGTATAAAAATTTCAGAGATTTTCATCGAGTTTTACTACCCCAAACCGCGTCGGGCATAACCTGTGCATTTATGAAATTTTCGAAATCGGACAGTGCATTTGTTCGAACTTGATGAGCATGTTTCTATGATTCCTAGTCCAAACTAATCTTTGCAATGTGAATAAAAGTTGTAGATAATCATGTCTAGTATGTTCCCACAAAGTTTCGGAATTTTTAGAGTCCATTTGTTGTGTTAAAATGTCGAGTTTTGAAACTGTGTCAAGTCTGAAACCTGACAGCATACTACTTATGTGAAAGACTTGATTTTTGACTTGTTTTCTTAACCCAGATCGAGAAACTTAAAACACGAAACTTGTTCGTCTCTGTGTGTTTATTTTTGGACTTAAAATGAATTTTTAAATAATTACGGAGTAAGACAGCGACTTGTGTAAAGTTATATTTTGAGAGACTTGTGAAATTTGCGAAATGTGTTCTTACCTTGCGGGTTTGATTCCCCAAGGGCGATTGTTTGTTTTCCTGCGGGTTCGATTCCCCAGGATGTGTGTTGATTCCTATGGGTTCAATTCCCTAGGATGTATTTGAGTTCTTGTGGGTTCGATTCCCAAGGGCGATTGTTTGTTTTCCTGAGGGTTCGATTCCCCAGGATGTGTGTTGATTCCTATGGGTTCAATTCCCTATGATGTATTTGAGTTCTTGCAGGTTCGTTTCCCTAGGGCGATTGTTTGTTTTCCTGCGGGTTCGATTCCTCAGGATGTGTGTTGATTCCTATGGGTTCATTTCCCTAGGATGCATTTAAATTTTTGCGGGTTCGATTCCCCAAGAACAAATTATACTAGATCATATCGAACAAAAGTCAAAGAGTGAAATCCTGAAAATACCAAATCCTGAAGTCACGAGAAATTTGAAAGACTTGAATATTTTCTTTGTTTAAATTATACCTTTAAATTATGCCTTGCAATTAGTTTACACGTAAGTTGAATTATGATCACGTGAAAATCCTTGTTTTAAATTATGCCATTTATTTAGTAGTGGATGATTAACTTAAATTGTGTATTACCTACAAGCATGTTTTTATTAAATTTAATTAAAGGCTTTGAAACCCCTTAATCATATTAGGTGTTAATTTACTCAGTACGTTTTGCTGACCGAACCACATTTTTCCCTTTTCTTTCACAGTTGAGGATTATGCATTATCATATGCATACATGAGAATTTTGGGAAGATACATTATTTTAGAATTTTTGGCACTAGACTAGAACTTGCATGAACGGACCTGTTTAACCCGTGTTTTGGCCGTGTTGGCGCAATTTAAATTCCGCTGTAATACATGTATTTAAATATTATTTTCCGCTGCAACTTTGATATTATTATTTTAAAGTTATATTACAATGGCCTGTTTGAATGTTTTAAATTCTGGAAAACCATAGCCTTACATCTCTTTAGTAAGCTCGGAGAAACCGTGTCTTGCTAGGAAGGTGTGGCGGTGACATCCCGGCCTGGGTTATCAAATCCGGGGTGTTACAGGTCTGCTCTTGCAAAACCCTGTGAGAAATGTCTTTTAATTGAGTGTTTATACTCAATTTTTTTATGCTCTGAGTTTGGATCGACTCAAGCTCTGGGCTCTACCCAGCTTTTCTTCTTCCCTCTGAGTTTGGATCACGCAGACTCTGTTTTTCTACCCGGCTTTTCTTCTTCGCTCTGAGTTTGGATCACTCAGGCTCTGGGCTCTACCTAGCTTCTCTTCGCTCTGAGTTTGGATCACTCAGGCTCTGATACCAAATGTTGGAATTCTTTAAATCGGCATAACAACACTTTTTGAGAATTTAGAGGTTGTGTATCTAAATCTCGTTCTCCATTCTCCCCAATTCTGTTGAAATTTTGAATTGGGGAGAACTATTGAGTTTAGGAATTCTAAAACTCGTCTCATTTTTTCATTAACATTACATGGCTATTTATAGCCGGAAGGAATACAAACGTGTCAATATAAAATACAACATTTTTGACAAACGCAATCCGCAATATTTGACGGATTGTTATTCAAACATTACTGCTTCTTTTGATTGCGGCTTCCTGTCGGTAATCACTTTGCCGCTTTTTTGGACTGAATGAGTTTAACGTTTAACAATTAAACTCATCAGTTCTCACGGCACTAATGATGATGCGAGCGGCGAAGATGCTCCAAGCAATGGATGAAGATATAATAAGGTGACAATGAGTTGCCTTCACAGATTCCTCTAGTGGGTTTAATTTAAACTCTCCCAAGAGCTGGCCGTTCCACAGCAGCTGCATGGATGATGATGAATTGATACAACTCATTGTAAGACGAATTAATTAATAATGCATGCCCTCGAATCCAGCAGCCACGTACTGTCAATGTCTCCTCAATATATATATATGGTCACCTTAATTTGTCGTATGCCTTTTTTGGCATGGGAGCCAGAACTGTAGCACTTAGCATCCCGGAAGGACCCTGCTCTAAGCAGCGTGCCAGGAGGTTCCTCAACACCATCGCCAAAATACTATCCGATGAATCCGAGGTGTGGGAACAGAAATTGAGCTACCCGGATAAAAATGGGCCGAGATTGATAATCCATTTAATTGAAGATGTTGGGCCAAGGAACTTAATGAAGAAGTAGAAGTGCCGAGACCCACATGAGCTCAAAGCCCACAAGCAAGACCACCAACACATTATGGATGTACTTAGACTTTATTATTTCCGTAGCTTTGGTACTTGTTTAATTTACATAGCTAGTCGTTTAATTCCGTGTAATATGGTTTGCCTATATATAAGGCATCACCCACACTTTGTAAGGCACCTTTTCGAATGATATAACAAATTGGAGTGTTTTCTCTTTGGTGATAACCGAGAGCATTTAGAAGGTCACTTTGAATTTCTCCCTTGTTGGTGCAATTCCTTTCAAGCTTGAGATGTGCTTGATCGTATCGACACCTTGAAGATTGTTGATCGAGGGAATCGTGGCTCATTTAGTGTGTCCATTGATCCAAGATTAAGCTTTCGGTAAAGGAAATCTCAACCTATCCTTTTATTTTCATTTTGAGTTCATCCTTGTTCATCTTTGTTCATCATCTTGTTCGTCATAGAATATTGTGTCTAATCCCGATCCATGGCATATTTTGGTATCAGAGCCTAGATTAGACCTTTATTCACCCATATATTTCATCTTTAATCAAAAACTCACAAAAAATAGCCCACTGGTTACTGTTCATCCGAGATCCGTTTTGATCCTTTGAATATTTTCTGAATCTGAGTTGATATTTAGATTCATTGGGTCAATTACATAAAGATTCATATAAAATTCGAAATTTTTGGCCAAGGAAATCATTTTCTAAGAATTTTTGAAATTCTTGGCTAATATTTCTCAAAATACAAATCTGTGCAGAATCTGTTTTCACGTTTTCTGAACTGGTCTGTTTGAATCTCTTAATTCTGGGCATATATTTAGAATCCTCTCGTCGAGTAGATAAGTTTTCATATATTGTTTGCTCAAATCCGAGTTCGGATGAAAAAGTTATGCTAGTTTGAAATTTATATGTGTTCTTGTGCAAAAATCCGAAAATCTTCATCTTTTGCTTCTTGATCTTGTGTTTTCTTGTGTTTGTTGTTAGTTTTCTTGTGTTTGGTATCTTATATGTAAATGTATGCATGTGGAATGTTGTTTATGTGTTTAATTGGTTAATATGCATTCAAGATTCCAATGAGTGTTCTTGAGAGTTCATGAGTGTTCTTAAGGATCTTCAAAGTGTTCTTGAAGATTTGAGACCTTTGATCCAAATTTCATCAAGAGTGCTGTGTATTTGCAGTAATAAATAGGGATCATTTTATTATACTAGTTAGGTGGGATATTCATTGCTATAAAATTGATTGTGATTGAAAGCTTGTAGCCAAAAGTCTCCAAATTCGGCTGAAAGGAAAGGAGCAAGTCTAATTTGCAACAGCAGCCCCATCCAATTTAATTCTCCAATTTGTTGTCTATCTATTGTCGGGGTTCCATCCTAAATAGTTGATTGAATTAAGTCTCCCATAGCCATTTCAAAAATAAAAAATAAAAATGGAAGAAATTTTGCTAGTTGTTGCAACCCATGGGGCCCACACACACCAATAGCATTGTTTCTTCAAATTGATATGTACGTACCCCTTTGAGAAAAATTTTAAAGTGGCCCTACCAATCACCCACCTCTTTTATTTCTTATCCATTACGTAGCAGAGTGTGAAATTTTGGGTAAAAAAAAAGTCCAAAAAAAAGCCCAAAAAAAAAGAAAAAAAAAAGAAAGAAAAACGTTCAAAAAAAGAGAGTTTAAAAAAAAAGTAAAAAAAAAAGAGAAGAAAATGAAATAGAAATTTGATACACCTGTGAGTCTCATCCATCACTCATCTGATTTTTTTGCTCTTAACAATGTATCAAGTGTTTGGGTATTTTAGTTGGGAATTTTATTTAGAGCTATAGTGTGTGTATTATATTATTGGGAGTCGAGTGTTGTGAGCTACCACTCTTCAAACTTTGGTGAGTTCACTTTTTATACTGTGAGGACTTGGAATTATTGGATTGCATTTACCGATTAAAACTGTGAACATAATTTCTGTGCATTGCATTCCACATATTCCAGCGGTTGTTGATAGAGTCGAACATTGGATTCTGATTCTTGCACTGTGCGTCCATTACTTCTTTCTGTCTATCCATACATTGTTGGTTGATACGACTGAGCACTACTTGGCTTACTGGAACCAAACCAACTGGACGAGAATTCAGGACCGACAGTGAGGGATACAGTTGTGAGATCACTCTACAAATTTCCTGTTGATTTCTACTAACCTCTTATACATATATCTAGTTTTCTTTTCTTTTGAACTGAAATGGCAGGAAGTACTGATCAAAGATTTGACCAAATCATGGCCGCCATCCAGGCGTTATCTGAGACCACAGCCCGAAGGTCTGATTTTGATTCCATACGTCGAACCGTAGATGAAACTGAGGCGCGAGTCACTGAAATTACAGAGCGCATAGACACCTTAACTACCGAAGTGGCGAGAGGGAATTCCTTATGGGGAGAGGCGCTCCAGACTCGAGTCATGCAACAAGTTGAGCGCAGGCTTGAGGAAGCTTTCTATACTACTCCGTCACCTCCCAATGTCACCCCCGGAAGCACAAGTGGAGTGAACAGATCGGGCATGGAAGAAGCAGGTGCAGCCATTGAGGAGAGGGAACTATTTGGAACATACAACAGACAGCAAGGCCCACGAGGCCCACGAACAGCACCACTGCCGCCACCTCGACCACGGGTCCCAACAAATGCTCAGTTCCAGAATCCACCACCACCTCCGGCACCTGCCGCCCCACCAGTAGCTCCAAGACCACCATTACATCAACCCATTCAGCAGAGGCTAAACATAAATCCCCCTCCAGTGGACCTTCCCAAAGACGATTTCGAGGAAGAGGACATACATCGAGCACCTGTTGAGCACAACCGACTAGAAGCTGATCTTCGAGGAATCAAATTCACAATTCCAGCATTCAAAGGCACGAATGATCCAGAGGAATTCATCGATTGGAGGCAATCTATTGAGTTGATCTACGATTGCCAACAATACAACGAGTTCACAAAGATCCAACTTGCCATTTGTGAATTCAAGGACTATGCTCTGACTTGGTGGCATAAAATTCAACACGACGGACAGCGTCTAGGACTCCCCCTATCTCTACATGGGCTGAACTGATGGATGCAATGGAAGAGGTTTGTTCCTAATAGTTATTTTGATGACTTGTACATGAAGGTTAATTTTTGTGTGCAGGGTAACCGAATTGTGGACGAATACTACAAGGACTTGGAACGCCTCATGATGAGAGCCCAGATCAATGAGGATGAACCGCTACTGATAGCCAGGTTCAAAAGAGGATTGAAAAGAGAGGTCCTAGCAGAAATCAAATTAAGGACATACACTGGTTTGGAACATTTGGTGCAGCTAGCCATTGAGATTGATCGCCAACTGAGGGATAGACCGGTCAAGTCCACGATCATTTCAAATACCACCAAGTATTGGACAACTAGGTCAAATGAACAGCCGCCGAAGCCCCATGACCGATACGGAAAGCCCAATACACCTAAGGATGACAGACCCAACAGGCCCAAAGCATTTGAGATGGGGAAAGATTTCAAGGATACATACCGATACAGGAAAGATGAAAGGGATAAGCCCAAGCGGGACATCAAGGACGTCACCTGTTTCAAGTGTGGACAGAAAGGCCATTATTCCCGAGATTGTCCGCGAAGAGAAAGGCGAATGGTTATGATTGAACCGGGAACTTGGAAGGAAATTGACTCTGATGAAGAGCGAGAGGAAGCTGAGCATGAAGAAGAAGATGGTGGTTATGAACAGTATCCAGACGAGGGCGATCTGAGCCGAGTAGTCTTGGAAGAAGATGAAGAAGAGTATGTGACGAATTTCATCGCCATGAGGGCATTGACCGCTGACAAAGCTGATGAATCCAACAGCAATGCACCGGAACAAAGAGAGAATTTATTTCACTATCATTGTAAATTAAAGGGCAATGTAGCCTCTCTGATTGTAGACAATGGTAGTTGTGTGAATGCTGTAAGCCTGTATACTGTGCGTGGATTAGAAATACCAATGCAAGATCATGTGAAGCCATATCATCTACACTGGATGAATGAGCATGGGACTACAAAGGTCGCTGAAACTTTTGACAATTTCCTACACGAGCGTTTTTATAAAATATCCCAGGTTAAATTTATTAAAAGGAAAGAGTTATGATTCATGGGACGGGGTGTAAGGATATATTTCACTTTTTATTACTCATGAGGGGAAACTTTGAGTTCAAACGGCGTTATGGACCTCCCCGGCATGAAATCTTTGACAATTTCGTGCCTTGAAGATCCTTGCCATGAAACTTTTGACAAGTTCCCAATACATGAGTATTTTCTGAAAAACAATAATCCTGGTTTTCAATTTTATTTAGTGAAACCAAATTATGATGGCGGAGTTGGGATTAGGGATATATTTATAGGTTGTCACGTTTTTATTTACTCGTGTTAAGAAACTGTGCCCCCGAAAGCGCACGAGTCAAAAATTGCAGTATTTATAGTAAGTACCGGATCGTTCACTGGAGGATGTGCGATAGAAGCAGGGCCCACGTCATTTACTAAGATTTTCCACTCGGTTACTCGATTCAAGTTTGTGTTTTAAACTACCATCTACTTGACAGAATTTAAATTAAGCTATGAAAGCGATTAAAATAAAGCAGGTAAAATTATTCTAGAAAGCGAATTAAATTTAATCTAAGAAAGCAATAAAGTTATTCTAGGAAAACGGTTAAAATTATCCTAAGAAAGCAGATTTAAAGTGTGACAGAAGGGACAGGAAGAAAAGAATAAAAATTGGACAAGATTCAGATAAAACACAATTAAACTTCCATTTTAATTACGCAGATCTTAGCTTGGGATAATCCATTCAGTTAGCTAATTCTCATGCTCTCTATACCATGTTCCCTTTAACAGACAGGTACTTACAGTAAGAGTTTACGTGCTCTTAAGAAAATAAATTCTAAGATACCACAGACGCATAACTCCCCTTGCAATGGTGAGTTATTTATCTGTGGTGGATAAGCAACACCTGACAAATCATTAGTTGAAGTGTCAAGTACTGCTATCATTCCCCCATGTCACACCCGAAGATTCTAATCAAGCCCTGAACTATCCCTTAACTCTCAGTTCTAGTAGCAGTTACGCAACTCTCAATACAACCGAGTGACCTCTAACGAAAGCATTTAAAAGAAAGCATTTGAAAGAAAGCGATAAAGAAAGCATTTAAAATCCTATCACTCGGAGGTTTTTGAAAGTCTGACCCTGGTAGTAAAAGAAAGCCCCCAGTCAGAATGACCGGGTGTGGATCAAGAATTCCCTATTCTCAGTGAACCGCTCGCAGTGTTCACTTCCCGTCGGGTGGTTATGAGATACAAACTAATGAAACGAACTAATAAACTAGTTCGTTCCGGATGCACTCACTCAGGACTCAAAAAAAGGCTCTGGCAGAAGAGGATAGCAGTTGAAAGAATACTCAACCCTACCTTAGAAAATAACCAAGGCCTATGTATTGTTCCTCTAGAATTATTTAACACACTGTATTTGAATCCAAGTGGATCCCATCTCGGTGTGATAGTTAAGACTAAATTCCCAATACACAACAATTTTGGAAAATAATGGATATTTGAAAATCATTCCATAAACAGGTACTAAACTCTCAATTAAAATACAGATCCTTTCAGTCTAGATGAGACCTAATCGCTGACTCTGTTTCTAATTTCCCAAAATCAAACCCCAGTCGGATATGAATTAGTCATAACTGTGGAATTTATCCCTTACTCAGATCCGGATTTTATAAATGAATTTTTGTTGGAAATTTATTGTGAGACATCTGATTTAAATCAAGACTTCTATGTCCAAGGGAAGGATCCCAAAATAATATTGACCACAATATTTACATAATAATAGCATGCATAATTTTATAAGAAAGTGTAAAATTAAATTAACCCAAAATATAAGGTGGGTTTAGACAGAAGTTGGAACACAAAGATGAAATAGCTGGGGATGAGAAGAATTTTGGCTAAAGAGACTGCCAGAAATAACTGGGGTGATCTGGACTGCAAACATCTGCTATCCAGTTCCCAATTATTCCAGATGGAATGATTTTAGACAGTGCAATACCCTAAATGACAGTTGCCGCCGTCATCTTAGACTCCACTATCTGTGAATTTGGATAAAAACCTACATATTCTATTACTGCAATAATTATTAGATGACATTGGCATATATCATCTAACATTACTACAGTTCCGGATTCGGGTTTGAAATTAAAATAAAGAAAGGGAAACTGTATCCGGATAGGAGTTAGCTGAGCAGCTATTATAATCCCGGATGGACGAACCGCCAAGGCTTCCACCGACTACTATCCGGACCATGCAAAATAACATCTAGTAATTAATATACAGACCACGAGCTAGTTTATCCGTGTGGGAATACCCGCCAACATTAGTCTGTGATATCTCTTACTAGCTGTTTCACACAACACGGAAAAGACAAAATAAATAAAGAAAATATTTTTGGGTCATCTTGTATGAGAGACATTGGTTTCTCATGCAAGGGTATGGAATTAAATCCATAATTACTCTTTATGTCTAAATAATCACTCATTCCATAATTAACTAATTAATTACAGTCTGGATTATATACTTAGATCATTAGAGTTTAATTTTTATTTTATTTTGTAGAAAAGTCTTTTAATGGAAAATTGAACAAAGTTCTTTATATCAAATTAATCATGGGTTGAGATCATTGGATTTCAACCTCAAAATATTAATATAAAAGTTCAATTAATTAAATGAGGAAAATGGAGAAATGGAAAATTTGGCAAAAATGCCAATTACGACGCTAGACAGATTTTACGACGCTATCCTAGGTTAGCGTCGTAGGTATAGCGTCGTCATGGGTTGGTGGAAGAGATGTGAAATTTTGGGATTAAAGGGGTGTGTACGACGCTATACATCAAGTACGGCGCTATACTAGGATAGCGCCGTAAGTGTAGCGTCGTAGGTGGTTTGAGAAATTGGGAAGAAAGAAGTTTTTGAAAAAGGGGAGATGCTACGGCGCTAGACATTAAATGACGGCGCTATCCTAGGATAGCGTCGTGAGGATAGCGCCGTAGGTGGGTTTTTATGAGAAATGAAGTATTTTGGGGTCCTACGACACTGAACAAAAATTACGACGCTATCCGAGGATAGCGTCGTTGGTCTAGCGCCGTAAGGCAAATTTTTGTTTAAGTCTGGATAACTACGGCGCTAAACCTCACCTACGACGCTATCCAAGGATAGCGCCGTAGGGCGATTAGCGTCGTAGCTAGCCCAGAATGTTGTTGTTCGGGTGATGCAATCTATGCGATTGCAAACCTTAAAATTGTTGGTCGGGTAATGCAATCTATGCGATTGCAAAACCCTATTTTCAAGTTTTTAATATGCACAAACACAAAAATATCATCAACTTCTAGATCTATTAAACTAAACTAAAAATAAAATAAAATAAAATAAAATAAAATAAAATAAAAATAAAAAGTGATAAACACCAACACTAAACAAAAATAAAATCTAAACTACACTAATAAATCTAAAAATGGATGAACATCTAGCATTTGTGCATTAAATCTAACAAAGCATTAAAGTCTATCTAATACTAAAAACTAAAAAAATGGTCAAGTGACCCAAAAACAAAACCAAGACAGCAAAATAAAACCATAAAAACATGGAATAAATTCCATCTCAAATTTTTGGGAACATTTTCTTGATTAAAACCAAAATATGGTTCAAACACCCATTAGTTTAAGTGTTTCAAACCCAAAGCAAACACAAATGAAAAAAAACTGTAAAATATGAAAATAGTGGCTAACTAAATCTAACAACCCATTAAGCATAAGAAATTAAAACTAAAGCTAGAAAGAACTGCATTACATAAAAAAAAATAATCTACCTAATCTACCTATGAGCTAGAGCCTACTGCTCTCTTAAAGAACAGCAAAATAATTTTTTTCAAATGGGTGTAGGCTACTGTAGAAGAGAACAAAACAGCTATTTAAAGCTAGGAAAACCTAATCACATGGGCCTGTTGACAGCATAGGGAGAGACGGGAGCAGGGGTCCAGGGGGAAAAGACAACATGATTTTGCACTGCAGGACTTCAGCTCCATGGTCCTCCTATGCAATTGGGCACATGGGAAATTTGAATTTTGGGCTGACGGCGCTATCCCTATTTACGACGCTATCCTCTTTTACGGCGCTATCCTATAGCGTCGTAGCTCTTTTGTATAGCGTCGTAGTGCTTGATTTTAGCATTTTAGCTCTTTTGTATGGCGTCGTAGCTCTTTTTTAGCACAGTATAGCGCCGTAGTGCGTATTTCCCATAGCGTCGTAACAGGTTTTCTCATCATTTAATTTTTTTCTTCTCTCTCCTTTGTCTGTCTCGATTCTCTCATTTCTCTCTTCTCTCTCTCGGTTTCTTCATCTTTCTTCTCATCCTCCATTCTTTTCCCTTCCATTCTTCTTCTTCCTTGCTTCTCTGTTTTCTTTCATCTTCTTCTTCAATCGAAGGCTGCCGAGGTGCTGATGAGGGCTGGAGTGGCGGTTGAGAAGAAGGAATGGCCGGAGGCGGCGGTGGCTCGAGCAGGCGGTGCTCGGAGGTGGTCGGATTTGGGGTTGATTTAATTTTGGGGGTCGAAAATGGAGGAGAGGTGCGGCGGAGAAGGGGTGTGGTGGCTGCGGCTGTTTGGTGTTGAAAGTGGTGGGCTGTTGAGGTTGGTGGTAGAGGCCGGAATAATTTGGGGATTTTCTTTGGTTTTTTTTTTGGGGTTTGGTGAGGAAAAGGATGGAAGTGGTGGTGCGCGGGTGGAGCAGCGGCCGGAGAGCTTGAAGAGGATATGGTGGTGGCGCTGTCGGATGAAGGGGATGGCGACAGAGATGTGGGGGTGATGGTGGAGGGCCTGGCCGGAACAGAGAGGGTTGGTGGATCGGAGACATGGACGGAGGGGGCTGAGCGGAGCCGCGGTGGAGGAACTCAGGTTTGATTTAATTTTGGGGATTTTGTTGATTGTTGGTGGTGGTTCGACCGGAAGGGAAATGAGGAGGCTCGCCGGAGAACGAATAGAGTGGTGGTTGTGAGTTGTCGGATTTGAGGATGGGAGAAGGGGGGGCTGCCGGCGCTGTGGTGGTGCAACGGCGGCTGGAGGCGGACGCGATGGCGGATCTGGTGGGATGGAAATGTGGGCTGCGGAGGCGCTGCCATGGTATTGGCCGGAATTGGTGGCCGCCGGCGGCGGCGGCGCCGGCGGCAGTAGGAGGGTTAGGGTTAGGTTAGGTTTAGGTTTGGGCTTGGAGTGTTTTGGGCTTCAGGAAATTGGGTTAATTTGGGACTGGGCCAGATTTAAATATTGGACTGGACCAGATTAATTTAAAACCTGCAATTAATTAAACTGGATTAGTGGACCCATTAATCTAATTAAAGCAGAAAATAGAGATAAACATAAACAAACATAAAAATTTAAAATATATACATCACAATACAAAAATAATATAAATAGATATATTTATTCCACTTTGACTATTTGGTATGTGTTCCATCTAATAGACCCATGTTCTACCGAATAGACAACACCGAATCAGAATTAATCAAGTGGAGGAGTTTTAATATTTTTATCATGTTTTTGGGTTTTTTAATATGAATTTAATAAAAATCACAATATTTTTGTGTTTTTCAATACCAGCTTATTATTTATACAAACTTGCATATATCTGTCAAATTCAACTGCTTTCTTATTTAAATAAGACCGGAATGCGATCAAATGTCCGTATTAGACACGGAAATAGATTGAAAATAATGGTCAATTTTGGCCATTATCAGTCGCGAAGCAAGCAAGGGTGCCAATTACCAACGGCCCTTACTCAGAGGAGATTTTATGCGATGTAGTGCCCATGACCGCATGCCATGTGTTATTGGGACGACCTTGGATATACGATAAACGACTCATCTATAGAGGCAACAGAATGATCTCTCTTTCCGCAATGGCCAAAGCAGAATTATGATGAAGTCACTACCGCCGAAAACTGTTAAGATCGACCATCGAAATTTAGTGGAAAACATCCGAAAGGAGGAAGAGGAGTTCAAGAGAAAAGAGAGAGGTAAAGGGATTATATTTGATTCTGATAATTCTAATCCATCTCCTTTATCCTTGACAGGTCATGATCGATGCTTGCTTTTCACAAAGCAAGAACTGGAAACAGCTATTGAGGACGCACCCCTATCAGGTCACTGTTTCCTAGCTTTTGTTAGACCAGTTGAAGAAACTTCTAAGAACTCTCCTGCTACACTCAATGTACCTGATAATTTTCGCAGGATGCTCCAAGAAAATATGGATGTATTTCCGGAAGAATTGCCAGCAAAATTACCACCTTTGAGAGGTGTAGAGCATCGGATTGACTTCGTACCAGGAGCGTCAGTTCCGAATAGGCCTGCATACCGCATGAACCCCGAGGAGACTAAAGAAGTCCAAAGGCAAGTCCAGGAACTATTGGACAAGGGCTGGGTTCGGGAGAGTCTATCTCCATGTGCAGTACCGGTATTGCTGGTACCGAAGAAAAATGGAACGTGGAGGATGTGCGTTGACTGCCGAGCTGTTAATGCAATTACAATCAAGTACCGCCATCCGATCCCGCGACTCGATGACATGCTCGATGAGCTGGGTGGAGCAAGTATTTTTACGAAGATAGATCTGAAAAGCAGTTATCACCAGATCCGCATGCAGCCAGGAGATGAATGGAAAACGGCTTTCAAAACCAAGTTCGGATTGTATGAATGGCTCGTGATGCCCTTCGGACTTACTAATGCTCCCTCTACATTTATGAGGCTTATGAATGAAACTTTAAGGGAGTTCATTGGAAAATTCGTTGTTGTGTACTTTGATGATATTCTTATTTATTGTCACAACGAATCTGATCATGAAAAGCATGTTGTGCAGGTAATTATCAAGCTGAGGAAGGCCGAGCTTTATGCAAATTTCGAGAAGTGTACCTTTCACGTGCCTGAAGTCACATTCTTAGGCTTCATCGTTGGACGAAATGGACTGAAGGTGGATGAGTCCAAGATCAAAGCAATTTCTGAATGGACATCACCTACCAACGTTAATGAAGTAAGAAGATTTTTGGGTATGTGCGGGTTTGTCAGAAGATTTGTGCCACAGTTCAGTGTGATTGCCGCACCGATGACCTCATTGCTGAAGAAGGGACTCCAATTCAAATGGGGATTAAAGGAGCAAAAATCATTTGAAGAGTTAAAGGATAAACACACTCGTGCGCCAGTATTAGCACTTTCGAATTTTGACCTTCCATTTGAGATCGAATGCGACGCATCTGGAACCGGCATGGGCGCAGTATTGTTGCAAGATGGGAAGCCGATTGCCTACCACAGGGAGAAGTTTAGAGCAGCTCAATTGAACTACTCCACGTATGACAAGGAATTGTATGCTGTAGTACAAGCATTGCGGACATGGCAACACTACTTGCGAGGGAGAGAGTTTATTATCCACACGGATCATGAGACACTGAAGCATATCCGAGGACAGGGGCAACTTAAAAATGCAAGACATGCCCGATGGAGCTCATTCATTGAATCATTCTCGTATGTGATCTGTTACAAGAAGGGGAAAGATAACGTGGTTGCTGATGCCTTATCAAGAAGACTGAATCTCGTAGCTTTTGCAACTACGCATCTGATCGGATTCGAGCACATAAAGGACTTATATGCTCAAGATGCTGATTTTGGGGAGATCTACAAGAAAACCGACAAAATGTCCTTTAAAGAATATTCTCAATTGAATGGTTTTCTTTATTTTGAAAATAAATTATGTATACCAAAAGGATCCATCAGAGAACTAATTACTGAAGCACATTCTGGTGACATGATGGGTCACTTTGGTAGAATTGCAACTATGAGTGTTCTAACTGAACGTTTTTATTGGCCAGGAATGGAGAAACAAGTCCGTGACATCATCAACAAGTGCATTACCTGTTTGAGGGCCAAGTCAACCACCAAGCCACATGGACTTTATCAAGCCTTACCTGCACCAGAGGGGCCATGGATTGATTTATCTATGGTCTTCGTTTTGGGATTGCCTCGCACTGCTCGGGCTAAAGATTCTATTTTTGTGGTTGTGACAGGTTCTCGAAGATGGCGCATTTTATTCCCTGTGCCAAAACGAACGATGCACACCACGTGGCCAAGATATTCTTCAAGGAAGTTGTGAGACTCCACGGTGTGCCGCGGACAATTGTTTCCGACAGGGACGCAAAATTTGTAAGTTATTTTTGGAAATCCTTGTGGGCTGAGATTGGGACAAGACTGTTATTTTCCACTGCATATCACCCCCAAACTGATGGGCAAACTGAAGCAGTAAATCGAGTTTTAGGTCATTTACTTAGAATTATCACTGCTACTAACAGTAAAAGTTGGGATGAATGCTTACCTTACATTGAATTTGCCTATAATAGACATGTACCCACCGCAACGCATATGTCACTATTTGAGGTTGTGTACGGGTTTAACCTACTGACACCGCTTGATTTGTTGCCATTGCCTCGCAATGAGCATTTGAATATCAATGGCAGGGACAGGGGACGAGCAATCAAAGAAATGCATGCTGATGTAAGGAACAGTCTAGTCAAAGCTGCTGAAGGTTATGCCAAATATAACAACCGTGGTCGGAAGGAATTGAAGCTTAATCCTGGAGATTGGGTGTGGCTCAATTGGAAAAAGGAACGATTCCCAGCGAGCGGACGCAACAAATTATCTCCGCGAGGAGATGGATCATTTAAAGTTTTAGAAAGGATTAATAATAATGCGTACAAATTGCAATTATATGAAGAATATGGTCATATTAATCCTGTCTTTAATGTTGCAGATCTGTCACTGTTCGAGAGGGACGAGGAAAATGCTGATCGGTTGATGGATCAACCTTCCCAAGGGGGTGGGGATGGCATGGGAGCCAGAACTGTAGCACTTAGCATCCCGGAAGGACCCTGCTCTAAGCAGCGTGCCAGGAGGTTCCTCAACACCATCGCCAAATTACTATCCGATGAATCCGAGGTATGGGAACAGAAATTGAGCTACCCGGATAAAAATGGGCCGAGATTGATAATCCATTTAATTGAAGATGTTGGGCCAAGGAACTTAATGAAGAAGTAGAAGTGCCGAGACCCACATGAGCTCAAAGCCCACAAGCAAGACCACCAACACATTATGGATGTACTTAGAATTTATTATTTCCGTAGCTTTGGTACTTGTTTAATTTACATAGCTAGTCGTTTAATTCCGTGTAATATGGTTTGCCTATATATAAGGCATCACCCACACTTTGTAAGGCACCTTTTCGAATGATATAACAAATTGGAGTGTTTTCTCTTTGGTGATAACCGAGAGCATTTAGAAGGTCACTTTGAATTTCTCCCTTGTTGGTGCAATTCCTTTCAAGCTTGAGATGTGCTTGATCGTATCGACACCTTGAAGATTGTTGATCGAGGGAATCGTGGCTCATTTAGTGTGTCCATTGATCCAAGATTAAGCTTTCGGTAAAGGAAATCTCAACCTATCCTTTTATTTTCATTTTGAGTTCATCCTTGTTCATCTTTGTTCATCATCTTGTTCGTCATAGAATATTGTGTCTAATCCCGATCCATGGCATTTTTAGTCCTACTTGAGGTTGATCTCTCCAAATAGTGCGAGATTTCGTGGCAAGCAATTTATAGTGTCTTGAATAATTCTGCCATCGACGAAGCTAGCTTAGCTTGGCCAGGCTCAATTAACTGCGGCATGATGAAAGTAAGTATATTGGATATCAGCTCGGTGATTGCTTTTATATTCGGGTGATAGGACGGAATCACAAGCTCTAATCATTATCTTTGGCTATATTCTAATAAGAATTTTAGGCCCCACTTATCATATCTAAAACATTAAATATAAAATTTTTGATTTTTTTTTTTGTTGAACAGGGTAGGAAATGGGTGGTAGAGGTCCATGCCACACAAATTACAAAGAGACAAGGGGATGGATAGAGGGTCGGGTGGAGAATCGAACCCAACGTAAAGGTTGAGAGTCAGGGAACTTGACCACTTGGCCAAGTCCTATGCCCAAATTTTTGAATAATTTGAGAAACATAACACTATAATAAAAAAATATAAACCAAAAAAAATTAACCCGAAAGGCTGTAGGGATGTCAACTTTACCCGTAGGGTCGGGTAACCCGTCGGGTAATCGGGTATCGGGTAGGGTATGGTAGAGATAATCGGGTAATCGGGTAGGGTATTACCCGAAACCGAAATAAATCATATCGGGTGCGGGTAGGGTACGGATTTCATATATTACCCGATTACCCTACCCGATTACCCGATTAAATATATATATTTATTTATTTATCTATATATACTTATATATATTTAATTTATATTATATATTGAGATATATTTATATGTTTGTTTATTTATTTATTTATTTTTTATATTTTAAATTTATTAACGTTTGAGATTGGCAGTAAAAAGATTTATGAATTTTTTTTACTGAATATTCTTAAATATTACAATATTTATTTATGTTGCTTTAGCGGTTTCTTTTAAATATTCTTTAAATTTTGTTCTCGTGCAATAATGAATGTTTTATTTATTTTTTTATGGTGAAAAATAATTTTTTTTCTTTATTAAAGTTGGGTTGGGTAGAGTCGGTTAACTATGTAATATTTAAGATTTCGGGTACCCGTTTACCTGCGGATAATCCGCATACCCGACGGGTATTACCGAATCCTACCCGATATTTAATTTTAAGGTAATAGGGTAGGGTAAGGGTAGGATAATTATATTTCGGGTAGTGAGTGGAGGTGGCCTACCCGTACCATACCCTACCTGTTTACATCCCTAAAGGCTACCTATCAACCGTCGTAGATCTTTACACATTAGTAAATAAAGCACGAACAAAAAAAAAATCTAGAATAACTTTATACTTGAAACAAGAATCCTTTAATCTAGATCTTTACACATTTTTAATCTTAGTGGATGGAAATTAAATAGAATACAAATTGCGAAATTTAAGTATTGAATAACTGAAATGGATTGAGAGGAATTCTACCATGCTAGGATTATTGGATATAAATAATGGACGCAATTAAAAAATAACAATTTTTTTCGGTGAAAATTTATCAATAACAAATGAAAGATACATATTGAACAAAATCAATATTTAAAAAATGGAATGAACATTTACAATTTGTTAGATTCAATTAAAGGAGCTACAGGAAACACGCATGTCGATGGAGCCCGAGTTCTCTCAAGCATCCCCCCGCCCCCGTCCCGATTCCCCGGCGCTGCGGCCGGAGCCCCCTGATCCGGCCGCCGTTCCCCCCTCTAAACCGTCCTTCCGTGATATCATGCTTGGCAAGGGATCCTCTCCGCTGCCCCCTTCCCCCCCCGGGAAGCCCCTCAAGGATTTGGTTACCCATGGAATTGTAGATGGCAATGCTCTCCTTCCTGATATTGTTTTCGGTCCGGAAGCCATGGAACGCTTGTGTGCACCGTTTCAAGACGCATTGGTGGTCAAACTGCTTGGTAAGAGGATTGGTATCGCCGCGTTAAGGGATAGGCTGACACGTCTTTGGAGCCCGAAAGGACACTTTGAACTTTTGGACGTGGAGAATGGCTACTTCATGGCCAAATTCATTGAAAATGACGATAGGGAGAAAGCTTTGTTTGGAGGGCCATGGACAATATTCGATCATCTATTGGCTGTTTTTCCATGGACTAAGGAGTACATTGATACTGATATGGCTGTGCCTAAGACCTCGGTTTGGGTACGGTTCCCAGGTCTTAGGGCCGCGTACTACAATCCAGAGGCTATGGAGATTATTGCATCGCGGATTGGTAAGTTTATCAAAGTGGATACCAATACCAATGATTTGAAAAGAGGACAATTCGCTCGGGTTTGTGTCGAGGTGGATTTAACACGGCCGGTGATCGGTAAGCTGCGAGTCAATGGCCGTTGGCAACTAGTTTGTTATGAAGGATTACACAATATCTGTAATCAGTGTGGGAAATACCAGCATAGCTCCTCGGCTTGTTGCAAAATGGAGGCGCCGGCGGCACCAACAGACGGCGACAACCCCTCCGGGAGGGATGGAGTACCGGGGCATGTTGCCTTTTCTGGGAAAGGTAAAGAGCCTGTTGGTACGGCAAGTAATATTCGTGATCCGTTAATTGATGGAGAGAATCTCGCAGCTAAGGAAAATCATGATCTGCCAAATAAGGAATTTATGCAAGAAAAAGGAAATGGAGATCCTTCCTTAACTAGTGGTCATTCAACCTCCGGCACTGCTGCCACACGTGTTGCCACCCATGGTGATTGGATCACCGTCCAAAGACCTCCTCGAAAGCAAAGGGCTGAACAGATGAAACCTAGGGTTTCTAACGTAGGGCTTCAGAAAACCCTAGAATCTATTCAACCTCTGGACATTGGTACAGGACGAATTGGAAAAGATCTTATGGAGTTTAAGCCGAAAAACAAAACGGACCAGAGCTTGGCTAAGAGTCTTGAGCGGGCTCCGGAGACCTCGAGTCGTAAGGTGGTAGGCAAGAGACAACGCATAGCCAACAAGAACGAAGGGATTACGCCGACTGCCAATTCCTTCCTTGCTTTGGAATATGATGTACAAAATATGGAGAAGGACACCTCCAGGAGAAAGGCATCCATTTGTGATGAACCTGAGCCGACAACAGCATTCAAGCTCACTGACAACTCTCTCTTCGATTTGGAGGATGATGGTCATAGTATGCAGACTGATGTGTCTGACGATCGGGGACAGGATTCTGCTAACCTCGTGGTTTAATGATTGAGTTCAATCATTTTTCAATCCTTTCATGGAATGTTCGCGGCGCCATGAATAGGAATACTCAACGCCATGTTCAAGATGTGCTTCGGTTTTACAAACCATCGGTCCTTGTCATTATTGAACCGCAGGGACCCTTTGATAAATTGCGTGTGTTCTTATATCGGCTTGGCTATGAGGCAGTCTATATCTGGGAGTGTGTTGGCCGTTCTGGAGGTTTGTGGATCCTCCGACAATGTGGTATTCCATACGGCTTCCAAGTGCTTGGCAGTTTTGGTCGAATTGTCACGGTTAAGGTTTCTAATGGGGCGGCGGCCTGGGTTTTTTCGGCTGTCTATGCCAGCCCTACACTGGCCGGACGTCTACTTGATTGGAACAACATGAGGCAGGTTCAAACATCCTTGAATGGACCCTGGCTCGCTCTTGGAGATTGGAATGAGGTCTTGTCCTCTTCGGAAGTTCTTGGCATGGATACTCAGGCTCGACAATGTGAGCTATTCCGTCAGATGCTTTATGACTGTCAGCTTGATACGGTTTCAACATGTGGAGATTTATATACGTGGCAAAGGAACACCACTGGTGGTCGGCTAGCTAGGAAACGGTTGGATCGGGCGGTGGCTAATGCTTCCTGGATTACTCAGTTTCCTTGTGGCATGGTTGAGGTTCTTCCCCGTCGCGCATCGGACCATAATGCAATTCTCCTGCGTTGTGTCAACAGAACTGAGCGTCGCGTGAATAGGCCCTTTAGATGGGAGTATGCATGGGCTTCTCATCCATCATACGCCCATATTGTGGATTCGGCTTGGCATGTGAGTGAGGGGACACTTCTTGATCGGCTGGGACAGGTGCAGCAGTCATCTACTTATTTTAATCGCCAGACTTTTGGCAACATTCATACCAGAAAACGCAGATTGATTAAGAGGCTTGAGGGGGTTCGCCGTTACTTACTTCGAGTGGATTCCGCTAGCCATCGCATACTGGAGTTGGAGCTCATGAAAATGCTTGATGATGTTCTTCACCAAGAGGAAATTCTGTGGTATCAGAAATCTCGCGACAAATGGGTGAAATTAGGTGACCGCAACAACAAATTCTTCCACACTCAAACCATTATCCGACGACAGAGGAATAAAATCCAGGGTCTAGAGGTTGATGGACAGTGGATTACAGACGATGCCAATCTCCAAGATCATGTGCGCTCCCATTTCGGATGGTTGTTCAGCCACGTTACCCGATCTCAAACCATGCAGGGGAATTTGGCACCTTTACCGAGCATTGATGTACCGACTGGGCTAGACAGGGAGGTGGAGGTCGAGGAAGTTAAATATGCAGTGATGGAGATGCGAAGTCTCTCGGCTCCCGGCCCCGATGGTTTCCCGGCAATGTTCTATAAAACATATTGGGAGTCGGTCGGCGGCTCACTTTATTCCTTTGTTCGAGAAGCCTTCTCTATGGGCAAGTTTGACGCCACTGTTGCAGCTACTTATGTTTGCCTAATCCCCAAAGTGGAGGTCCCAAGAAACATTCGCCAATACAGGCCTATAAGCCTTTGTAACGTTTGTTACAAGGTTCTCACGAAAGTCCTTGTCAACAGGATGAGACCCTTATTACAAAATTATATTGGCCCCTACCAGTCGGCTTTTCTCCCGGGGCGAGGCACTTATGGCAATGGTCTGGTGCTTCAGGAGGTAGTTTCCTCATTTCAAAATAAAAATCGACGAGCTCAGGATTTCTTGCTTAAGGTGGACCTTGAGAAGGCCTATGATAACGTGGATTGGGATTTCTTGGAGCTTAGCCTACATGAGATGGGGCTTCCCACGGGGCTCATTCACATTATTATGTTCTGTGTCCGGTCTCCGGTTTACTCGATATTATGGAACGGCTCGGCCCTCGCCCCTATTACGCCTGCCAAAGGTCTTCGACAGGGTGACCCACTCTCACCGTATCTATTCATAATTGTTATGGAGAAACTTTCCAGGAGTATTCTTGCCAAAGTGGAGGATGGCAGTTGGTGCCCGATTCGTATTGCCCGCGGTGCACCACCTCTCTCCCACCTTATGTTTGCAGATGATTTGTTGCTATTCTCCGAAGCATCCTTGAACAGTTGTCATTGCATGGAGGCGGTTCTGTCGTGTTTTGCCAGTCAAGCTGGGTTAAGGTTTAACCCTGGCAAGTCCCAGATTCTTATGTCGCATTCTGTCCCTGGGCATAAGAGAGATGAATTGGCTTCGGTCCTTGGCATTGCCCTTACTCCGGACTTGGGAAAATACTTGGGGTTTCCTGTGATACATGGCCGTCTTCGCACCGATCATTTTCAGTTTATTGTTGATCGTATGCATGTTAAAATGGGCTCGTGGAAGCGAGCTCTCCTTAACAAAGCGGGGAGAGTCACCTTGGCGAAATCGGTCCTTTGTTCGATTTCGTCCTATAATATGCAGACCACATGGCTGCCATCCTCTATTTGTACGCAAGTTGATCGTTTGGTGCGCAATTTTATTTGGAAGGACGCGGGTGGCCACGGGCTTCACCTGGTTCGATGGAACAAGATTGCTATGCCTCGGAAGTGGGGGGGACTTGGTATTCGCGGTTGTCGGGAGATGAATACCGCCATGCTAGGTAAAATCCTCCAGGACATTTTAATTGATAGCCATAAACCGTGGGTACAACTTTTTGTGGCGAAATATGGCACCACTGATGGACTCTTCCCCAGCAGACCGGCTGCCTCTCCTGTGTATCGTGCTATGTGTAGATGTGCCCCCCTTTTATTGGAAGGGTTTCGTATGCGACTTGGGAATGGGCTATGCAATTTGTGGCATAGCTCTTGGCTCAAGGGCGGCCCGATCGCGCCACGAATACCATACGTTCACTATGTTGATTCCTTCCTGACAGTTAAAGATGTTGTTGTCGATGGCCATATCCAATGGAACTTGCTATATACACAGCTGCCTGAGTTTATTAAAGAGGAAGTGAGGCAACACGGTCCCATTATTCTCCATGACGCTGCCAAGGATCAGAGGTGTTGGGTTGGGAGTGCATCCGGGGTTTACACAGTCTCTTCCGGGTACCAATGGATTCTTGGGAGTCGCATGGTGGATAAACAAGATAATGTAGCTTGGGTTTGGCGTATTCATGCTCCGGAAAAGGTCCGTATGCTAGCTTGGTTGATTGCACGGAATGCCCTACCTACAAATGCTCTTAGACAGCAGCGAGGCCTGACTCAGTCCCAGGCCTGCGTGATATGTGGTGCGGACGTGGAGGACGCCTGGCATGTGTTCTTCACTTGTCCCTGGACTACACATATATGGAGGATGATTAATTGGACGCCGCCTATTCATTGGATGGAGGTTGCCAATGACTTTACTCAGGCCTTCTCCCTGCTTTGTCGCCACTGGAACCCGCATCATTGGGCTGTCTTGTGGTGTCTGTGGAAAGGGCGCAATGGAGCCTGCATGGGAGGAGTGAATCCGGACCCTGTGGCTACTGCACGGGAGGCCGGTGCCTTGGGGCGAATCTATGCAGCAGTGTGTGCCAAGCCCAGCGGCACACGGCCAACTCGTCTGGTCAATTGGAATTCTTGCAATTATCAAGGTATTGTATTGCACTCGGACGGGAGCTCTCTTGGCAATCCGGGGCCGGCTGGCTTTGGTTGTGTGATCCGTTCGGGTGATGGTACTTGGCGGGAAGGATTGTCGGGGTCTATTGGAGTAGCTTCTAATATTGTCGCAGAACTCCATGGTATTTGGAATGGTATCAAGCGATTGCTATTTCATGGAATTGTCGCCGCTTGTTGCTTTACGGACTCGCTTGAAGCTCTTGGTCTTATCACTAAGGGAGTTCCCTCCTCCCACTGGCTATTCCCCTTGGTGAGTAATATTTGCGAGCTCTTGGTCGAGCACCCTGGGATCCATTGGCGCCATACTCTTCGGGAGGGCAATGCGGTGGCTGATCTTCTTGCTAAGCGTGGCGCTAAATCGGAAGAGTTTTTTACGACGTGGGCCTTCCCACCGGATGACATTCGGCATGCCCTCTTTGCGGACCTGACGGGTGTTTGGTTCCCTCGGGTTTAGGACTGAAATTTGCTGTTTGGTCTTTTGGTTTGCTTCCCTCTCCCCCCCATTGCTGTAGATTCTTGCTAGTTTTCTTTTTTTTCTTCTTAGCCAGCTTCGGCGTTGTCCACCAAAAAAAATATTTAAAAAATGAGCCTAAACCCGAGCCCCGTGGACCCTAAGCTACTCGCCTCATTCACGGGACCTAGGGGTTGCACTGAACTCAAATGGCAAAATGGCCAGGATGGTCCATTTTCTTTCAAGTTTTTCTAAATCGGTCCTTTACAAATTTTTGGCCCATTTTAGTCCTTTATCTTTACTATTTAAATCCAATTTGGTCCCTTTTTCCTTAATGGCACACTTAACCATTTTGAATGCAAACGTGGTACTCTTAGTCAGTTAATCTCTAATCTCTTCATTTTCTTCCCCTTTCCCATCTGCACCCCTCTACTACACCACCGCTGCAGCCTCTCCTCCTCCATTCTGTGCCGCTACAGGCAGCCTCGTAGCGCCACCACCGCGCCTTCTCCCCCACCACCGGCGGCCTCCCCACCCCATTCCTTTTCCCAAATCTCAAAAAGGAAAACCACCAAATCGCCATGGCCGCCGCTGCCCATCCTCCGGCCAATAGCCCCAACCACCTCCTGCATCGTCCCTGGCCATCGCCACCGCCACAAATCTGAATGAGAGAAAGAAAAGAAGGCCCCCAAAAATCGATGCCCTCGCCGCCGCATTTTTTTCGAATAGAAGAGAATGAAATGGAAAGATGAAAGAAAACCCCCATACCAGAACTTCTAAGGGAAACTTCTTGTAGTGGAAGAAAAGAAAAAAGAAAAAGTGAAAAAACAGAGAGGAAGAAATTGCAATGGAGGAAAAGATTGACATAAAAAAAACCGTCAGAACTCATCACCAAAGATAAAAATAAATAGAAAAAAAAAGAGTAAAAAAGAAAAATGTGAAGCACACGATTGAGGTTGAGGTGAGAATGAATCTGTGAAGCCTCAACCGTAGTAATTTGATCTGATGATAATGAATAATGTAGATGGGGAATGGGCATATTCAAATTTAGATATTCAGCAGTTGTGCTTCAAAATTGGCAGCAGTCGAAGGCAGAGACAGAAATACATACATGATATCATCATCCCCAAAATCCTCCACTATAGTCTTCTTGCAGCAACCTGCAGTCCAGCTCCCTGTTGTAATAATCCGGCCAACACCCGTCGTCGAACACCAAGTTTTGGGGGCCTTCTTTTCTTTCTCTCGGTGGGGGAGAAGGCGCGGTGGTGGCGAGGGCTCGGCGATGGTGGCGCTACAAGGATGGCGGTGGCGGCGCAGAATGGAGGAGGAGAGGCGGCAGTTGTTGTGGAGTAGAGGGGTGCAAATGGGAAGGGGGAAGACGATGAAGAGATTAGAGATTAACTAATAAGAGTGTCACCATTGCATTCAAAATGATTAAGTGTGCCATTAAGGAAAAAGGGACCAAATTGGATTTAATTAGTAAAGATAGAGGACTGAAAATGAGCCAAAAATTTGTAAAGGACCGATTTGGAAAAACTTGAAAGAAAAGGGACCATCCTGGCCATTTTGTCGTTCTGCAAACCATGCACCGCAGCCCATCTACACCAAGCATTTCAGCGCGCAATTTGTGGGTTGTTAAGGCAGGGTGCCGACCGCTTGAGCTCCTTTGACAGGCAATTAATAGGTTGTTGCCACTAGTTAATTGCCTCTTACGTCAAAGTCACACCCTACCTCAACAACATGCACACTGAGATTTCTGTTGGGAATGTGTTGCAGTGCATGGTATACAAACCTGTCACAGCAAGGCCCTGGGTCCCGAGGCCCTGGGTAACCCAGTGACCCAGCCATAAGCCATAAGCTCGGTTTCACATTATTAGGAGGAGTTGCATGACCTGACATTGCAGATGAAACTTCAACTCCCCTGCCCTTGACTTTGCTCTTTTAGAGTTCTTAAACTCATAAATCAGAGGGGCAGTTGTGCCAGCTACTTATATCCACATTATTTTACCATGTTTGTTTCTAAAATTTCCCTTGCTTTTTAGCTTGGACTCATACTTCACTCAATATGCACACTCATCTTCTAAGAGAGACTAGATTAGATAATTCCTTCTAACTTAGTGCAGTTGTTGTTTATGGTATACAAATCACTAGAGTTAATACAATCATAAAATCTTCAAACTGTTCATCTAGTAATGACATCAATCAATCTCAAAGTTTACAGCTTAGAATAGTTTTCAAGAGCGGCTCATGCTTGCAGTCAAAATCTATAAAGTAGATGTTTCTATGGTAGCCACTTTAGACTAATCTTCTATTCCTTCATCAGTTTATTGCCATACTTGAGTTTTTTTTTTTGTTTTTTTTAGAATAATCTCAACTTGAAATTCAATCTTATGATACAACTTCATATTAACTCTATTCTAAGTCATATTCACAATTTGAGAGATAATTGGAAACAGAAAAGAAATAAAGAAAGAAAGACTGCAATAAAAGAAAGAGGGTTACAGAAAACTCCCATGTGATCTCAGGATGGTCCTGCATCATTGTCTGGGTCTTTTGGTGGCATGGATGGAGACTTCTTGTAACACCCCGGTTTTTGGTCACCCAGGTCGGGGTGTCACCGCCACACCTCCCTAGCAAGACACGGTTTCTCCGAGCTTGCTAAAGAGATGCAAGGCTATGGTTTTTCAGAATTTAAAACATTCAAACAGCCCATTTGTATATAATCTAAAAATATTACATCAGAGTTGCAGCAGAAAATAATATTTACATATATAATGCAGCGGAATTTAAATATAGAGCCAACATGGCCTAATCACGGGTTAAACAGGCCCGTTCGTGCAAATTCTAGTCTGAAGCTAAATTTAAAATATAATGTATTTTCCCAAAATTCCCACGTATGCATATGAGGATGCATATTCTTCACACTCTGTAAGAACAAGAAAAAGAAAATATGGTTTTGGTCAGCACTACGTGCTGAGTAAGTTAACACGTACAAGATTATGAGGTTTCAAAGCCTTATTTAAAATTTAATGAAAACATGTGCATAATTTAACAATTCATGTAATCGCATAATTTAGAAGACATGGATTCATAAGATCATCAATATAGCTTGCAACGTAATTAAATAAGTTGCCATAATTTAAAAACACGAATTATCAAGGACTTAATTGGATTCCCTTCTCGATGTCTCATTTCGATTCTTTTACAGATCACCACCGCTAGGGCTCTTATGTCCGCCAGCCTTACGCCTGGGCTCTTATGTCCACAGGTATCATGGTCGATCTTTTAATTAGAGTTAATCCGTCCGCTAGCCATACGATCAGTGTTTCGCTAGGGCTCTTACGTCAACCTAGACATACACTTGGGCTCTTATGTCCCAAGCCGCAGAGAACATTGACAGTGTCTAGCTGTAACACCCCGGATTTGATAACCCAGGCCGAGGTGTCACCGCCGCATCCCCCTAGCAAGACACGGCTTCCCGAGCTTGCTAAGGAAACGCAAGGCTTGTGGGTATGTAAAAGATTTAAAACATTTCAAGATATAGTCCGGAAATTTATAATACTTAGTACGATAGTAGAAATTATCACGTGCGGGAAATAAATAAAGTAAGTGCAGCAGAAAGTAAAATCACGGCCAACATGGCCAAATCCTCGGGTTTAACAGACCCGGTAAAAACAGTACGATGCAGAAATTTAAAATGTCCATTATGATTTCCCCCAAGTGCATATGCAATGCGTCACTCGACGTACTCTGAAAAAAAGAAATGACAACGGTTGTCAGTATAAAAATATACTGAGTAAGTTAATCCCTAACTACAAATAAAAGGGGTTACAAGTGTTTAAACTAAAGATTTCGCTTACCGTACGAGAATTTAAAAATACATGATTTATTAGCAGCGGAAAATCATGATTAAAGAACTTAATTTAAAAAGCGAAATTTAAAGCATAATTTAAGATGCATAAATTTTAAATACACAATTAAAGACAGGATAAATATGATTTAAGCATAATGAAACACTCACACGAGTCTTTTACTTTTCATCCCGTAAACTAAGAAGAGGACACCATACCGGGAGATCACTAACGAGGCAATCTCAACATAGGACCACTAACGAGGCAGTCCAAACAATGGGAGACCACTAACGAGGCAGTCTCAAAGATAGTAGGACCACTAACGAGGCGATCCAAAAAGATAGTAGGACCACTAACGAGGCGATCCACAAATACAGCGCGCGAGATCACTAACGAGGCAATCTCAGATAGTAAGGAGACCACTAACGAGGCAGTCTCAAAGATAATGATAGTATGAAGATCGGCTCAGCCTAGTGAACGGGATTTTTCGAAAGTTCGTATTTCAAAGTTATCAAAGGATCGATATCGCGTTTTCATAGTTCGAGTTTTCTCAAGTTCGAAAAATCCTATTCGAGGCAGTTTACGCCTTTCTTAATTTAAAATTCGTCCTTTCTCCAAAAATTCTGAAACTTGGCCAGTAATTCAAAAACACACACACGAACAACTTTTACGTTTTAAGTTTTTGGAAATAAGGTTCCGAAGTGAGTTGAAATTTGAGTTTATTGCAAAGAATAATTTATATCTTAAAAACTGTTTTCGTCACAGGTTCGTGTAACGCCGATTAAAAATTCATTTCAAAACCAATCGATGTGAAATTTTTACAGTAACTACACGACACATTAAGGAACAACTTTCATGTTTTAAGTTTTCGGAAATAATGAATTCTTGGTACTCAAAAATCGAGTGCAACTCACTGCATACTCATGGCCCTTAAAACGAATTCAAAACAGTTCTAAAAACTTGGCCGTTTGACATATCAAATGAACACCAAAATTCGTGAAATTTTGTAGGCATAATCTAGACACAATTATCTACAACTTTTGTTTAGAAATGCAAAGTTAAATCATTCGAAAAATGGGTGAAAAACATGCATCAAGTTGAATGAAGGAATCTGTCACAGATTTAAATCGTTCGGTTTGATACAGAAAGTTCATGGCGAAAATTGGGATAGCAAAACTTAATGTAAATGGCTGAAATTTGGACACAAGATAGCTAAAGGTGTTAGGAACAACTTTTATGTTGAAAAGTTTTCGGTTTGAATTCCCGAAGGTCGAGTTTTAGGCGAGTCTTTAAAATTGGACGAAAATAGGGTTTTTGAAAACCGATTTTTGTTACAAGCCTATATCTCGAGATTTAAACAACAAACAACCACGAAAATTTGTGAGTAAGGTTTTAACTTACTTAGAATGATGATAGGGTCGCTGGATTGGGTTTCCGGACGTCCTAGGGTCACGACGAACGGCCAACTTCTCCGATCGCTTTTTGTTCGTTTTCCGACGTGAAATCGTGGTAAGGAAATAGTGTTAGAATTCGAGTTTTGGAGACTCGTGGACTGATGGAACGATATATTAAGACTTACCAAGGTTCTATGAAGCCGTGGCTCAGTCCCGTTCACCTCGTCGTCGCCGGAATGTTCGCCGGAAAGCTTCGTCGGGAGGGTTTGGCTTGGAGAGGGAGTTTGTAAGTATGGTGGGGATGGGTTTTCTGTGGGATTAGGGTTTTGAGACTCCCCAGCCGCCCCTTAGCCTTCCTTAAGGCTGGGATTTGGTTTCCCTCGAAGGGAGTTGTAATTTCGGCAAGAAAATCACCCCCGAATGGAAAGATTACACCTTCAGCCCCTCTGGCGCGGAGGTGGCGCGCACCCACCCCTATGGTCGCGCGGAGCACGCGCGCCAGGCCTGGCGTCGCGACGCCCTTGGCCGCGCGGTGGCCGCGCGGCGGCGCGCAGACAGCGCGGGCCGGCCGGACCGGCCGGTTCGGCGATCCGCGTGTTCCGTCGGGTCTTCCCTCGCTTTCCCCTATCGGTTTTCTACGTGTTAGCTCGATTCCCTGGGTCGTCTTCGTTGCGGAATCTTCTCCTTAATCTTGTTACGAGTCCGGCTTATCGCTCGCAACATTTCCGGGTCCTACTTAGCCTAGTCTAAATTGGTTCCAACATCTCCTATCGTCCTTGTGATCTAATTCGTGATGTATTTTGCGATTTATTTCGTGACTGAACTTAGAAATTAGTTCTAAGCTGCCTACGTACCCTGTGAAGGGATCAAGTCATGACGTAGTTCAAAACAATTTGAATTTGTTTTTCCTCGGGTGTTACACTAGCTTAGTCATAACCCGCAATATTTTAATCTTCTCGTTTCGTGTATCGTGTTTCAAAGTATTTCTATCCGTTTCAACCTCAAAGGCTAATTTCACCGTTTCAACAAGATTTCAAGTTTTGACTCGGTCAACCACAGTTTACTCTAAAATTCGTCTAAAATCAGATTTAATTTCAAAAATTCCGAAATTTCAAGATTGACTCCAAAACGTTGAGATCTACAACTTTCGTGTTTTAACGTTTTCGATCCGAGATACCGAAATAGGTCAACAACGTCAATTTTCGTCAGATCAAAAATCTGTCCGCGTTTTCACACAGCTGTTTAAAAGTTTCGAGATCTACCATAGCATATGAACTCTAAATTTGATGAAATTTTACAGAGATTATCTTAAGACAATTACCTACAACTTTCATGTTCGGCTAAAGATCTAATTCGGCCTAGAACCCTAGTCAAAAACGTCGTCAAGTTCAAATCTATGTTCTGTCCAGTTTCAAGATCCGATTTAAACCAGTTCGGTTTGGGGTGGATTTCATATATCAAATTATCATGAAAAATTCTGAAATTTTACGGAGGTATTCCTAACGTATAGATCTACAACTCTTATGTTCAACGCCAAGCCTATATCGGTCTAGATCTAAGGTAGAAATCACCAACAAGTTCGAATAAAGAATGTATCGTCGTTTCAAGATCTAAATCTAAAGCAGGCTCGTTTACGATCGTTTCCGGATATCGAAACACGATGAAAAATTATGAAATTTTTACCAGAGCTAGATCAGTGTCTTAGGATTGTTTTTCATGTTTTAAGTTTTCTCGTTTGAACGTTTTAAGGGGTCCGAATAAATTCAATAAAAGCGTTGCGCCGGTGTAGACAGATTTTAGGTATGGTTCCATTAGATCTATATGTTCGAATCTTTTAACAACCCAAAACCAAAGTAAGCGTTAACTTACAGATTGTTGAGCGTCCGGGATCGTCGATTCGGAGGCGTGGCTTCCAGTCCTCCGTTTATCCTCTCCGTTTGTCGGGTTCTTCGCTCTCGATTCGGATCGGGGGTTTAGAATAGAAAAAGGATGAGGTTAGGATTTTGTTTTCGAATCAAGAATGTATAGAGGAATAGATCGGATCTTACCAAGGCGATAGAAGATCCCAAATTCGTCCAAGTCAGTCCCTTCTCTCGGTGTTGTGCCTCCGACGACTCCGGGATTAGGGTTTCAACGTATAGAGAGATTTCGTAGGGTTTCAAACGTATTCGGAGCTCTTATGAGGTTTTATTTATAGATAACTAAGACCTAGGGCGCCCAAGATCTGACTCTAAGAGTCTAGAGTCGAAAGATGTTCAACCGAAAGTCGAAAAATCCGGAATCGGGCGAGAAAATCGCGGAACGCCGCAACTGCTCTGCCGGCGCACCCTTGGCGCGGTCTTCTTCTTTGGAGTGCGTGGCGACCGCGCCATCCTGGCATGGACTTCGGTCGGGGCCGGGTCGTGCGATCCGTCGGGCGTTTCCTCCTCTCTTTCGGACTTCTATCCCTCTATGTTCCCGGATTCAGATTTCTGGGATATTTTCGGGCTCCGATTTCCTATCTTAATTTTATTCATACCTAAATTTATATTTGGACTCGAGTTATTGAGTCTATCTGTGTCGGGTCCCCGTGTACCCATTTATTCGATTAAATTGTCTTCGGCTTCCCGGGTTCTTGGGAATTTTGATTCCTTTTAAATTTAAATTCCATTTCTCATCTTCTATGATTCTTTATCCATTTATCATGCTTATTATATTTATCTATTTATTTTATTTATTTATTGTATTTATTTTATGTTGGAAAATTCTCGGGTATTACACTTCTTCAGGTCCGAGACTAGGTTGGCAAGAATGTCTACCAATCTCGTACTATTTTGCTGCTCCTGTCTCCTCAGCTCCATATCCCTTTCTCGTTCCTGTCTTCTCTCCTCAAATTCTTCTTTTCTCAACCTTTCAAATCTTTTCATTTCTTCTTTTCTCATTCTCTCTTGCCTATCCCATTCTTCCTTCCTTATCTTTTCTTGTCTGTCCATCTCCTCTTTCCTGAGTTTCTCTTCAGTTTGAATCCTGGTATGCTCAAGTTCAATCCTCTTCTGCTCCATTTCTCTTTGAATGTACTTGTCTTCTGACATAGTTTTCACCAACATCTCCATGGACTGTGTAAAACTTTGAATTGAGGTACTCATATTCTGAGATTCATCCACAGACACTATGTTCTTCATTGGTTGTCTCAAAGGTTGAGATGGTGCAGAAGTATTCTCAAACTCCTCATCTTCTGGAATAGGATTCAATGCAGGAGATGCTGCTGCAGTCTTTGTCCTTTTCACTGCGGCTCTTGATTGAGATGATCTTGATTTTGAAGGAAGCTTGACCCGTTTTGTCTTGGGAGATGGTACTTTTGATCCTAATCCCTCAGAAGTTTGTTCTTCTAGATCTGGCATTTGGTAAACCAATTCTCCTCTCAAAGTGTCTACTGGTAATGGAATAGGAGGATCTATCTTTATGATCTCTGCTAAGAATGGTGTGATTGACACTCCTTGTTTCTCACAGAGTCTTCTGATTAAATTTGGATAGGCTAATGCTGCATCTTCTCCAACTCTTGATTTAATGACATTGAGAACATGGTGTGCAGCACTACACTTCCTTCCTGACCATAATAGTGCAAATCCCTCAAAAGTTCCAGCAGAAGGTCCTTGAAAATTTGTGGTGGGTCTGAGCTTTGAATAGTAGAAATCAAGTGTTGGCAGATACTCAGGCTTCAAATTCTTTAATGGAATCTTATTCTGCTCAGTTTCTCTGTGCGTTGAACAGAATCCTAATGCCATTTTTCTAGCATTGGTAAGCTTATTTCCATGAGTTTTCTTTCTCAAAAGAACCTCAGACTTGACTTCTGGCTGTTCTAACAGAGGTGCCTGTATCAAATCATTTAGAGTCTCCACAGTGACTTGCACTGTTTTTCCTCTAATCGATGTTGTTTCAGCCTCAACATCAAAGTTAGCATATAACTCCCTGGTCAACTCCACATAACCACATTTGTTGTTATGTCTCATGAAAACATCCCATTCATTGATTCTCCTCCAGTAATTGATACATTTGTGATCCAACCACTTGGGATGAAACCCTTTGTCTGGGACAATCATTTTGGACATTCCCAGGTAATTCTCTAATGCTTCCTTTCTTCCGTTAAACTTAATCTTGATTTCTTCTTCTGTGAATTCATTCTTCTTTTCAATGCTATCAGGGATTGATAGCCTCACCTTTGGACTATTCTTTCCCCAATAACTCAAAGGCAACAATTCTGGAATTTCTTTTCCTGGTGAAGATCCTTCAGAAGTATCTGATTCATTTCCCTCAGACTCTTGTGCTTCTTCCTGCTCATTCCCAACATTCTCATTTCCTTCTTCTTTTGATTGACCTCCTTCTTGAGCAGGTTCTACATTTTCTTCCTGAACTTGTTCTGGGTTTTCTTCATGGACAGGTTCTGGATTTTCTTCTTGAACTTCATCAGCATCATTATGTTGTAGATTGCCTACGTCTGAATCATGTATCAATGATGTGCTGGTATCTATCTTTTCAGTAACTTCCAAGCTATGCTGATTTAAGATCTCTGTGGGATCTTCCTGTACAGATTCCTTTAACCGAAGAGGGATAGCAGTAGGTTCTGAATCTTCAAATCCTTGGGTTCCAAAATATTCTTCTGCTTTCTTCTTCTGTTCTGCAACCCACTCAGGATCATTCATCCTTGTAATTGCTCTCTGAGTTACCTCATCCCTAACTTGAGATGGTAGAACCCATTGATTCATTTGATCCTCAGCATTTGCCTGTGCTCCGAGATATTGATTAACAGTGTCTTCCACAAAATACGTTCTCTATTGATCTTCTTGAATTTCATTTCTCTGCACTGCTTCTTCATAAGCTTGGAGTGCTAATGGAGATGGCTCTACTGTTTGCTCAGGATTTATTTGTTGTTTAACTTTCTCTAATTCTAACTCGAGCTTAGCTGCATATTCATTTGCTTGTTCTACTGAGGTGTGTGCATTCCCTCCTTCCCTGGCCAATTTTCTGAACTTTTTGATCAAACTTTCCAAGGAATAGGTCGTGTTCCCTACAGTAGTTCCATGCAAGTTCATATCTTCAAAATCTTGCAAATCTTCAAGTGACTGATCTTGAACTGTGTTCACCACTAATTTCTCCACTTGGTCTAGAAATTCTTGCTCATCTGCAGCTTGTTCTGGTGGTGAATCTTGTTCAATTTCTTTTTCTGAAGATCCTTGTAAATCGATCTGACTTTGGATAAGACCCTTGTTAACCCGAGCTTGTTGATCTTCATCCTGTCCTTCCAGATTATATTTTTCAATAATCTGGGTCTGTTGGAGTTCAGTGGTCGGTTGAGTTGACCCCTGTTCATCAGGTAGATGTTCATCGACACATGCTCTCCAGCCTTCTGGATCTATATCTCCCACTTCCAAATTACTATAAGGAGTGAGTTCCAACCTCTCTGTATAGGGTATTACCCCTAAAGTTGGTTTGACTTTCTCTTCATCAGAGCTGGTATCATGCACCACATACTTAGGCTTCCTAGCCTTCATCTTTATTCTGAACTTCTTAACAGGTTTTTCAGGTTCTTTTTCTTGTTGTTTTTCTCTCTCAGGAGTGATTCCTGGTTGTTCTACATTCTCAAGAGAAGATTCTTGCTGCTTAGGTTTCTCAGGATTAGTCTCCTTCTGCTCAGAAAGTAACTTTCCTCTCCTTTTATAAGTAACAACTTCCTTCTTTTCTTGAGCTGGTTGTAGGATCTCATTATCTTCATCCATCAAATCCCTTGCCTCTGAAATTCCTACTTTCAAGTCCAAAATCTCTTTAGTTGCTAGCTCATCTTCATTCTTCCTCTTCTTTGGAAATTAGCTAGTTTTCTCAGACTTGCTTGTCTCCACCTTGCTCCCAGTCCTTTTCTTAGCTGAAGGTACTTCTTCTGAAGTGCTTGAACTAAGATTGTGTGACTTTCTCTTCCTGGTGGATACTTTCTTTTTACCTTTCTTATCTTGGGTTTTCATGAATTCCTCCCATTCATGCTTTTCCTTTTGTCTGCTTGCATAATAATAATCCATACTCTCTTGCAGGATCGGATGGAGTTCATCATTTCCTTCATTCTCTTCTCCTACAATGGTTGTGACTTCATCCACTACTCTCATTTTCTCAATTCTTTGTTCATCATCTGTACTGTCTTCATCTAAATCATGTTTCTTGACATAAAAATTTTTACCCATACCTTTCAACATAACATTCATTCCCTTTCTGTTCAGATACTTCTCATTCCATGCATCCCAATCATCAATGATTACCTGCTGAATTCTTCCTTGTGTTTGATCAGTATAAGCTCTATGCTCCTTGTATGCGTTTTCTCTGCACATACTATCATATCTAATATACTTCTCAATGAATTCTTTCTTTCTCTCTTGAACGTATCCATGAACTTCTTGTTGGAGAGTTGGAGGTAATCTCTCCATGATCTTGTTAGGTCTGTCTGTAATGAGAAGATCTGCATCTGCTGGTGTTATTGGTGGGGCTGAAACTTTCCTGAAATTCTTTATAGGTTCCAGTCCTTCATTAACAACAGATTCTCTGAAAATGTTCCTGACTATATTCTGTGGTGTCTGATTTGCATTTGATCTCTGCTTCCTGTTTTTCCCTATTCTCTCAGCTTCTCTCTCCTCTGCATCCTTAACCCATGCTTGTTGTTCTGGTATTAAATCAGCAAACTCTTCTAGTGGAAATTCCTCATCAGGTTTCCTTTTCAACCCTGGTTTAAGAATCCTTCTCCTCAGATTTTCTCCCTTAGCCCACTCATTCATATGCCTGATCCAGCTATTCCTAGCTTCCTGAATGGTTCTAAGGACATCTCTCCATACCATCTTGCCTTGTTTAGCTTTCTTAAAATAAGGCTCGAGGTCATGTCTCAAATTGATCCGGGCATCAATAATCCTGTCCAGGGCCAAATTTATCAAGAAATTTTGTTCAATGGGTCCCTTCTTGTTCAAGAATGTTGGAGGCATGTATGCAGGGAGTGCCTGCTGAGCATCATAGACTCTAGCATTTCGGATTACTTGAAGTTTGCAGCAGTATTTGGTGAGTCGTTTCACATATTTAGGTAGTGGTTGAGGATCAAAGTAATCCAACTCCAACCCTATTTGATCTTTTGGATTGATGATTCTATAGCATTCCTGATTCCACTCAGCCATGCACTTCTTTTCCCTTTCCAAAAGTCTTTCAAGTCTGTTTCCATTGGGAAGATGCTTATCATTAATGAGAAATATCATTTGGTCATCCCAAAATTTACTCATCTTGTCCCAGAATGCTTCTTCTAAATCAATCATCAATGATTCCTTTTCTTTCTCTGGTATGTGTTGAATCATCATTGGATTAACATAAAAGATTGGGGGTGAAATTTCCATCCCTAACCATCCACCGCTTTTCTGAATAGATTTCACCATATTTGCTGTTCTCCTCATCATCAAGAATGATTTCTCTTTCTTATCTGATTCTATACCTCGAGCTTGAAGTTCTTCATAGGTCATCTTATGAATCCTTTAGAAAGAGATAAAATAAAACTGATTAAATCGGTGTCACCGTACTCACATTTAGAGCTTAATTCTAAATGTGCAGATGGTAAAAGAGAGCATAATATCAGTTTTTCCTTCTTATATTCATCATTCTTTGCATATCACCATACTCACATTTAGAGATTTGCTCTAAATGTGAAGATTTAAATGATGACTAAGTCTGCTTATTGAAAAACAAAATTAACATAGAACTTAAAAAATAGTATAAACAAACAAAACAGAATATAGAATTCATCAGATTCTTGCTAATATTACGGAATTACAAAGCATGATGGTTCCTATGACTCCAACTTGTTAATTACAAATAAGGAGGCATCTCCCCATCAATTCCAAATCTGAGAAACAGATTACAATGCTCGGAGACTAAACACCTCATGCAGTAAATTGAGGTAACACCATAAGAGTTCCTTGAAAAGCTGTGATTATTATCATAATAGTTCCTAAAATTGCAGAATCTCTTCTTAGGTTGTCCTTGAAAAGGTGAAAAGAATTCCTCATAATTTGATAGCCACCCTCTGACTTGAAGCCGAAGATCTTTGAGCCTTCGTCTATTTTTACATAGAGTAGCAAAGAGCCAAATTCCTTTCTCTTGTTCTTCAACTTCATCCTTACTCAAAAGCATAAGAGCTTTTATGTAAATAGATGGGGGGGTGATTATCAGTAATTGCAGGTTTTAAGAGATCAAATGCTGCTTGTTCATTCTTAACTTGAACAAACAAACGCAGTGCCTCCTATAATTGGTACATCCAATTTCCTGCATTTCTACAGCTTTCAAGAAAATCTCTCTGTGTTTCTTCAAAAGTCCCCCATCCCCATGCAGAAAATTCTTCAAGAGAAGCCCTCTTCAAGAATAAAGGATGATGGGTGGCTTCTTCAAACTCTTTGCAGACTAATTTACAATTAAAAACAGTCTCAAGGTGATCAAATGCCAGTCTCGACAAAATATTCCCAAGAATCTCATAAGGAAGATCTGTGATCTGAGTTTCCCCTGATCCAGATTTCTTTATTGAAGTTCTTGGTTGCTTTGAAGAGCTTCCAATTTCACAGCTGAGTAGGATTAAAAACAATAGCCAAATTAAAAGCTAAGAATGAAATTCATTAATGCAAAAGGAATGTACAGATCAGGTTATCAAGAGAATTCATTGTTCAAGACAATAAGCACAGAAGATTACAAGCAAAAGAAAATATGAACTGCTTGATTACTACACTAATCTAATTCTAGCAATTCATCTTCATTTTGCTCTTCTTCTTCATTGTTCCACTGCTCCCAATCGAATAATATGCCTTGTTCTCCACTTGCTCTTCTGAACTGTTTGACATAGTCAAATAATTCACATGGTATGCACTCCATCCTTTCAATAAAGGGTAATTGTTGTCGCTCTACAAGAGAGTGATTCTTACAGAAACTCCTTTCCTCTTGAGCAAGGAATGGATTTGGAAACTTTTCACAGTAAAGAAGCCAATGTAGAACACTTATTTTAAGGAAGGCTAACTCAATTGAATTCCTTCTTCATCCAGTTGTTGATCTTGTTTGGAAAGCAGTAGGAGACATCTTATGAAAGCAGTTGGTTTGTGTTTATCATCTAATCCGGGCTTTAAGAGTTCATAGGCTTTTTCTTCATTTTCATCATCCACAAAGACTATTAGTGCGGGTTCGATATTAAACATATAGTTCCCTGCATCCTGACATTCTTTAATAAATTTGACCTGATTACTGGGATAAGAATTTCCTCTCCAATAGCACAGGTTTCCAGATTAACTCTCTTCAGGGCTAATGATGATCTGCTTGCTGAGAAAAATTGCTTGGATGTCTCAGATGCTCTAAAAAGTTTCTTTATGCTTTCCTCTCCCAGTCTCGACAGAATGTCTCCCAGCAACTCAGTTGGTAGATCAAATATTTGAGTTCCCAAGAGTTGAGGGATTATGACATTTCTGTTTAGGAAGAAAAACACAAAATTCAGAGTAAAGCTTATTGTTTGTACAGTAATAAAGAAATAGAGATTATATTTTATTAACAATACCAAGCTGCTTACAAAATACAAGGGACTTGGTTTGGTGACAATTTCAAAATCAAATACTAGAAGACTTATCACAAATATCAATCTCTTCCTTCTTCATCCAAGAATTCTCCGATAATATTATGGTTATAAGAGTCTTCCTTTGCTGTCATCCTAAAGTCAGCTATTGCTCTAGTTGTATCACAACAAAGATAGATAATCTGACCTGCTCCATGAGTGAAATATGGTGGCCTATGGTAGATTTCCCAGTCATGATTATCAAAATTGCAGAATTCCCTCTTTTTCTGCCCTAAGAAAGGATTCGGGACATATTCCCATTCTGAGAGTAAAGTAAGAAGATCACATCTAAAATCGTAGCTATTTAACCTATCATTTAATATAGGACTCAATAAACGAAGCCCTGTATCTATTTCCTTTCTAGAAACTCTGCTTAAACAACAAAAGGCTTTAAAATATTGAGAAAACTTGGAATTGTCATTAATTCCTTCTTCCAGGATTTGAAACGCCTTGTTCTCTTTACCATGCGTGAACAGTTCCATAGCTTTATGTAGGTTCAATATGTGATTATTAGCCCGTCTGCAGGAGTGTAGAAACTCGGCTTTACCAGAGGATTTGTTAGAAATTCTCTTAAAAGCCGGATCCTCTACATTGAATCTCCGGAAGACAGTAGGGTAGTTTGAAACCATTTTGAATGTTGAACATGTTCTTTTGCAATGGAGCAAGTCTTCGAAGCTGCTCTGCCCTACTCGTGACAAAATCTCTCCAATGATGTCCAGTGGAAGATCAGTCATTTGTAGTGCAGAGAACTCAGAAGCCTGCTCTTTACTGCTGTTTGAGCGAGTTTTAAAGAAGGAACATCAGTTGTTTGTATTAATGAAATTATACTGCCAAAATTCTATGATTTTTAAGAGAAGTGTGAACGAGCGAAGATAGATTATGCGAAATGCAGAATATAAACCCTAATGTTTCAAATCAAGCATATAGAAGCGAAATGCAGAAGCAAAGTCTGCAGAATTTAAACACCAAAAAGAAGAAATTGAAGTAAGCTTGGAGGGCTTACGGATTGTTGGCTGCCATTTGAGTGAGTTCCTGGAGTGAAAGTATTGCGAACGCTTCTGGATGGAAATTTCGCAAATAGGACGAGAGAACTTGACAATGGCGGTTTCTTCTTCGAGAGAAAATATATAGAGAGATTTGAGAATGATTTGAAAAGATATGGAGGTTATACGATATAAAAATGGGCTGGCCTAGTTTAAAGGCTGCAGAGTAGGATACTCAAGTGTTATTCCTCTCTTAAATTCTAATGATTAAGTCTAGGCCTGCCACATCAGCGGATTTTAATATTAACTCAAAATTTGAGTTAATAAACCTACACAGGCAAAACTTTTTGGACGAAAACAGATTATTTTGAAAAACAACGCGATGAACATAGATTGAAAAGGATTAACGCTACAAAAAGATTTCATTATACAAAAATATAAACTGAAAAGGATTACATGATAACAAGGAAATACATTCAGACTAATTAGATTCTAAATCAGACTCAAAATCTGAATCTAGTTCATCTATATACTCATTAAAAGCTACCCGTAATTCCTTTAATTAAGGTTACTAATCTTTTCCTTCATCTCCTGAATATACTCCTCTTTAGCCTAAATGATGTTTGGAAGCCTCATTTAACATTTTACAAGTTAATTTGCAATTGAACACGGCCTAATGATGATCAAACACCAATCTTGACAAGATGTTCCCAAGAATCTCATAGGGAGAACTGTGATCTGAGTTTCCCTTGATCCAGACTCCTTTGATGATTTTTTTTTTTGGTTTCTTTGAGGAGCTTCCATTTCAACATTGAGTAATAATTGGAAAAGATAATGCAATTGATTTAAGAAAAGAAGCATAAAGGAATGAAAGTGCAAGAATTGTAGGGTAACAAGTGAAATAGAAATATATTAACAATACTGGACTATTCAAGGATTAACAATTTCTTCTTCATCAAAATCACTCCACAACAATTCATCAGGAAACACCTCACCACAATACAATCTGAATTGCCTCACTATGTCAAAAAATTGACAAGGGATACAGTCCATCCTGACATATGGTAGTAAAAAGGCTCGTTCCTGCAATGTATGATTCTTGCAATAACTCCTTTCTTCTTGACCTTGGAAAGGGTTAGGGATTCTCGGAAAGTGGATCAGCCAATGAAAAAGATAGAGCTTAATGAAAACAACATCTAGGACATTCGAAGCTGTTGTTTTAATCAACTCTAAACCCACTTCATTTAGCTTATCATCTTGTTTTGTCAGGAGAAGCATTGTTCTGAGAAGGATGGTGGGTTGATGTTCATCATCTAATCCTGACTTGAGGAGTTCAAAAGCTTTCTTCTCCTCCCGTTCATCAACAAATGCTATCAATGCAGGTTCAATATTAAACATATAATTCCCTGCATTCTGGCATTCTTGAATGAACCTTCTCTGATTATCAGGATAGACATTTTCCCTCCATCTCATACATGACTCCAGGTTTGCTCTCTTGTACACAAGATGGGTTTTGCTCGCTTGATAGAATATTGGAGAGACTTCTGCTACCCTAAAGAGTTCCCTCACACTGTCTTTTCCAAGTCTCGACATGATATCTCCCAGTAACTCAGTAGGTAAGTCAGATATCTGAGTTCCAAGGAGTTGTGGATTCCTAGCATTTCTGTTTCCAGAAAAGGATTCAATGAGAAATACAGACGAGAACTTTTATTGAAAGTGATGGAACTGTCAATTCGAAAATAGGATTTCATTTCTATTGCCAAGCTCCAATAACCTCATGTGGAAAATCCGTCAGTTGTAATGTAAAGACCTCAGGAAGATACTCTCCAATTTAAACATTGTTTAAGTGAGTTTAAAGAAAAGGCTTTTAGTTTTTCGATTTCTACAGCCAAAATAAACTCATCGAGAATTCAGAATCATAAACCCTAGGTCTAATGGCATAATCCGGAAACAAACATTGCAGAATAGAACAATCAATGTGAAAGATAGGATAAACTAAAGAGCTTACAGATTGTTCCCGGCCATTTTCTTCTTCGATTAGGTTTCTGAATGAACTTGCTACGAAAATGATTGAGAATGGAAGTTTTGGTGTGTGACGATTTCTTCTCGGGAGAGAAAAAGAGAGAAAAACTGATGAAAAGTTTTGAAATGACAACTGAAAGGAATGATTGCAAGGATATAGCCGACCTATTTCTGGCTAAGAGATGCAAGGGTCAAAAAATAGTAAATCATGTTTCTGCAGGGAGTAATGATTAAGCCTAAAATAAGCCTATTTGAAAAAAAAAAACACAAATTTATTTAAAATGACTGAGATAAAAATCTGATGCAAAAGATAAGATCAAGTCTTTATTCAGCACAAGAGAATAAGGCGAGGAATAAAGAAGACATATCATCAACAGAGGACTCAGAATTAAACAAAAATTAAGAGAATACATAATCATTTAATCAAAATCTGAATCAGTTTATAATTCTGATTCAGATTCAATTACATATTCATTGAAGACTTCTCTTAATTCTCTAATCAAATTGGTAACCTCACAACACAAACAATCAATGTTTGTGGCACCATAATTATAGTGTGGAGGCTCCCTAACTCAATCTCTGTTGTGTGGAGCCATGTAGTCACAATAGTAACGATGCCCCTGTCCCAAGAAAGGGTTAGGCTCTTCTTCACTGTCGATGAAAACCCTGCTGATCTTCTCCTTAATCTTGTGGATGTGCTCTTCCTCTTTAAGGATTGATCCAAGCAGATACAGTCCTTCATCAATCTCTTCAAGGCTCTCTGAACTCAGAAGAATGAAAGCCTTGATGAAAATTGAAGGGTGATGATTATCCTCAATTCCAGGCCTGAGGATTTCAAAAGCGGCTTCCATAAGCCCTGTGTTGCTGAAAGCTACGAGTGCAAGTTCAAGTTTGAGCATGAAGTTCCCTACTTCTCTGCATCTTTCCATTATTTGTTTGTAGTGATTATCATGCGTTCTCTCCGCAGTGATTCGCTTCACTACATTTGCTCTCCTCCATACTGCAGATGCCTTACTTGCTCTCAAGAATTTCTTGCAAGTTGGGGCTATTTTGGCGACATCTTTCATTTCTTCCTTTCCCAGTCTTGAGAGGATGTCTCCCAAAATTTCATCAGGGATATATAAGATGGAGGTTCTGGCATTGGGAGCTGCTGCGGCCATTTTGATTTCTGATGAAGGTTGTAGGATAATCGTTCTAATGTGGGAATGTTTGAGAGTAAGGAGAGAAAGATTCGACTAGATTTTATAGCAGAAAAACTAAATTCTGCCATAATTACAAGCGGTTGAAACGACATGTGATGGTTAGTGCAGAGGAAGAAGAAGAGTCTGAAAAGGGGTATTTTAGTCTTAAGAAGTTTGAAAAATCTATCCGTTTAGTATTCCCAGACTCTCGCTTTGTTAATTGTCATCGCGTGATCATGTAAACTGTCTCTCGCTTTGTAAATTACAAAGCGAGAGATAATTCTTGTATAATCTTCAGAGAAAATGGTCACGCTTTATGTTTCGACAAAGCGTAGACATCAAATTCTTTGGCATTTAGAGACAGAACAAATTTTTCACAATAATGAGAACTTGAACTTATCACCTCGCTTTATAACTTTTACAAAGCGTGAGCGAGTATAGTTCATCTTTAATCACGCTTTGTCAAATTAGCAAAAGCGTGACCTCAGAATTTGTTCATACTTTATTTCCAAACACTTAATACTCAAAACCTGGTTGAAGATTTCCTTCTCATCCCTCTTCAATCCACCACAGCTTCATTTCTCGAGTTCCTGAAAATATACAAAATAAGAATTAGAGATAAAACATATATCAAAAGAAAAAGGGAAATACTACTCAGTTAACTTGGGTAGTATCCACCCCCTATTTTTTTTTTCAGAAAAACTAGGGATTATCCAAATATTCAGTTTTGGATATTTAAATCTTGTTGACCAATATATTCTTTAAGCCTGTGTCCATTTATAGTCTTTTCTCCTTCACTGAGCATGATTGTAACTGCTCCATTGTCATGAACAGCTACAATGGCGAACGGGCCTGTCCACCTTGATCTGAGCTTACCTGGAAATAATTTCAAACGAGAATTATAAAGTAAAACCAATTGACCAACATAAAATTCCTTATGTTTAATTTTTGCATCATGAATCTTCTTGGTTCGATCTTTATAAATCTTGCTGCTTTCATATGGTTCCAGTCTCATTTCTTCCAACTTAGACAGATCGAATTTCCTCTTGTCCTGTCCTGACTGAACATCCATGTTAAGCATCTTAATGGCCCAATATGCTCTATGTTCTAGCTCAACTGGAAGATGGCAAGCTTTTCCAAAAACTAATCTGTAGGGAGACATTCCTATAGGAGTCTTAAACACAGTTCTGTATGCCCATAAAGCATCATCCAGTTTCTTTGACCAGTCTTTTCTTGTAATATTCACTGAAGCTTGTAAAATATGCTTAATCTCCTTATTAGATACCTCCACATGTCCACTTGTCTGAGGATGATATGGTGATCCAACTTTATGATGAACACCATATTGTTTCAGCAACTTCTCAAAGAGTTTATTAACAAAGTGACATCCTCCATCAGATATAATGGCACGAGGGGCTCCAAACCTGGTAAAAATATTCTTTTGCAGAAATTTAGTAACTTGTTTAGCTTCATTATTGGGTAAAGCCACTGCTTCTACCCATTTTGAGACATAGTCAACAGCTACTAAAATGTAGTGATTACCAAATGATGGGGGAAAAGGTCCCATAAAATCAATTCCCCAAACATCAAATATCTCAACTTCTAAAATTCCTTTTTGAGGCATTTCTTCTCTCATTGAAATGTTTTCCAATCTTTGGCATCTGTTACATATCTTTATAAGTTTCTGGCAATCCAAAAAGATAGTCGGCCAGAAGAAACCACAATCTAGAACTTTTCTAGCAGTTCTAGCAGGACCATGATGGCCTCCTAAAGGATTCTCATGACACTTTCTAACAATTTCAAAACCTTCATTCTCATGAACACAGCGCCTAATAACCTAATCGGAACAAAATTTGAATAAAAAAGGGGTCATCCCAGTAGTATTTCTGAATTTCTCTGAAAAATCTTGACTTCTGATCAGAGTCATTAAACTTTGGAACAATCTTGCAGGCTTAGCAAAATCTGAAAACCAAGGACAATCAAATTGATGCAACTGCAAAGCATACAACTGTTCATCTGGAAATTTATCATTTACAACTTCCTCCTTTTCTGTTTTCTCTTCCAATCTAGAAAGATGATCTGCTACTCCATTGTCTTTTCCTTTTTTGTCTTTAATAATAATGTCAAATTCTTGTAAAAGTAAGACCCATCTTATCAGCCTAGGTTTGGCTTCTTGCTTTGAGAAGAGATATCTTAATGCAGTATGATCTGTGTAAACTATAGTCTGAGCTCCAATAAGATACTGTCTGAACTTGTCAAAGGTAAAAACTACAGCATACATTTCCTTTTCTGTAGTGGTGTAGTTTATCTGGGCATCATTAAGAGTATGGCTAGCATAATAGATAACATGATGTTTGCCTTCTTTATGTTGCCCCAAAACTGCTCCTACTGCATTCTCACTTCCATCACACATGAGTTCAAAAGCTAAACTCCAATCAGGAGACTGAACTATTGGTGCAGTGATAAGTTTCTCCTTCAAGGTTTTGAAAGCAGTCAAGCAATCCTCATCAAAGCTAAATACCACATCCTTATGAAGAAGATTACATAAAGGTCTTGCTATTTTAGAAAAGTCCTTAATAAACCTTCTATAAAAACCAGCATGATCAAGAAAACTCCTTACTGCCTTGATTGTTTTAGGGGGCGGTAGATTTGCTATCACAGAAACCTTAGCTTTGTCTACTTCTATTCCTGCTCTAGATACTTTGTGTCCTAGGACAATTCCTTCCTAAACCATGAAATGACACTTTTCCCAGTTAAGAAGCAAGTTAGTGTCCTCACATCTCTGCAAAATTTTTGACAGATTTTGTAAACAGTCTTCAAAGTCAGTTCCATAAACAGTAAAATCATCCATAAACACTTCAATGCATTTTTCAATAAAATCAGAGAAAATACTCATCATGCATCTTTGAAAAGTAGCAGGAGCATTACATAATCCAAAAGGCATTCTTCTATAAGCAAATGTTCCATATGGGCAAGTAAAAGTTGTTTTCTCATGATCTTCACTAGCAATTACTATTTGATTATAACCAGAATAACCATCTAAGAAATTGTAAAATGGTTTACCTGACAGTCTTTCTAACATTTGATCAATAAAAGGTAAAGGAAAATGATCTTTTCTTGTGGCAGTATTTAGTTTTTTATAATCAATGCAAATTCTCTAACCAGTTACTGGTCTTGTTGCTACTTCATCACCATGTTTATTAGTCACAATACAAATCCCACCCTTTTTGGTACAACTTGTGTTGGACTTACCCATTTACTATCAGAAATATGATAGATTATACCTGCATCAAGTAGTTTGATTACCTCCTTCTTGACAACTTCCTGCATTGGTGGATTTAGCCGCCTTTGTGGTTGTCTGGATGGTTTGTATTCATCTTCCATTAGGATCCTATGCATACAAATGTGTGGACTGATGCCTTTAATATCTGCTATAGTCCAAGCAATTGCCTGAATATGATTTTTAAGAGTACCTACTAGAGCTTGTTCTTGTTCTTCACTCAATTTAGATGAAATTATTACCGGAAGCTTCTTTTTGTCTGCCAAAAAGGCATACTTAAGATGTTCTGGTAATACTTTAAGTTCAAGCTCTGGTGGATTTTCTATTGATGGAATTAATTTTCTTCGAGTTTGCACTTCCATCTTTAAATCAGATCCTTCTTTAGAAGGATCTGTTTTATCAATGTCATCCTCAGATTGTTCTGAAGATGTCATATCCTCACTTTCTGATCCATCCTTGATTTCACCAGTCTCAGGATCAGCGAATCTAACCGCGCACAAGTAAGCAAAAGTATCATCTTCAGCATTTGTGAGTGGGGTGAGATTGTTCTCAATTACATCAGTGGTAAAGAGATTATAGTAATCAAAAAGATTTTCCCCCTCCAGAGTACTAGAATCTAATCCCTTCCCCGCTACATTGGTTTCAAAAGCATTAAAAGGATATGTTGCCATCTTCATTATATCGAAGGTAACTTCCTGATCATCAACGTGAAGTTTGACTATGCCATTCTTTGCATCAATCATAGCTCCTGCAGTCACCAGGAAAGGCCTTCCTAGTATGATAGGAATTCTGACATTTTCATCGATATCAAGAATGACAAAGTCAGCTGGAAAGCAAAGGCCTCCTGTCTTTACTAGAACATCTTCAATGATCCCTTCTGGTCTGGTGCTCGATTTGTCAGCAAAGAAAAGAGTCATATTCACTGGCCTCATCTTCCCCAAGTCCAATCGTCTAGCCATAGCAAGTGGCATTACATTGATGCTGCTTCCTAAGTCACAGAGCCCTCGCCCAGCTTCTTTACAGTTGATAATCAGGGGTAAAGTAAAACTCCCTGGATCTTCAAGCTTTGGAGGAATCCGTTGTTGAAGAACCAAGCTACAATTCTGATTTAAGACCACCATCTGTTGCTCTCCCGCACTTCGTTTCCCTGAAATCAATTCTTTCAGAAACTTAGCGTAAGTGGGCATTTCAGCAATTAATTCAACCAAAGGGATTGATATTTCAATGGCCTTAATCTTTTCAAGAAATTTCTTAAATTTAATTTCTTGAAAATCATTTTCGAGTCTCCCAGGATATGGTATCCTGGGCATGTGTTCATCCAGTGAATCCTTTTTGTTACCTGTAGAGTTAGAGATATCATTACCTCCCTCTTTTTCCTTTGGAAAGGAGTGTCCTGAGACATTCTTTTCCAAACCCTTATCCTCATGTATATGCCTTTCTTCAAGCTGATCATCTTCTTCCATTGTCTGAACATCTTTGAACTGTTTCTGCTGTAGCAACCTATATCGTTTCTTTTCAAATTCGAGATCAACAACTTCTTTCCCTCCCCTTAACGTAACTGCCTTACATTGTGGATTTGTTTCAGAGGAACTTGGTAGTTTTCCTTTTTCCCTTTGTTGTAATAACTTGGCCATCTCTGTTACTGAATTTTCAACATTCTTGATTGAAGCCTGCAGTTGGTTATTCGTCTCTGTTTGCTTAACAATAAACTCCTTCAGAGCATTCTCCACCTTTAAAGAATAAGTATTATCTTGAACAACAGGATAAGGGCCTGGTGGCACTGGTTGCTGTGGAAAATTTGCAGGCATTGGTGCAAACGATCCATATGGTCTATTCTGTTGATTCATCTGTTGAGGAGGTCTCTGAGGGTAAATTTGCTGCTGAGGATAAAATTGTTGCTGAGGACGAAACTGCTGCTGATTCTGTTGAGGCGGATTCAGGAGATGTGCATTCTGTGCATTTTGAGTGTTACCATAGCTCAAGTTTGGATGCTTGTTCTGGAATCCAGTGTAATTACAGCTTTCATCTTGTTTGGGTGCTTCCTGAAGCTGCGGACATTGATCATTATGATATGTCCCAGAACATATTCCACATTGATAAACTGGTTCCATGGGAGTAGGTTGAAGGATCATCATAGGTTGTTGTTGTTGATGCTGAACTTGTTGACTTGTTTGCTGAGCTAGTTGTAACTCAGTAATCTGTTTAGTGAGTGCTGCAAATTTTTCTTCATTTTTATCTGTGTGGATAACAAGACTCTTTCTTGTAGGAGATGGTGGGTCATCATCTTGGAGGACTGCTCTGCTAGCTGTCATGGTGTCTATTGTTGACCAAGCTTTATCAAGTGGCATCTGAAGTAATTGTTCCCCTCCAGTGGCATTAATCATCATCTGCCAAGTGTGAGTGAGTCCAGTGAAAAAGATCTTCAAAAGTCTTCTTCCTGTGATACCATGCTGCGGGCATCTTTTAAGCATATCAAAGAATCTGTCTCGAGCATCCTTCAAAGATTCTCCTTTTCTCATCTTAAAGCTGGAAATCTTATCTACCCATTCATCTACTTTACTTTCTGGAAAATATTTGAGCAAGAAGTTTCTGACTAGTTCTGGCCAAGTAGCCTTCTGTTGAGCATTCAATGAATCATACCATTCTTTCGCAGAACCATCCAAAGATAATGGAAACATTGCTAGTTGAATGGTTTCTCTTGAAGCTCTACCCTTCTTCACTGTCTTACTCAACCAACAAACTTTTTGAGATGTAAGTGTGGATCTTCATCACTCAACCCATAAAAAGCTCTGGAAGATGCCAAGTTTAATATACCAGGTGGTATATCAACCTCTTCATCTGTTCCAGCCAAATACTGATCAACGTTTGGTTTCCATGGTTGATATTGTTCTTCTTGAGGGTTTGGAGCAGGATTAGCAAAATTTGGTGGAAAGTAATGCTCATGAACAAATTGTGGTGCAGCAGCCCTCTGTGGTGCTTGAAAATGTCCTCGAAGTGGTATGTTTTGCTGATTTTCTGGCTGTCCATTTGGTAAGTTTCCAGGTCCGTCATTTTGTCCATTGTTTGCCATTCTAGTTATTGTTGAAAGATTCCCTTCTACAAGATCTCTTTGTCTCCTTCTAGTGCTTGCTCTGATCAGCCTTGCTGTTCTTTCAAGTTCACAATTAAAAGGAAGCAAAGGTTGCCTTGAAGATCGAGTTGCTCTTTCGCTCATAAACTGTTGAGAATTCTCTGTGAACAAAATGAAAGAATTAATGAATTTGTTTAAATATGGTAAAAAGTAAATAATTAAAATTAAACCAAAGAGTATCTACAGTTTTAAAATTCATAACGCTACACCCTCCCCGGCAACGGCGCCATGAAGCTTTGAGGTAAAACCCGCTGCAATGCTCCCGCCGGCCTTTAAACTATAATCCTATAGGACTGTTAAAGAGCTTGCCTAATTTTTCCTACCGAAAGCGCACGGTATCAAGCTGCAGTATTTATTTTTATTGTCGGGATCGTTCATTAGAGAGTTACACGATAGAAGCGTTTTAATAGAATTATTTGTTTTAGAACTCGTTTCTACTCTTGGTTTAAGGATGGTGTAATGATGATGACTAAGATTTAAATGCTGAACTGTAAATGCATAAAACTGTAAATAAAAGTAAAGAAAGCAATTAAAATGATGTCGAATGATATGATTATGTTCATGAGTTACGGATAGTGTGGACTAAGACAAACAAACGAAATAAGTATATGATGAGATTATCATACTTCAATGGTTAGAAACAGAATGAAAGCTCATTGAAATAAACAAATCCTCTATGCAACTTAATCAAATCTTCATGTCTTAAATCACTTCCCAAGACAGGTACTTGTGATTCAGTGTCACAACACTCTAAGCACTGAAATCATGGGATACTGTCATCACAGGATGATCGGTCAGACTCATTCTGTGACAAAAGCTTTTAGAACTGTCGCTTAATCTATCTCTTTCGGACTCAGATTAAGCCTTTGATAACTCAGGGTCACATCTAAATCATCTTATATTCATCTGAACTTGAAGTTGTTCTTTTTATTACTCTGAAACAAATTAAGCTCATGACCCTATATTGGATGTCCTCTACAAGAAATGAAAAAGCAAGTATTTAAATCTATCATCCAATGATTTCATAAGACTTAACTCCTCAGAGTAATTCCTTCAAGTAGTTATAAGAAATAATAGTCCTGTAAGTATATCAAGATGAGATTGCTATTCAAAATCATTGACTTATCCAGACCATTCAGATTCACACAGATGCTTTAGCTTGAGAAATCTCTGTAAACAATTCCAAATACCCATGACTTGACTCAGGATTAGTAAGACATAGAAAGAATATTTAATCTCCTATCCATAACATATAGTGGAAACTATAAAGCTATGGAACCTGGAAATTAATCTTCTTAAAACTCCCACTAATTATTGGGACAAAAGATGGTTTTTGAAACATCATTCCCTTTTAAACGACAGGTACTAAATGCCCAACTAAAGAACAAGTTTGTTCTTCATCACCCTGAGTAAATAATGATTGAGAAAACTTATATCATCTTTCTCAATGTATTAATGAAAATATTAACATGAATTCCAAATATGAATTATGAGTCTATATTTGTGAAGTAAGATTACTCATCATAAATAGGGAAATATCCCAAAATATCATATGTATAGGTAGTATTATATGTATAAAGAAACGATGAGGGTTCTGAGTCCTCTTAATCAAAATGCTAGGGTGTTTCCAAAATATAAACTGGAAACTAGACAGAATTAGGAAATTACTTTCCTATGAAAAAGATTTGAGAAATAATTCTGCAAAATAAATGTCCAAGATAGCTCGCAGTAACTATTTTGGGTTTCAAACTATGAACATTCCAATTTTCTGCACGCAATGTCTGTATAGCGTGGAGGGAGTTATTGTTCAAAGAATGTTCCTCAGATTTTGTTTATACAAAGAACTGAATGCCTCGCAGTAATATCTGTAAGAATGCGGCGAGGTATTCAATTCCTACTTATAAAATAGGGGTTATTGAAACTTTTTACAATTTCCTACACGAGTATTTTCTAAAATATCCCAAGTTAAATTTATTCAAAGAAAAGAGTTATGATTCGTGGGAAAGGGGTTTAAGGATATACTTCACTTTTTATTACTCATATGGGGTATTCTGAATTCAAACGGCGCTGCATCCTCTCCGGCATTGGCGCCATGAAACTTTTGACAGTTTCACTACGCTGCTGGGGGGTGAAGAACCTCTAAATACAATCTCCAATTTCACGGCGCTGTGATCCTCCACGGCATGAAACTTTTGACAACTTTCACGGTGCAGCCGGGATAGATAGTTCAATCTTGGCCTTCAGTCTGTCACACTGAAGGTCCCCAGTAATTTGCATCATGAAACTTATCATAGTTTCATGTCATGAAGATCCTCGCCATGAAACTTTTGACACATTCCCACTATATGAGCATTTTTTGAAACATAATAATCCTGGTTTTCAATTTTATTTAGCGAAACCAATTTATGAAGATGGAGTTGGGATTAGGGATATATTATAGGTTGTCACGTTTTTATTACTCGTGCTAAGAAACTGTGCCCCCGAAAGCGCACGGTGTCAAAAATTGCAGTAATTCATAGTAAGACCGGATCGTTCACTGGAGGATGTGCGATAGAAGCAGGGCCCACGTCGTTTACTAGGATTTTCCACTCGGTTACTCGATTCAAGCTCATGTTTGTTTCTAACAGCTAATTGACATAATTTAAACTAGATTATGAAAGCAATTAAATTATTCTACAAAGCATGATAAAATTAGTCTAAAAAGCAATGAGAATTATGCTAAGAAAGCGGATAAAATTATTCTACAAAAGCGAATTAAAATGTGACAGAAGGGACAGGGAGAAAATAATGAAGATTGGACAAGATTCAGATGAAACACAATTAGACTTCCATTTTAATACACAGATCTTTGTTTGGGATAATCCATCATTTAGCTAACTCTCATGCTCTCTATACCATGTTCCCTTTAGCAGACAGGTACTTATGGTAAGAGTTTACATGCTCTTAAGACCTCAACTTCTAAGATACCACAGATTAATAACTCCCCTTGCAATGCCTTGCAAGAGTATGTTAGTCATATGTGGTGGACAAGCAACACCTAACATATCATTAGTTGATATGCCAAGTACTCCTATCGTCCCCCTTGTCACACCCAAAGTCCAAATCTAACCCCAAACTACTCCATAACTCTTAAACCTTACAACCGGCAGATACATCTCTGCTTCCGAGTGACCTCTATGAAAGCATTTTAAAGAAAGCGGTAAAGAAAGCAGTAAAGAAAGCATTTAAAAACCTATCGCTCGGAAGTCTTAAAAGATCGTCACAATCCGTTAGCATAAAAGAGCCCCTGGTCTTGGTGACCAGATGCAGATTTAGAACTTCCCAAATATCAGTAAGCCACAGGGCTTATAACATCCGGTTAGTTATGAGATACAAACATGAGTGGGACAGACCTATGAAGGTTTGTTCCGAATGTACTCATTCAAGACTCAATTTTAGGCTTTGGTGGGAGAAGATAGTAGTTGAAAGAATACTCAGCCCTACCATAGAAATTAACCAAGGCCTATGTGTTGTTCCTCTAGTATTAATTATCACATTTTATCCGAATCCAAGTGGAAACGGATTCGATGCAATGCTTAATAAAAGATTTTCAACACACAGTAATTTTGAGAAACAAAAAGATATTTGAAAATCATTCCCTAAACAGGTACTAAACTCTCAATTTAAACACAGATCCTTTCAGTCTAGGTGAGACCAAATCGCTGACTCTGCTTCTAAGTTCTCAAAATCAACCCTCAGTAGAAGATGAATTAGTCATAACTGTTGAATTTATCCCTTACTTAGATCCGGATTTTATAAAGGAATTTTTGTTGGAAATTCATTGTGCAACATCTGATTTAAATCACGACTTCTATGTCCAAGGGGAAGGATCCCCAAAATAGTAATGACCACAATATCTACATAATTGTATCATGCATACATGTATATGAGAAGTAAAATAAACTACCCCAAAATATATGGTGGGGTTAGACAGAATTCGATACACAAAGATGAATTAGCATGAGATAAGAAGAATTTGGCTAAAGAGAGTGCCAGAAATAATTGGGGTTATCCGGACGGCAAACATCTGCTATCCGGGTCCCAAGTATTCCAGATGGAATGACTGTTTAGACAGTAGAATGCCTTAAATGACAGCTGCCGCCGTCATCTTAGACTTCACTGTCTGTGAATCTGAATGAAAACCCACATATTCTATTATTGTAATAATTGATAGATGACATTGGCATGTATCATCTATAACTCATACAACTCTAGATTCAGGTTTGAAATTAAGCTAAAGAGAAGAAAACTGTATCCGGATAGGAGTCAGCTGAGCAGCTATTATAATCCCGGATGGACGAACCGCCAAGGCTTCCACCGACCACTACCCGAACCATGCAAAATAACAACTAGTAATTAATACTCAGAATACGAGCTAGTAATCCGTGTGGGAATACCCGCCAACATTAGTCTGATGTATTTCTTACTAGTTGTTCATACACACAATGAAAGAGAAAATAAATAAATTAAGAAAATATTTTTGGTATTGTGTGAGTGTTAATCACACAATAGTTAGACACTGATGAGTTGAGATGCGTAATGGATGAAATTAGATGTAATGGGCCCAGGCCCAATACACCCATGCAACTTACACAACTCTTGAAATAAAATATTTTCGGGAGTTTTAAAATGTGAAGGAAGAAGGCAATTCGGTCTATTGGGCAAAATGCAAAAGAGACCGAATTGAGGATGCATGAGGTATGAAGTAACACCATACCCAATTTATCCTTGTAAAGTCATGAAGCATCCTCTAATTCGAATTGTCAAGCAATTCGGTCTAAGCCGAATTAGACAATTCGAATTGATGAAGTCATTCCTTCACTCAAATTGGTTAAGGCATTTACCCCAAAAAGAGGGTAATTCGAACTGCCAATTGAATTCGGTGTAGACCGAACTTGGACAATTCGAATTGGTGAAACAGAGAAAATAAACTAAGGCATGAGGGGATGGAATGCATACAATGTGGTCTCCCAAGTCAATTCGGTCTATATGGGCAATTCGGTCTAAACCGAATTGCGTAGACCGAATTGCATGGAGATCACATGAAGACAACACTTTTTGCTATGCAATTCGATCTCATGGGCAATTCGGTCTTCGGTATAGACCGAATTGCCTAGATCGAATTGCATATAAATCTTTCAAGTAAAGCATTTAACAACTATTTTTGTATAGACCGAATTGCCTAGATCGAATTGCATATAAATCTTTCAAGTAAAGCATTTAACAACTATTTTTGCCATGCAAATCCATTCTCATGAGTGATTCGGTCTAGACCGAATTACCTTAAATCGAATTTGCATGTCCTTCTTTCATAAGTGTGGGTTGGTATACATTGTGTGGTTTAGGATGGATAAGTTTTACCTAATCCTTCATTTCACATCATTGTCACTTCACAGCCACACTAATGAGTGTTTTAAGGAGAATAGACCTAGGTTATGTGGCTAACATGCATTGGCTTGAACCAAACCTCAAAACTACAAACAAGCAATCAAAGATTAAAGACTCAAGCATAAACTGAACAAAATAAGAACACAGGCTCAAAAACAAGAGCACCTACATAATCTAAGGCAACACTAAGCTAAAGAAAGTGACTAAAGCAGAAACTAAAAGGCGAGAAAATTAATTCTAACAAGCCTAAGATTGTCTAAAATCTAAGAACACTTATTTGAGTCTCTCAGGTGTAAGGTCAAGCCACAAACCACTTAGCACACATTTATTGAGAATGCAAGTCAACTAGGGCATAATAAATATAACCTGGTTGAAACAAACAAACATTCTACCATTATTGCTAAGGAAAGCATTAAATAGATGCCAAACACTTGAAATGAAAACCCATTTCTGGATTCTTTCTTGTATTGACACCGGAAAGCAGTAAATAACCCAAAAACCATTCATTAGCTTGAAGGTAGGGTTCATTCTAACTACAAAGCATTTAAGGTTTATGGAAATTGCTACACTAAGGGTGGTAACCAGCTTCTATGAGACAAAAACTAAGCTCAAAAGCAGTGAAACTACATTACAAGCATGAAAAATAAACTAACTAAACTACACTACCTACCTAACCCTTAAGGGGTGAAGAACCTTCTGCTTCTTTTTGTCTCCCAGCAACTGTCCAAGAGTCTCTGTGTGTCTAAGGATATTTCTTGTGTTGAGGAAGGTCAGCTTTTATACTTCTTTTCGAAACCCTAGGCCCATCATGCATTTCTCACGTGCTCAGCTGTACTTTTGAATGTGATTCGGTCTCCTCATGCAATTCGGTTTAGATCGAATTGATGCAATTCGAATTGCATGAGGTCTTCCTTCTTGATCTTGAGCTGGAATGTGGTAGTCATCCATCAATTTTGGTCTATGGGTAGACCGAATTGGCCTTGTCGAATTGAAGATGGTTCATGCCTGGCTTCTCTGCTTTAGGGCAATTCGATCTATGCAATCAATTCGGCTTAGACCGAATTGCATAGATCGAACTCCTTCTTTCTGTTTTGCTCCAAGTCTTCTTTCTTTTCATGGTGCAATTCGGTCTAGGGGTCAATTCGGTTTAGACCGAATTGCATAGACCGAATTGGTTTTCAACACTTAGCCAAAATTTCAGATTGTGGGATTTTCATTCTTTTCCCCATCTTTTTTATTTTTGTGGGCTATCTTATTCTTTTGCCCATCTTTTCATTCCTTTTTCTTTTCTTTTTCCTTTTTTTCATGTTTTTGGATTTTTCTAACACAAATGCAATTAAAATTGCATGTTTTGTGTCTTTCGTTACCAGCTTAATATTTTTACAAACTTGCATCAATCTGTCGAATTCAACTGCTTTCTTATTGAAATAAGATGGGATTTCGATCAAAATGTCCGTCTCAGACATGGAAATGGATTGGAAATAATGGACAATTTTGGCCATTATCAACATCCTCACATTTAATACTGATCGTCCCCGAGCAGTCAGAGTCAGTGCTCCTAAGAGCAACTCTGCATATTCAATCCATTTGCGTGGCTTCAGAAATTTCATTCTTGTTATATTGGGATAATACAATCAAAATTACAAGTATTAAACTCTCTTGATTGCAGTGTTTAATGAAATGATACTTCTCACTTGGATAAGTATACAAATCAATCATTATTGTTAATTTTACTTGAATATATGTATAGAAAATTTTCATTGGTTTAATTCTTGAATTCAGGCATGACATGAACATTAATCAATCAAAGCAGAGCCTCACATATAGTAGAGTCGGAAATTTCACTCACTCTCAAGGTTGGCTTTTAAACAATACGCTCATAATCAAATTCAAATAAATTCTCCCATAAGCTTGCAATTAGACCAACTCGCCACCTACTCATTTCCTCAAATCAAGATCCCGAGGTCTTATTTAAGGTTATAACGGGGCATACGGTTGTAACATTTGGTATGGAAGGGAATTATTAGGCTAAAAAGTGACACGAATCCATTCCATCATAATTTGGCATATTTTTACTTGAAATCTATGATCATCAATAATTCTTTCTTTCTTTTGTTTTTCTTTTCTATCGCATGACATTAGACTTTGTCTAATTTGCTTTGTCAATTGCAATTTGTATTTGTTGAATGAATTTCAACTCTCCCCCCTTTTTTTGATCGGTTTATGAATACCGATTGATATTTTTGATGATCATAAACTATAATGCCTTGATGGAATTTATTCGTGTTCACTTGGGTTTGATTTTCTTGGTCTTTTTGTAAGGTTGGGAATAATATAGTGGTTTCAAAGAAAAATTAGGCTTAAAGGCTCAACTTGGTTAATCCTAAAGGGAAAATATTTTTGGGTTTGGAATTTAAACGAAAGCCAAAATTTTGGGTTTTTCTAAGTGCCTCGATCATATACTCGATTTCAGGAATATGGCATGGTCTTGAATCGATCCCAATTGCAAGTTCTAGTGTCCTTTAATCGAATTTGATTTTCACACAACAAAGAATTTATGAGTAAAAATGACTCGGCTCAGATCTCACATGGTATGGTTTGATCATGTCATACATTTATTCTTGAATTTAGCCTTTGAAAAATTCTTGCAGATTATTCAATCAAATTCTCAACATGAAAATTTTGTTTTTCTTCCAAGTGATCATATCATTGGATTTTTATAGCTCAAAACCTCAAGAATTTATATCATGCATATTTTTAATTGCTTTATCCCAATGCAATAGTTTGAAAATTTCATCCTTAGCCTAAATTCAACATGTGAATTTAGGTGGCAGATTTATGCTTGTTTTATGCCCGTTATTTAATTGAAAGCGGTAAAAAGACACTGTGAACATGCAAGCATGTCACAGCTTTGTTTTTGGCGTGACAGTCACTTATTCATCTTGGACTGTCACACATCTTTTTCAAAATATCTATGAGAATTCAAGACGAAATTCTCTTTGTGAAAAGCAGTAAATACTGGCTTCCAAAATACATATCAGGCCATCATAAACAACAGTTCCAAGGTTCGTTATACAACACACGACCTTAATCACTGTATTCATCAATACACTAATTACAGGAGATGCTATACACTTGAGTAAAGTTAGCATTAAAGAGTAGTCAAAAGATCTCCTAAATGAAGTTCCAGTTAGCCCAGTCAAAAGTGAATCTATACAGATTCAGTCCTCCTTCAGCTTCCTTCTCCCCTAACCCTGGAAGAAGATTCTGCTCCAGTGGACGAAGTTGGTCAAGCTGCAGGGCACGCAGTAATCGCCCTCGTCTGCTTCGCCCTCCTCCAGCACTCTTGAGCAGTAAACTCTGGGTCCTTGGTCAATGAACAGGTCAGGAGTCTCCAGGCTATCAGCCAGCCATGCGAAGACATTGGTCCCCACATATGTCATGACTGATTTATCAGTCACTATCCTGTTTATCATTGCCACCCCCTGCTGGACCTGTTCATTGTCCACCTTGCTGAGCAGCATGTACCCCCTGACAAAGATTGGGGCTTTATGGTTGTCCTCAATCCCTGCCTTCAGTAGTTCGCAGGCTTGACCCTCGTCTCCCGCTCCAAATGCTTGTAGCGCCGGAATGAGCTGGATGTTGAAGTTCCCAGCCTCCTCACACCTTAGCAGGAGTGCCTCTTTCTGCTCTTCGACTCCTATCTGCCACATCTTCACGATGGTGGTCTCCAGCTCGCACCTCTTGTAGACAATGGGACGATCTGCAGCATCCCTGAGTTTCTTGCAAGCCTCCCGAACAGTGAATACCTTTTTAATGTCATCCTCTCCGATGCGAGAGAGGATCTCCCCCAAGAGTTCCACCGGGAGGTCCAGTAGCTCAGTCCTTCCTTCTTGCTCTTGGTTTGGGTCTGCGGGGATGATGCCTCTGGAAAGACATGGAGTAGTAAACAAGTCTGAGACCAGTAGTCTCACTCCTTCAGCCAGTTCTAAACATAGATCGCTGAATGGGAGAGTTGGAACTATTTTTAGCAAATTTTTTGATAAACATATTCAAGTTGGAAAAATCAACATCCTCACATTTTGAGCTAAGCTCTAAATGTGAGTTAATTGGTTTTTTACTTGAATTTATTATATAAAAAGACAGAGTTGAATTTTTTAAATCCAACTCTTAATACAACAAAAAGAGAGAGAGAGGTAAGAGAAATAAGGATCTGGGATCCTTACAAATTTTTCTTAGACTATAAATAGTCTAAGAGGTTTTGGAGTGGTCAAAAGACCAAAAAGTAAAATTTCATAGGCTATTAAGCCTACAAAAGAGATTTGAATTTTTATCACTTAAAAAGTGATTTAAATCATGTGAAAAAGGGTAGCAAGATGATTAATGATAATGAATAAATGCACATGACAGATTATGCAATCACTAGAATGTAGTAATGGATTATGGAAAATAAAATAAACATGCACAAACACAAAAAAGTCATTTTTGGATTTTTATGAGAAGTGTTGACTTGTTTATTTAATAAAATTGGGGGTGTGAGTGGTCCCCCATTTGGATTTGTTTTGGGAAATGAGTGTTAAAGAATGAAACAAGATGTTCCATTTGAATACTCCCATTTACTCCAAAATAAAATAAAGTAAGCACAAGTCAAACACTTTAAAAGAAAAGAACATAACATTCTACCACTTTTTGTCTTTTTTTAGACATAAATGCCATGCCCAAAAGTGTTGGAAAAATTTTGGCATGGTTTCGTCTATAATACCATGTTTCCCGTATGTGCAAACATCAACTTTCGAGTTGAGATATCATCTTTCGAGTTGAGTTTGCACTTTGTGGTGGACATGTACCCGACAAAGGCATTTATTGACAAAATACACAGTACACAATACATGCATTAATGGAAATAAGACACAGACAATCCATTCACACCATGATTCATGCAAAAATTTAGCCAATAACTCATGCTCCAAAACATAGCTACGGCAATACCATCCACATGCATATCTAATCAACATTATCTCATAACTAGTAAAATAACACAGTGATTGCAAGGGAAAATGAACCACTGTGTTTTCCATCTTCACAGATTTCACAAAACAACACAGTTAACAAAATAAGTCTACTAACAACAAAAACAGAACCACAAAACCACATAATGAACAAAAACATGATTTTTGAGGGTTTTGCAACTCTCATTTTCAAAATAAGATATCCCCAATACTACAAAAACTCAAGAACCACAACAATGGCAGTTTCGCACAAACCCTAAATTCTGCCTATTGTGTTCTACCCTCTTCCTAATCATGCCCACTATACTCCGACCTTATTCCGACCATCTCCCACTCGAAAACAATCATCATTCCCTTCCCCATTACTGATTTCGCAAAAATATGGAAGAAACAACACTTAAAATCGCGAAACAGGGTGCGAAATCAAAAACAGGAAACTCACCCGACACTCCCAGTAGGATTAGACGAAGAAGAAGCCATTTTTGAACACTTTGCACGGAGTTGATCACAGAAAAGCTCTGGCTCGAGCTCTGATTTCGCGAGGGAGACGAAGTTCGCGAGAGTGAATACGGGGGAAAATATCGAAGGGTGAAAGGTGAAAGTGAGAGAAAAGGGGGGGAAGGAGGAATATAAAGAGGTAGGGGATATGGTAGTTCGGTCTATTAGAGACCGAACCATCAATTCAGTCTAGACCGAATTGATGTGGTCTCAGGTGTTTGCGAGGGATTCGGTCTCTTAGGCCAATTCGGTCTAGACCGAATTGGCATAGAGACCGAATTGGCATAGAGAAAGCAAACACACTTGCTGCAATGTGATCTTTTTGAAGTCAATTCGGTCTTAGACCGAATTGGTTAAGAGACCGAATTACAGCACAAAGACCGAACCTGGTTACTTAGAAAAATTATGGGGGATGCTTTTGTGAGGTAATTCGGTCTATATGGGCAATTCGGTCTAGACCGAATTGCCTTATAGATCGAATTTGCTCACTTGCATAAATAAATCTAAGGAAACACAAATGCCTTTTGCAGATCAATTCGATCTATTTTAAAATCAATTCGGCCTAGACCCAATTGCCATAGATCGAATTGCTACTTGGCCAAATTACACAAGGATGGAGGATGTGTCTTGGGGAAATCAATTCGGTCTCTTAGGCCAATTCGGTCTAGACAGAATTTGCTTGGAGATCGAATTGATTGAAAATTTCCAAGGCATACATCCAATGCGATCTGTCTCAAACAATTCGATGTAGACCGAATTGGCTTGGGATGTAAAATAGATCGCATTCAATGCTTAGAAAAATTTTGAAATTTTTCGAATTTCAAATTTTCTGACATTATGGATTTTCTCCAAAAAATTAACACACTGAAAGCACATATTAAACAGAAATAAAAATTCCTCTATGGTAAATTGCTTGCATAAATTAGGTTGGATAAACACCCTTATTTTATGGAGTTATTCCGGATTTTAAATTTCTCTAAATTCCGAAATTACTTTCCATTAAATTTGGTATTAATCCAACTGGGAACCTGGTTTTCAAAGCTTTATCCTTCTTTTTGTTGGTTCCATGAATTCCTGCAAGGCAAACATAGGAAAAATTATTAGATTTTCTCCAAATATCAACATCCTCACATTTAGAGTCTTAGTACTCTAAATGTTTAGTTGATCTTCGGGTAATTATCGTTCGAGATGAATAAATACATAATAGATAATAATATAGAAATATAAATATAAATATTTATTGAGCATAGGCCGGTTCTGATGTCATTTGAACTTCCTTTCCGGGGTCGAACTGCCCTAGATACTCCTTCAACATGTGTCCATTCACCACCAGCTCTCCTTTGTCAGTTCGAATCCTGACAACTCCACTTCCAAACACGTGCACCACTTCGTATGGCCCTTCCCATCTGGATTTAAGCTTTCCGGGGAATAGCTTCATTCTAGAATTAAATAACAAGACATTTTGGCCAACATAGAAGTGTTTAGACTTTATGAGACGATCGTGTAACTTCTGGGTCCGCTCTTTGTAAATCCTCGAGCTTTCATAAACTTGCGAACGTATTTCCTCAATTTCATTGAGGTCCAACTTACGTTTACTCTGAGCTACTCGTGGGTCAAAATTAAGCGTTTTTACGTCCCAGTAAGCCTTGTGCTCTAGTTCTACAGGCAAATGACAGGCTTTTCCAAAGATAAGCCTGTATGGGGACATCCCAATGGGAGTCTTGAATGCAGTGCGGTATGCCCATAGAGCATCATTGAGTCTACGTGACCAGTCTTTGCGGGTTATCCCCACAGTGGCTTCGAGTATATGTTTGATTTCGCGGTTAGATACCTCGACTTGGCCACTGGTTTGGGGATGATAAGGCGTGTCGATCTTGTGGAGAATCCCATTTTTGCTCATGAGATTTGCAAAAGCTTTGTTGACAAAATGGGTTCCTCCGTCAGATATGATCACCCTAGGTACACCAAATCTATTGAAAATGTTGTTTTTCAAAAATTTGATGACTTGGTGACCATCGTTGGTTGGCAACGAAACTGCCTCGACCCACTTGGACACGTAATCGACAGCTACCAAGATGTAGTGATTCCCATCAGACGTCGGGAATGGTCCCATGAAGTCAATACCCCATACATCGAAAATCTCAAGGATGAAAATTCCTTTTTGAGGCATTTCATCTCTCTTGAAGATATTCTCTAATCTTTGGCATCTGTCGCAAGCCTTAACAAACGCCTTACAATCCTCGTAAATGGTAGGCCAATAGAAACCACACTCGAGCACCTTGTGAGCTGTTCGAGTGGGGCCATGGTGACCTCCATATTCCGATTCATGACATTTTTTAGCGATTTGATAAGCCTCGTGCTCAGTTACACAACGTCTAATAATCGAATCTGCACAATGCTTAAAGAGATAAGGATCTTCCCAGAAGTAGTTGACTACATCTTGGTTGAACCTTGCTTTTGCTTCTTACTCTGGAATTGTGGAGTTATTCCACATGCTAAAAAGTTAGCAATGTCGGAAAACCATGGACAAGCTTGATCATGAAAATGCAAGGCAAACAGTTGTTCATCCGGAAAATTTTCATTAACGGCTATCTCATTTTTATCATTATCTATCCGAGACAAATGGTCAGCAGCACCATTGTCTTTGCCTTTTCTATCTTTTATTATGATGTCAAATTCTTGCAACAAAAGTACCCACCAGATTAATCGAGGTTTGGCGTCTTGTTTGCTAAACAAGTATCTCAGTGCAGAGTGATCGGTGTATACTATGGTTTTCGTACCAATGAGGTATTGCCTGAATTTATCAAACGCGAAAACCACAACATACATCTCTTTCTCCGTGGTGGTGTAATTGACTTGGGCTTCAGTCAGGGCATGGCTGGCGTAATGAATTACGCAATGCCTTCCTTCTTTATATTGCCCAAGAACTGCACCTACAGCGAGATCACTTGCATCGCACATGACCTCGAAAGGCATTGACCAATCGGGTGGTTGCACTATTGGAGCAGAAATCAACATCTTTTTTAGCGTGTCAAAAGCTTGAACACACGCTTCACTTATTACAAAAGCATTTTCTTTACAAAGCAAATTAGTGAGCGGCTTGGCAATTTTAGAAAAATCTTTAATGAATATCCGGTAAAAACCGGCATGCCCTAAGAAACTCCTAACTGCTTTTATTGAATTTGGTAGTGGAAGGTTGGATATGACTGAGACCTTGGCCCTGTCGACTTTGATGCCTGCGCACGAGATGCGGTGACCCAACACTATTCCTTCGGTGACCATAAAATGGCACTTTTCCCAGTTTAAAACTAGGTTAGTGTCCTCGCATCTTTTTAAAATTTTCGCAAGATTTGTCAAACATTCATCAAAAGTATCTCCATACACAGAGAAGTCATCCATGAAAACTTCAATGCATTTTTCGATAAATTCTGAGAAAATAGACATCATGCATCGTTGAAAAGTGGCAGGCGCATTGCAAAGTCCAAAAGGCATGCGCCTGTACGCAAAAGTTCCGTATGGGCACGTGAAAGTGGTCTTATCATGATCTTCACTAGCTATTACAATCTGATTGTAACCAGAGTACCCATCCAAAAAGCAATAGTACTCCCTCCCGGCCAACCTCTCCAGCATCTGATCAATGAACAACAAGGGAAAATGATCCTTCCGCGTAGCGGTGTTAAGCTTCCGGTAGTCGATGCAGACTCTCCAACCGGTCACTGGACATGTCGCCACTTCTTCTCCTTGCTCATTAGTCGTTATGCACATCCCTCCACTCTTAGGTACTACCTGCACTGGGCTAACCCATTTGCTGTCAGATATAGGATAGATGATACCAGCATCTAAGAGCTTGATAACTTCTTTCCTTACCACTTCTTGCATATGGGGGTTCAGACGCCTTTGTGGTTGCCTTGAGGGCTTGTACTCCTCTTCCATTAAAATTCTGTGCATGCAAACAGAGGGGCTTATTCCTTTTATATCAGAAATGGTCCATCCAATTGCATGTACATATTTCTTAAGAATGTCTACCAGAGCTTCTTCTTGTTCTTGTGTCAGCTTAGCTGACACAATTACCGGTAATCTTTTATGTTCAGCGAGAAAGACGTACTTAAGATGATCCGGAAGTATTTTAAGTTCAAGCTCTGGCGGACATTCAACGGAAGGTAGTAATTTGCGAGAATTGGTTGGGGGTGAGAGATCAGATTTACCTTCAGGACCCTGTGTCAGTACAGGGTCCACTTCCTCTTCCGTGGTGCTCCCTTCCTCCTCCGGAGTGAATTCAACACCGTCAAACTCTTCAAGACCCCCAGTGATAGGGTCTTCGAAGTGCACAGCGTTGCAACTTCTTTGTTGATCAGCACCTCCAGGCGTCAGTACCTGTTTTGAAATTTTGTCCGTCACAACAGTCATAGAGTCCATGCTCTCATCCTCACACCTACCATCTATTACATCAAATTTGGAACAAGTTTCCTCAGACGGAAACTTCTGCAGCTTTCCCATGTTGAAATTCAATTCTTCTTCTCTGACTCGGAGCTTGATCTGATTTGATCGCGCGTCTATAACTGCACCACCGGTTGAGAGAAAGGGGCGGCCTAAGATCAATGGCATCTCGCAGTCCTCCTCTATATCCAGAATAATGAAGTCGACAGGAAAGAGGGTCCCTCCCATTTTGACAATTACATCCTTCAGGATTCCGACTGGATGGGCAATCGACCGGTCTGCCAGCTGTAGTTTCATTGTAACCGGATCAATTACACCCAAGTGAAGACGTTTTACCATGACGAGTGGCATAACATTGATGCTTGATCCCAAATCGCACAACCCTTTTCCAACATTGGTTTTCCCGATGTGGACTGGCAGTGTGATACAGCCTGGATCCTCTCTCTTCTCCGGTAGCACTCTCTGGATGATGGCGCTGCAGCTGCTGTTCAAAATCACCACTTCATCCTGCTCAACTTTTCTCCTCCCTGAAATCATTTCTTTAAGAAATTTAGCATAGACGGGCATTTCTGAAATCATTTCGACCAATGGAATAGTGATCTCGACAACTTTCAGTCTTTCTAAAAACTTTTTAAATTTTTCATCTTGTTCCTTATTTTTAAGACGTGCAGGGTACGGCACCCTTGGCATGTACTTATTATTATCTATTTTTGGTGGAAAGAGAAGGAAGTTGTACCTTCACCCATACCCTCGTCAGCTTCATTTGCAGCTTCAGCCTGCGAGTTAGCTGTATCTGATTTATCCTGTACCAGCTCAATACTTTCATCTCCTTCAATCTTTTCCTTTTCCTTTTCCACCTCCAATGAAACCTTTTCTTTCATGGCTTTCTTCTTTGCAGATCCAATATTTCCCTTCAGAGTCTTGCCTCCCCGCAATGTGATTGCCTTCCATTGCGGGTTGGCTTCAGTGCTGCTTGACAATGTTCCTTTCCCCCTGTTTTGCAATTCCTTAGCCAATTGGGTGACCTGCGTCTCCACATTCTTGATTGATGACTGCAGCTGCTGGTTTATCTCCCTTTGATTGGAAATAAACTCAGTCATCAAATTCTCCAGACGAGATGGTGGCTTTTGGTTGTATTGCTGATTCTGATCAGGTTGGGATTGGAAGTTCTGGAAATTTTGGCCTTGGTTTTGATTTGGCCTCTGTTGGATTTGGGGTTGAAAGTTCTGGTTCTGGTTCTGGAAGTTCTGGACTCTCTGCTGGACGAATCCTTTATTCTGAGGTCTGAAGTTCTGCTGAAGGTTTTGGTTTGCAAACTGGTTTGGCTGGTTTGGTTGTGTCAACAAATGCGCATTGAATGCATTGTTGTTGGAATAGAAGAGGTTGGGGTGGCGATTCTGGTAGTTCCCTGCATAATTGCAGCTTTCGGTAGCTAGTTGTTGGCATGTGTCAGTTGGATGTGGTCCCTGACATAGCCCACAAATTGCTTCCGATTGCTGTGTTTGTGCTTGACCAGATGAGGCTCCTGCCTGAGAAGTACCCGCTCCCTTTCCTTTCTCTTGTCCTAGCTGTATCGCAGCTACATGTTCCTGCAATTTTTCAAAATCTGTTTTTCCTTCACTTACAGCAAAAACTTTTCTAGGAGGATCCGCCTTCTTGTCATTGCTGTTCAATACAGATCTGTTGACAGACATTGTCTCAATCTTTTCCCAGGCTTGATCCATGGGCAAATGGAGTAAATGTCTTCCGCCTGCGGCGTCCAACATCATTCTCCATGGATGGGTGAGTCCTCCATAGAATTTCCTCAGTTGCTCCCACGGTTGGTATCCGTGTTGGGGGCATTGCCTCAAAAGGCTGGCGAATCTTTCCTTTGCGTCATACAATGACTCGTCCGGCTTCATCTTGAACTGTCCAATTTTCTCTCGTCCTTCGTCTATCTTAGATTCAGGAAAATATTTTAACAGAAAACTCCTCACCAAATCTGCCCAGGTACTCCTCTGTTTTATGGGCAATGATTTATACCAATCCCTGGCACCACTAAATAAAGAGAAAGGAAACAACATTAGTCTTATAGCATCAGATGATACTCCCTGATTTTTTATTGTGTCGCAGAGCTCCAGGAAGGTTTGGAGATGATCATGGGGATCCTCATGATTTGCACCGCAAAATTGATTGTTCTGCACCAAGTTGATGAGTGCCGGTTTGAGCTCAAAATTGCGTGCAGGGAATTGTGCTCTCCCAGGCCTATCCAAATAGGGCTCCACGATGGGCTGCATAAAATCAGCTGCTGCTTGCTGCTGTTGATTTCCTTGGTCGGGTTGATTTTGATACTGCTGGTGATAGTTGGGATTCTGCTGAAAAATATTTTCGGGATCATGGGGATTGTTTTGGAACTGATCCTGATTGAAGGCTTGGTTCTGGTATTGCTGGTTTGGCATATTTTGGTTTTGTTGGTTATATTGGTTTGGGGGTGGTGGTTGTTGGTGGAACTGCTGATATTGTTGCTGATTTGGATTAGGTAGATCTTCCTCCTCGTTTGCACGATTCGGGTGTTCTACCATACCCCCATCAGCTCCATTACCAGGATTATTGGGTGGTTGGTCTAATGGCAAGATCGGGGGAATGTCCTGGTTCTCTGCCATATCGGATATGTCACTGCTTGTGGTTTCGGGTGAGGTACGAGTCCGGGCCTCTTGCTCTTTCCTTCGTCTGGCTTGCGCCCTCAGTTGGCGAGCGGTCCTTTCTATTTCTAGATCGAACGGTAGCTCAGGCAATGTGGCCTTTCTCCTTTGCATAAGCAGTTTGTATCAAGATTTGACAGCACCTGCACAACCCCCAGGTTAGTAATGATTCAAAAATATATACAAAAACTATCTATGAGTAAATCAGGAATGTAGTTCTCTTAGTAAACGATGCTGCAACCTCCCCGGCAACGGCGCCATGAAACTTTTGACAATTTCCTACACGAGTATTTTCTAAAATATCCCAAGTTAAATTTATTCAAAGAAAAGAGTTATGATTCGTGGGAAAGGGGTTTAAGGATATACTTCACTTTTTATTACTCATATGGGGTATTCTGAATTCAAACGGTGCTGCATCCTCTCCGGCATTGGCGCCATGAAACTTTTGACAGTTTCATTACGCTGCTGGGGGGTGAAGAACCTCTAAATACAATCTCCAATTTCACGGCGCTGTGATCCTCCACGGCATGAAACTTTTGACAACTTTCACGGTGCAGCCGGGATAGATAGTTCAATCTTGGCCTTCAGTCTGTCACACTGAAGGTCCCCAGTAATTTGCATCATGAAACTTATCATAGTTTCATGTCATGAAGATCCTCGCCATGAAACTTTTGACACATTCCCACTATATGAGCATTTTTTGAAACATAATAATCCTGGTTTTCAATTTTATTTAGCGAAACCAATTTATGAAGATGGAGATAGGATTAGGGATATATTATAGGTTGTCACGTTTTTATTACTCGTGCTAGAAACTGTGCCCCCGAAAGCGCACGGTGTCAAAAATTGCAGTAATTTATAGTAAGACCGGATCGTTCACTGGAGGATGTGCGATAGAAGCAGGGCCCACGTCGTTTACTAGGATTTTCCACTCGGTTACTCGATTCAAGCTCATGTTTGTTTCTAACAACTAATTGACATAATTTAAACTAGATTATGAAAGCAATTAAATTATTCTACAAAGCATGATAAAATTAGTCTAAAAAGCAATGAGAATTATGCTAAGAAAGCGGATAAAATTATTCTACAAAAGCGAATTAAAATGTGACAGAAGGGACAGGGAGAAAATAATGAAGATTGGACAAGATTCAGATGAAACACAATTAGACTTCCATTTTAATACACAGATCTTTGTTTGGGATAATCCATCAGTTAGCTAACTCTCATGCTCTCTATACCATGTTCCCTTTAGCAGACAGGTACTTATGGTAAGAGTTTACATGCTCTTAAGACCTCAACTTCTAAGATACCACAGATTAATAACTCCCCTTGCAATGCCTTGCAAGAGTATGTTAGTCATATGTGGTGGACAAGCAACACCTAACATATCATTAGTTGATATGCCAAGTACTCCTATCGTCCCCCTTGTCACACCCAAAGTCCAAATCTAACCCCAAACTACTCCATAACTCTTAAACCTTACAACCGGCAGATACATCTCTGCTTCCGAGTGACCTCTATGAAAGCATTTTAAAGAAAGCGGTAAAGAAAGCAGTAAAGAAAGCATTTAAAAACATATCGCTCGGAAGTCTTAAAAGATCGTCACAATCCGTTAGCATAAAAGAGCCCCTGGTCTTGGTGACCAGATGCAGATTTAGAACTTCCCAAATATCAGTAAGCCACAGGGCTTATAACATCCGGTTAGTTATGAGATACAAACATGAGTGGGACAGACCTATGAAGGTTTGTTCCGAATGTACTCATTCAAGACTCAATTTTAGGCTTTGGTGGGAGAAGATAGTAGTTGAAAGAATACTCAGCCCTACCATAGAAATTAACCAAGGCCTATGTGTTGTTCCTCTAGTATTAATTATCACATTTTATCCGAATCCAAGTGGAAACGGATTCGATGCAATGCTTAATAAAAGATTTTCAACACACAGTAATTTTGAGAAACAAAAAGATATTTGAAAATCATTCCCTAAACAGGTACTAAACTCTCAATTTAAACACAGATCCTTTCAGTCTAGGTGAGACCAAATCGCTGACTCTGCTTCTAAGTTCTCAAAATCAACCCTCAGTAGAAGATGAATTAGTCATAACTGTTGAATTTATCCCTTACTTAGATCCGGATTTTATAAAGGAATTTTTGTTGGAAATTCATTGTGCAACATCTGATTTAAATCACGACTTCTATGTCCAAGGGGAAGGATCCCCAAAATAGTAATGACCACAATATCTACATAATAGTATCATGCATACATGTATATGAGAAGTAAAATAAACTACCCCAAAATATATGGTGGGGTTAGACAGAATTCGATACACAAAGATGAATTAGCATGAGATAAGAAGAATTTGGCTAAAGAGAGTGCCAGAAATAATTGGGGTTATCCGGACGGCAAACATCTGCTATCCGGGTCCCAAGTATTCCAGATGGAATGACTGTTTAGACAGTAGAATGCCTTAAATGACAGCTGCCGCCGTCATCTTAGACTTCACTGTCTGTGAATCTGAATGAAAACCCACATATTCTATTATTGTAATAATTGATAGATGACATTGGCATGTATCATCTATAACTCATACAACTCTAGATTCAGGTTTGAAATTAAGCTAAAGAGAAGAAAACTGTATCCGGATAGGAGTCAGCTGAGCAGCTATTATAATCCCGGATGGACGAACCGCCAAGGCTTCCACCGACCACTACCCGAACCATGCAAAATAACAACTAGTAATTAATACTCAGAATACGAGCTAGTAATCCGTGTGGGAATACCCGCCAACATTAGTCTGATGTATTTCTTACTAGTTGTTCATACACACAATGAAAGAGAAAATAAATAAATTAAGAAAATATTTTTGGTATTGTGTGAGTGTTAATCACACAATAGTTAGACACTGATGAGTTGAGATGCGTAATGGATGAAATTAGATGTAATGGGCCCAGGCCCAATACACCCATGCAACTTACACAACTCTTGAAATAAAATATTTTCGGGAGTTTTAAAATGTGAAGGAAGAAGGCAATTCGGTCTATTGGGCAAAATGCAAAAGAGACCGAATTGTCAATGCATGAGGTATGAAGTAACACCATACCCAATTTATCCTTGTAAAGTCATGAAGCATCCTCTAATTCGAATTGTCAAGCAATTCGGTCTAAGCCGAATTGGACAATTCGAATTGATGAAGTCATTCCTTCACTCAAATTGGTTAAGGCATTTACCCCAAAAAGAGGGTAATTCGAACTGCCAATTGAATTCGGTGTAGACCGAACTTGGACAATTCGAATTGGTGAAACAGATAAAATAAACTAAGGCATGAGGGGATGGAATGCATACAATGTGGTCTCCCAAGTCAATTCGGTCTATATGGGCAATTCGGTCTAAACCGAATTGCATAGACCGAATTGCATGGAGATCACATGAAGACAACACTTTTTGCTATGCAATTCGATCTCATGGGCAATTCGGTATAGACCGAATTGCCTAGATTGAATTGCATATAAATCTTTCAAGTAAAGCATTTAACAACTATTTTTGCCATGCAAATCCATTCTCATGAGTGATTCGGTCTAGACCGAATTACCTTAAATCGAATTTGCATGTCCTTCTTTCATAAGTGTGGGTTGGTATGCATTGTGTGGTTTAGGATGGATAAGTTTTACCTAATCCTTCATTTCACATCACTGTCACTTCACAGCCACACTAATGAGTGTTTTAAGGAGAATAGACCTAGGTTATGTGGCTAACAGGCATTGGCTTGAACCAAACCTCAAAACTACAAACAAGCAATCAAAGATTAAGGACTCAAGCATAAACTGAACAAAATAAGAACACAGGCTCAAAAACAAGAACACCTACATAATCTAAGGCAACACTAAGCTAAAGAAAGTGACTAAAGTAGCAACTAAAAGGCGAGAAAATTAATTCTAACAAGCCTAAGATTGTCTAAAATCTAAGAACACTTATTTGAGTCTCTGAGGTGTAAGGTCAAGCCACAAACCACTTAGCACACATTTATTGAGAATGCAAGTCAACTAGGGCATAATAAATATAACCTAGTTGAAACAAACAAACATTCTACCATTATTGCTAAGGAAAGCATTAAATAGATGTATTGACACCGGAAAGCAGTAAATAACCCTAAAACCATTCATTAGCTTGAAGGTAGGGTTCATTCTAACTACAAAGCATTTAAGGTTTATGGAAATTGCTACACTAAGGGTGGTAACCAGCTTCTATGAGACAAAAACTAAGCTCAAAAGCAGTGAAACTACATTACAAGCATGAAAAATAAACTAACTAAACTACACTACCTACCTAACCCTTAAGGGGTGAAGAACCTTCTGCTTCTTTTTGTCTCCCAGCAACTGTCCAAGAGTCTCTGTGTGTCTAAGGATATTTCTTGTGTTGAGGAAGGTCAGCTTTTATACTTCTTTTCGAAACCCTAGGCCCATCATGCATTTCTCACGTGCTCAGCTGTACTTTTGAATGTGATTCGGTCTCCTCATGCAATTCGGTTTAGATCGAATTGATGCAATTCGAATTGCATGAGGTCTTCCTTCTTGATCTTGAGCTGGAATGTGGTAGTCATCCATCAATTTGGTCTATGGGTAGACCGAATTGGCCTTGTCGAATTGAAGATGGTTCCTGCCTGGCTTCTCCGCTTTAGGGCAATTCGATCTATGCAATCAATTCGGCTTAGACCGAATTGCATAGATCGAACTCCTTCTTTCTGTTTTGCTCCAAGTCTTCTTTCTTTTCATGGTGCAATTCGGTCTAGGGGTCAATTCGGTTTAGACCGAATTGCATAGACCGAATTGGTTTTCAACACTTAGCCAAAATTTCAGATTGTGGGATTTTCATTGTTTTCCCCATCTTTTTGATTTTTGTGGGCTATCTTATTCTTTTGCCCATCTTTTCATTCCTTTTTCTTTTCTTTTTCCTTTTTTTCATGTTTATGGATTTTTCTAACACAAATGCAATTAAAATTGCATGTTTTGTGTCTTTCGTTACCAGCTTAATATTTTTACAAACTTGCATCAATCTGTCGAATTCAACTGCTTTCTTATTGAAATAAGATGGGATTTCGATCAAAATGTCCGTCTCAGACATGGAAATGGATTGGAAATAATGGACAATTTTGGCCATTATCAACATCCTCACATTTAATATTGATCGTCCCCGAGCAGTCAGAGTCAGTGCTCCTAAGAGCAAGGACTCTGCATATTCAATCCATTTGTGTGGCTTCAGAAATTTCATTCTTGTTATATTGGGATAATACAATCAAAATTACAAGTATTAAACTCTCTTGATTGCAGTGTTTAATGAAATGATACTTCTCACTTGGATAAGTATACAAATCAATCATTATTGTTAATTTTACTTAAATATATGTATAGAAAATTTTCATTGGTTTAATTCTTGAATTCAGGCATGACATGAACATTAATCAATCAAAGCAGAGCCTCACATATAGTAGAGTCGGAAATTTCACTCACTCTCAAGGTTGGCTTTTAAACAATACGCTCATAATCAAATTCAAATAAATTCTCCCATAAGCTTGCAATTAGACCAACTCGCCACCTACTCATTTCCTCAAATCAAGATCCCGAGGTCTTATTTAAGGTTATAACGGGGCATACGGTTGTAACATTTGGTATGGAAGGGAATTATTAGGCTAAAAAGTGACACGAATCCATTCCATCATAATTTGGCATATTTTTACTTGAAATCTATGATCATCAATAATTCTTTCTTTCTTTTGTTTTTCTTTTCTATTGCATGACATTAGACTTTGTCTAATTTGCTTTGTCAATTGCAATTTGTATTTGTTGAATGAATTTCAACTCTCCCCCTTTTTTTTTGATCGGTTTATGAATACCGATTGATATTTTTGATGATCATAAACTATAATGCCTTGATGGAATTTATTCGTGTTCACTTGGGTTTGATTTTCTTGGTCTTTTTGTAAGGTTGGGAATAATATAGTGGTTTCAAAGAAAAATTAGGCTTAAAGGCTCAACTTGGTTAATCCTAAAGGGAAAATATTTTTGGGTTTGGAATTCAAACGAAAGCCAAAATTTTGGGTTTTTCTAAGTGCCTCGATCATATACTCGATTTCGGGAATATGGCATGGTCTTGAATCGATCCCAATTGCAAGTTCTAGTGTCCTTTAATCGAATTTGATTTTCACACAACAAAGAATTTATGAGTAAAAATGACTCGGCTCAGATCTCACATGGTATGGTTTGATCATGTCATACATTTATTCTTGAATTTAGCCTTTGAAAAATTCTTGCAGATTATTCAATCAAATTCTCAACATGAAAATTTTGTTTTTATTCCAAGTGATCATATCATTGGATTTTTATAGCTCAAAACCTCAAGAATTTATATCATGCATATTTTTAATTGCTTTATCCCAATGCAATAGTTTGAAAATTTCATCCTTAGCCTAAATTCAACATGTGAATTTAGGTGGCAGATTTATGCTTGTTTTATGCCCGTTATTTAATTGAAAGCGGTAAAAAGACAATGTGAACATGCAAGCATGTCACAGCTTTGTTTTTGGCGTGACAGTCACTTATTCATCTTGGACTGTCACACATCTTTTTCAAAATATCTATGAGAATTCAAGACGAAATTCTCTTTGTGAAAAGCAGTAAATACTGGCTTCCAAAATACATATCAGGCCGTCATAAACAACAGTTCCAAGGTTCGTTATACAACACACGACCTTAATCACTGTATTCATCAATACACTAATTACAGGAGATGCTATACACTTGAGTAAAGTTAGCATTAAAGAGTAGTCAAAAGATCTCCTAAATGAAGTTCTAGTTAGCCCAGTCAAAAGTGAATCTATACAGATTCAGTCCTCCTTCAGCTTCCTTCTCCCCTAACCCTGGAAGAAGATTCTGCTCCAGTGGACGAAGTTGGTCAAGCTGCAGGGCACGCAGTAATCGCCCTCGTCTGCTTCGCCCTCCTCCAGCACTCTTGAGCAGTAAACTCTGGGTCCTTGGTCAATGAACAGGTCAGGAGTCTCCAGGCTATCATGCAGCCATGCGAACACATTGGTCCCCACATATGACATGACTGATTTATCAGTCACTATCCTGTTTATCATTGCCACCCCCTACTGGACCTGTTCATTGTCCACCTTGCTGAGCAGCATGTACCCCCTGACAAAGATTGAGGCTTTATGGTTGTCCTCAATCCCTGCCTTCAGTAGTTCGCAGGCTTGACCCTCGTCTCCCGCTCCAAATGCTTGTAGCGCCGGAATGAGCTGGATGTTGAAGTTCCCAGCTGATGACAGCCTTTTACGACTGTCATTTGCGTCCAATTTAGTGTCTTAATGATGTTCTTTTGTTCTTAATTCCATTGATTTTTGATGAATAATCATAGAGGATCAGAAAAGATGGAAGAAGAATTAAGATTGTGAAGAAGTTGGAATTACACTAAAAATGGCTTGAAATTCTAAGTTTCCTTTGTAAGTCTCGCACGCTGTGTTTCTATTGAACTGATCCACGCTTTGTCATTTATCATGAAGTTAAGCTGGAAAGCAGCAGGAAGAGGAAAAGACATAGCGAGGAAAGAAAAGGAATGGTGCGAGGGCTTGTTTTTGAAATCAGGAAAAGATTTAAGGAAAAATGTTCAGATGCTGAAGTCACGCGATGACTGTTTAACATCGCGAGGAAAAGAAGATCTGTGCAAGACAGAAAGTTTTATACATCATGGCGAGAAGCAAATTCTTTGGAGAAATTGAAAGACCTCGCCTTGTTGAGAAAGATGATTAAGTTTCTGAACTCTCGCTTTGAAGGAACTGGACAAAGCGAGAGGAGAGTTATTCTGATGCGAGCGGTTATCATCCAAGGCTTAAGCAGTTACAACACCCATCTATAAATAAGACCCTTGGGGGAATCAGCTCAGCAGGCGAGAGATTGAAGAGAATAGCTCGATTTTACTCTCCAGTCCACTTTTAGAATTTAGTAGGTAGGTTAGGATTTAATTTTCCCTGCAATTTACTTTGAGTTCTTCAGATTTGTAATTCGATTTCGTAGTAGATTTCTTTAAGAATAGTTGTTAGATTAGCTTGAGGATACCCTGGGAGGAGAGTTGCTATTGGATCGCTTGTTCATTCATCACGACGATCATCATCTTAACTTCCGACTTGTTCGCTCACCTTTGCATTATTCTGATTGCAATCAGATTTCCAGGTGTATTCGTTTTTAATTCTTTGTTATTCGAGATACATGAAGAATGATTAGTTATCAGATTGTGAATTTCTTATCTTTCTGGTTTCCATTTCTATTTCTTAATTCTGTTTCAGCAGAGTATAAACCTCAACTTCGATATTCAATTTGGATTTTGCATCATGTCTCTAATTCGATTCTCGAGGATCATAACACTTCCACATTTTTAATTCGTAAATTGTTCGTTCCAATTACGCAAGAAGTTTGGATATTGTAACCGAGTTAGGTATGATCTGGCAGAATTATGAATTCATTCGTTTTTTCTGTCGATATTACGTTATGTTCACAAAAGAGAATCATAGTGTTTAATGTTCAGAACTTTAAAAGGTTCCTAGAGACCCATGCAGTGTTAATCATTGCTTGATAATCTTTAAGAATTAATGATTCTAAGTTCATGACTTTGGATGCAAAAGGTTCTGTATTCACGATTTTCGAAACGGAAATCCCAGAAGGTAGTTATCACAGTTATAAATTCTGATCAATTACTTCACATAAGGATAAACCCTCGCTTCATCCTAAAAGATGGCGCGAGGAAATATCCAGATAAACTTGATGTGACAAAGGCTATTCTAATACTCTCGCGATGTCAATCTGACAAAGCGAGAGGACCAACCTATAATAGCAACATATGTGATATCCATTTTACAGGGTATCAACTATTCACTTTTACTTCTTATACATATATAACCCCTATCTATAAGTAGGAATTGAGTACCCCGCCGCATTCTTACAGAAATTACCGCGAGGCATTCAGTTCTTTGTATAAACAAAATCTGAGGAACATTCTTTGAATATTAGCTCCCTCCACGCTGTACAGACATAGCGTGCGGAAAATTGGAATGTTCATAGTTTGAATCCCAAAGTAGTTACTGCGAGCTATTTTGGACATTTATTTTGCAGAATTATCTCTCAAATCCTTTTTCTTGGGAAAGTTATTTCCTAATTCTGTCTAGTTTCTGATGTATATTTTGGAAACACCCTTGAATATTGATTTAGAGGATTCAGAACCCTCAACATTTCTTTATACATATAATATTACATATACATATAATATTTTGGGATATTTCCCAGTCTATGATGAGTAGTCTTACTTCATAATTACAGACTCATAATTCATATCTGCAATTCGTATTATTACTTTCACTGGTACACTGAGAAAGATGATGATATAGGTTTTCTCAATCATTATTTACTCAGGACTAATGAAGAACAAACTCGTTCTTTAGTTGGGCATTTAGTACCTGTCGGTTAAAAGGGAAAGATGTTTCAAAAACCATCTTTTGTCCTAATAATTAGTAGAGTATCAGGAAAATTAATTTCCAGGGTTCATGGCTTTATAGTTATCATTATATGCTATGAGTAGGAGATTAAATATTTCTCTTACAGTCTACTAATCCTGAGTCAAATCATAGATATTTGGAACTGTTTACAGAGATTTCTCGAGCTAAATCATCTGTACAAATCTGAGTAGTCTGGATAAGTCAAGGAATTTGAATAGCAATTTCATCTTGATATACTTATAAGACTATTATTCCTTATGAATACTTGCAGGAATTACTCTGAGGAAACGAGTCCTATGAAAACATTGGATGATAGATTTAATACTAGCTTTTTCACTTGTTGTAGAGGACATCCAATACAGGGTCATAAGATCAGAGTAATAAAAAGAACAACTTCAAGTTCAGATAAATATAGCATGATTTAGAAGTGACCTCGAGTTGTCAAAGGCTTAATCTGAGTCTGAAAGAGAAAGATTAAGTGACAATTCCGAAAAGCTTTTATCACAGAAAGAGTCTGACTGATCATTCTGTGATGATAGTATTCCATGATTTCAGAGCTTAGAATGTCATGACACTGAATCATAAGTACCTGTCTTGGGAAGTGATTTAAGACATGAAGATTTGATTAAGTTGTATAAAGGATTTTTCTATTTCAATGGACTTTCATTATGTTTTAACCATTGAAGAATGACACTCTCATCATATTCTTATTTCATTTGATTTGGTCTGTGATATCTTAAACACATGAATATAATCATCAATGTTCGACATCATTCTTTACTATTTTTACAGCTTTAAGCATTTACATTTTAGCAGTATTCTTTAGTAATCATCATTACAACATTCTTAAATCAAGAGTAGAGAAAGATTCTAGAGCTAATAATTCTATTAAAACACTTCTATCGTGTAACTCTCTATTGAACGATCCCGACAATAAAAATAAATATTGCAGCTTGATACCGTGCGCTTTCGGTAGGAAAAACTAGGCAAGCTTTTTAACAGCCCTATAGGAGTTATAGTGTAAAGGCTGTCGGGGGGCATTGCAGCGGGGTTTTACCTCAAAGCTTCATGGCGCCGTTGCCGGGGAGGGTGTAGCGTTATGAATTTTAGAACTGTAGATACTCTTTGGTTTAACTGCAATTATTTACTTTATACTATAATAAATTCATAAATTCTTTCATTTTGTTCACAGAGAAGTCTCAACAGTTTATGAGCGAAAGAATAACTCGATCTTCAAGACCACCTTTGCTTCCTTTTAATTGTGAGCTCGAGAGAACAACAAGGCTGATCAGAGCAAGTGCAAGAAGGAGACAGAGAGATCTTGCGGAAGGGAATCTTTCAACCATAACTAGGATGGCTAACAATGGACAGAATGACGGACCTGGAAACTTACCAAATGGACAACCAGATAATCAGCAAAATGTTCCACTTCGAGGACCTTTTCAAGCACCACAGAGAGCTGCTGCACCACAATTTATTCATCAACACTATTTTCCACCAAATTTTGCTAATCTTGTTCCAAATCCTCAAGAAGAGCAATATCAACCATGGCAACCTAATGTCGATCAGTATTTGGCTGGAACGGATGAGGAGGTTGATATACCGCCTGGTATATTAAACCTAGCATCTTCTAGGGCCTTTTATGAAATGAGTGCTGAAGATCCACATTTACATCTCAAAAAGTTTGTTGAACTAAGTAAGACTGTGAAGAAAGGAAGAGCCTCAAGGGAAACCATTCAATTAGCTATGTTTCCATTCTCTTTGGATGGGTCAGCGAAAGAATGGTATGATTCATTGAATGCTCAACAGAAAGCTACGTGGCCAGAATTAGTCAGGAATTTCCTACTCAAGTATTTTCCTGAAAGCAAAGTAGATGAATGGGTAGACAAGATCTCTAGTTTCAAGATGAGAAAAGGAGAATCTCTAATGGATGCTCGGGATAGATTCTTTGACATGCTTAAGAGATGTCCACAGCATGGTATAACAGAAAGAAGACTGTTAAAGATCTTTTTCACTGGACTCACTCACACTTGGCAGATGATGATTAATGCCACTGGAGGGGAACAATTACTTCAGATGCCACTTGATAGAGCGTGGTCAACAATAGACACCATGACAGCCAGCAGAGCAGTCCTCCAAGATGATGATCCAATATCTCCTACCAGAAAGAGTCTTGTCATCCACACAGACAAAAATGAAGAGAAATTTGCAGCACTCACTAAGCAGATTGTTGAGCTACAGTTGGCTCAGCAAACAAATCAACAGCATCAACAACAACAGCAACCAGTGATGATCCTTCAACCTGCTCCAATGGAACCGGTGTATCAGTGTGGAATTTGCTCAGGGCCACATCACAATGATCAGTGTCCACAAATTCAGGAAGCCCCAAAGCAAGATGAGAGTTGTAACTACACCGGATTTCAGAACAAACACCCGAATCTGAGCTATGGTAATACTCAGAACGCACAAAATGCACATCTTCTGAACCCACAACAACAAAATCAGCAGCAGTTTCGTCCTCCACAACCATTTTATCCACAACAACAGATGTACCCACAGAGACCTTTCCAACAGATGAACCAACAGAATAGACCATTTGGACAGTTTGCACCAGTCCCGGTGAACTTTCCACAACAACCTTATCATGTTGCCCAAGACAATACTTACTCTTTAAAGGTGGAGAATGCTCTGAAGGAGTTCATTGTTAAGCAGACAGAGACGAATAACCAACTGCAGGCTTCAATCAAGAATGTTGAGAATTCAGTAACAGAGATGGCCAAATTACTACAGCAGAGAGAAAAAGGAAAATTACCAAGTTCTTCTGAAACAAACCCACAATGTAAGGCAGTTACATTGAGGGGAGGAAAAGAGGTTGTTGATCCTGAATTTGAAAAGAAAAGAGATAGGTTGCTGCAACAGAAAAAGTTCAAGGATGTTCAAACAATGGAAGAAGATGATCATCCTGAACAAAGACAGATACTTGAGGATAAGGGTTTGGAAAAGAATGTCTCAGGATATTCCTTTCCAAAGGAAAAAGAGGGAGGTAATAATAATCCTAACTCTACAGGTAACAAAAAGGATTCACTGGATGAACACATGCCCAGGATACCATATCCTGGGAGACTCAAAAACGATCTTCAAGAAATTAAATTTAAGAAATTTCTTGAAAAGATTAAGGCCATTGAAATATCAATCCCTTTGGTTGAATTAATTGCTGAAATGCCCACTTACGCTAAGTTTCTAAAAGAATTAATTTCAGGGAAACGAAGTGCAGGAGAGCAGCAAATGGTGGTCTTAAATCAAAATTGTAGCTTGGTTCTTCAACAAAGGATTCCTCCAAAGCTTGAAGATCCAGGGAGTTTTACTTTACCTCTGATTATCAACTGTAAAGAAGCTGGGCGAGGACTCTGTGACTTAGGAAGCAGCATCAATGTAATGCCACTTGCTATGGCGAGACGTTTGGATTTGGGAAAGATGAGGCCAGTTAATATGACCCTCTTCTTTGCTGACCAATCGAGCACCAGACCAGAAGGGATCATTGAAGATGTTATAGTAAAGACAGGAGGCCTTTGTTTTCCAGCTGACTTTGTCATTCTTGATATCGACGAGAATGTCAGAATTCCTATCATATTAGGGAGGCCTTTTCTGGTGACTGCGGGAGCCATGATTGATGCAAAGAATGGCATAGTGAAACTTCATGTTGATAACCAGGAGGTCACTTTCGACATGATGAAGATGTCAACATATCCTTTTAACGCTTTTGAAACCAATGTAGCGGGGAAGGAATTAGATGCTAGTACTATGGAGGGGTGAAATCTTTTTGATTACTATAATCTCTTTACCACTGATGTAATTGAGAACAATCTCACCCCTCACAAATGCTAAAGATGCTACTTTTGCTTACTTGTGCGTGGTTAGATTCGCTGATCCTGAGACTGGTGAAATCAATGATGGATCAGAAAGTGAGGATATGCCATCTTCAGAGCAATCTGAGGATGACATTGATAAAACAGACCTTTCTGAAGAAGGATCTGATTTAAAGATGGAAGTGCAAACTCGAAGCAAATTAATTCCATCAATAGAAAACCCACCTGAGCTTGAGCTTAAAGTATTACCAGAACATCTTAAGTATGCCTTTTTGGCAGACAAAAAGAAGCTTCCGGTAATAATTTCATCCAAATTGAGTGAAGAACAAGAACAAGCTCTAGTAGGTACTCTTAAAAATCATATTCAGGCAATTGCTTGGACTATAGCAGATATCAAAGGCATCAGCCCACACATTTGTATGCATAGGATTCTGATGGAAGATGAATACAAACCATCCAGACAACCACAAAGGAGGCTAAATCCACCAATGCAGGAAGTTGTCAAGAAGGAGGTAATCAAGCTACTTGATGCAGGTATAATCTATCCTATTTCTGATAGTAAATGGGTGAGTCCAACACAAGTTGTACCCAAAAAGGGTGGGATTTGTATTGTAACCAATGAACATGGTGATGAAGTAGCAACAAGACCAGTAACTGGTTGGAGAGTTTGCATTGATTATAGAAAATTAAACACCGCCACAAGAAAAGATCATTTTCCTTTACCATTCATTGATCAAATGTTAGAAAGACTGTCAGGTAAACCATTTTACAGCTTTTTAGATGGTTATTCAGGTTATAATCAAATAGTGATTGCTAGTGAAGATCATGAGAAAACAACTTTTACTTGCCCATATGGAACATTTGCTTATAGAAGAATGCCTTTTGGATTATGTAATGCTCCTGCTACGTTTCAAAGATGTATGATGAGTATTTTCTCTGATTTCATTGAAAAATGCATTGAAGTGTTTATGGATGATTTTACTGTTCATGTAACTGACTTTGAAGATTCTTTAAAAAAATTTGTCAAAAATTTTGCAGAAATGTGAGGACACTAACCTAGTTCTTAACTGGGAAAAGTGTCATTTCATGGTTCAGGAAGGAATTGTCCTAGGACACAAAGTATCTAGAGCAGGAATAGAAGTAGACAAGGCTAAAGTTTCTGTAATAGCAAATTTACCACCACCCAAAACAATTAAGGCAGTAAGGAGTTTTCTTGGTCATGCTGGTTTTTATAGAAGGTTTATTAAGGACTTTTCTAAAATAGCAAGACCCTTATGTAATCTTCTTCATAAGGATGTGACATTTAGCTTTGATGAAGATTGCTTGACAGCTTTTAAGACTTTGAAGGAGAAATTAATCACTGCACCTATAGTTCAGTCTCCTGATTGGAGTCTACCTTTTGAGCTTATGTGTGACGGAAGTGAGAATGCAGTAGGAGCAGTTTTGGGGCAACATAAAGAAGGCAAACATCATGTTATCTATTATGCTAGTCATACTCTTAATGATGCTCAGATAAACTACACTACTATAGAAAAGGAAATGTATGCTGTAGTTTTTGCTTTTGACAAGTTCAGACAGTATCTTATTGGAGCCCAAACTATAGTTTACACAGATCATTCTGCATTACGATATCTTTTCTCAAAGCAAGAAGCCAAACCGAGGCTGATAAGATGGGTTTTACTTTTACAAGAATTTGACATTATTATCAAGGATAGAAAAGGAAAAGATAATGGAGTAGCAGACCATCTTTCTAGATTGGAGGAGAAAACAGAGAAGGAGGAAGTTGTAAATGATAAATTTCCAGATGAACAATTGTATGCTTTGCAGTTGCATCAATTTGATTGTCCTTGGTTTTCAGATTTTGCTAATTATCTAGCTTGCAAGATTGTCCCAAAGTTTAAAGACTCTTATCAGAAGTCAAGATTTTTCAGAGAAATTCAGAAATACTATTGGGATGATCCCTTTTTATTCAAGTTTTGTTCCGATCAGGTTATTAGGCGCTGTGTTCATGAAAAAGAAGGTTTCCAAATTGTTAGAAAATGTCATGAGAACCCTTTAGGAGGCCATCATGGTCCTGCTAGGACTGCTAGAAAAGTTTTAGACTGTGGGTTTTACTGGCCAACTATCTTTTTGGATTCCCAGAAACTTATAAAGATGTGTGACAGATGTCAAAGACTGGGAAACATTTCAATGAGAGAAGAAATGCCTCAAAAAGGGATTTTAGAAGTAGAGATATTTGATGTTTGGGGAATTGATTTTATGGGACCATTTCCCCCATCTTTTGGTAATCATTATATTCTAGTAGCTGTTGATTATGTCTCAAAATGGGTAGAAGCAGTAGCCTTACCCAATAATGAAGCTAAACAAGTTACTAAATTTCTACAGAAGAATATTTTTACCAGGTTTGGAGCCCCTCGTGCCATTATATCTGATGGAGGATCTCACTTTGTGAATAAACTCTTCGAGAAATTACTGAAGCAGTATGGTGTTCATCATAAAGTTGGATCACCATATCATCCTCAGACAAGTGGACAGGTGGAGGTATCTAATAAGGAAATCAAGCACATTTTACAAGCTTCTGTAAATATTACAAGAAAAGACTGGTCAAAGAAGCTAGATGATGCTTTATGGGCTTACAGAACTGCTTTTAAAACTCCTATAGGAATGTCTCCCTACAGATTAGTTTTTGGAAAAGCATGCCATCTTCCAGTTGAGCTAGAACATAGAGCATATTGGGCCATTAAAATGCTCAACATGGATTTTCAGTCAGGACAAGATAAGAGGAAGTTTGATCTGTCTAAATTGGAAGAGATGAGACTGGAAGCATATGAAAGCAGCAAGATTTATAAAGATCGAACTAAGAAAATTCATGATTCAAAAATTAAACATAAGGAATTTTCTGTTGGTCAATTGGTTTTGCTTTATAATTCTCGTTTGAAATTATTTCCAGGTAAGCTCATATCAAGGTGGACAGGACCATTTCCTATTGTAGCCATTCATGATAATGGAGCAGTTACAATTATGCTCAATGAAGGAGAAAAGACTGTAAATGGACACAGGCTAAAGGAGTATATTGGTCAACAAGATTTAAATATCCAAACTGAATATTTGGATAACCCTTAGATTTCTGTTTTCTTTTTCTTAAAAAAAAAAAATATAGGGGGGTGGATACTACCCAGGTTAACTGGGTAGTATTTCCCTTTTTCTTTAAATTTATTTTCCATCTCTTATTCTTTTATTCTTTATTTTCAGGAATTCGAGAAATGAAGTTGTGATGGAATGAAGGAGGATGAGATAAGAATCTTCAACCAGGTTTTTGAGTATTGAGTGTTTGGAAAATTAAGTATGAATGGATTCTGAGGCCACGCCCCTGTAATTTTGTCAAAGCTTGATTTAAAAAGGAATTACTCTTGCTCACGCTTTGTAAAAGTTATGATGCGAGGTGATCAGTTCAAATTCTTATCCTGTTAAATCTGATAAGTTGTTAAGTAATAAGAGTTTGATGTCTACGCTTTGTCGAAATACAAAGCGAGACTATTTTACTCTGGAAATTGTACAAGAATGTTTTCTCGCGTTGTAATTAACAAAGCGAGAAACGATTTTTATAACCACGCGATGACAATCGACATAGCAAGAGTCTGGGAATATTGAACGGATAGATTTTCAAACTTCCCAAAGACCAAAATACCCTTTTCAGACTCTTCTTCTTCTCCTGTACCAACCATCACACGTCGTTTCAACCGCTAGTAATTATGGCAGAATTTAGTTTTTTCTGCTATAAAATCTAGTCGAATCCTCCTCTTCTTTCATCTCAAACATTTTCCATCCCGAGAATTTTCCAACATAAAATAAATGCAATAAATAAAATAAATAAATAAATAAATATAATAAACATGATAAAGGGATAAAGAATCATAAAAGATGAGAAATGAAATTTAAATTAAAAAGGAATCAAAATTCCGAGAACCCGGGAAGCCGAAGACAAGTTAATCGAATAAATGGGTACACGGGGACCCGACACCGATAGACTCAATAACTCGAGTCCAAATATAAATTTAGGTCCGAATAAAATTAAGATAGGAAATCGGAGCCCGAAGATACCCCGGAAATCCAAATCCGGGAACATAGGGGGATAGAAGTCCGAAAGAGAAGAGGAAACGCCCGACGGATCGCACGACCCGGCCCAGACCGAAGTCCAGGCCAGGACGGCGCGGTCGCCGCGCGCTCCAAAGGGGAAGACCGCGCCAAGGGCGCGCCGGCAGGGCAGTTGCGGCCGTTCCGCGATTCTCTCGCCCGAACGCGGATTTTTCGACTTTCGGTTGAACATCTCCCGACCCAAGACCTTTAGGTCAGACCTTGGATGCCCTAGGTCTTAAATATCTATAAATAAGACCTCCTAAGAGCTCCGAATACATTAGAAACCCTACGAAATCTTTCTATACGTCGAAACCCTAATCCCGGAGCCGTCGGAGGCACAACACCGAGAGGAGGAACTGACTTGGACGAAATTTGGAGACCCCCGTCGCTGTGGTAAGCCTTGATCCATTCTTTTCCATATGTGATTCGAAAACGAATCCTAAATTCGATCTTTTTCTATTCTAAACCCCCGATCCGAATCGAGAGCGAAGAACCCGACAAACGGAGAGGATAAACGGAGGACGGGAAGCCACGCCTCCGAATCGACGATCCCGGACACTCAACAATCTGTAAGTTAACGCTTACACGGTTTTGGGAGTAGTTAAATATTTGAATCTAGAAACTTAATCAAATCTTTCGTAAATCTGTCAACATGTGATTTCTAACGGCGCAACAGTTTTGTCTAATTTTTCCGAACCTTTAAACGACCTCAAACGGGAAAACTTAAAACACGAAAAACGTTCCTAAGACTCTGATCTAGGTTGTGTAAAAATTTCATAATTTTTCATCGTGTTTTGATATCCGAAACTGATCGTAAACGAGCCTGCTTTAGATTTAGATCTTGAAACGATGAAAGATTCTTTATTCGAACTTGATGGTGATTTCTATCTTAGATCTAGACCGATCTAGGCTTGGCGTTGAACATAGGAGTTGTAGATCTATATGTTAAGAACACCTCCGTGAAATTTCAGAATTTTTCATGATGATTTGATATATGAAATCCACTCCGAACCGAACTGGTTTTAAATCGAATCTTGAAACTGGACAGAACATAGGTGCGAACTTGTTGACGTTTTTGACTATGGTTCTAGGCCGAATTAGATCTTTAGTCGAACATGAAAGTTGTAGATAATTGTCTTAAGATGATCTCTGTAAAATTTCATTAAATTTGGAGTTGAATTGCTATGGTAGAATTCGAAATCTTTAAACTGAGTTATATGAAATTCGGACAGAACAGTACTTCTGTGAAAATTAGTGTTTTTGACCTGTTTAGGTATCTCGGATTGAAAAAGTTAAAACACGAAAGTTGTAGATCACGACGTTTTGGAGTCAGTCCTGAAACGAGATTTTAGAGTAAACTGTGATTTACCGAACGAAATTTTGAAATCTTGTTGAAACGGTGGAATTAGCCTTTGAGGTTGAAACGAATAGAAATACTTTGACATACGATACATGAAACGAGAAGATTAAAATATTGCGGGTTATGACTAAGCTAGATACTGTCAATGTTCTCTGCGGCTTGGGACATAAGAGCCCAAGTGTATGTCTAGGTTGACGTAAGAGCCCTAGCGAAACAGTGATCGTATGGCTAGCGGACGGATTAACTCTAACTAAAAGATCTGGATCGACCATGATACCTGTGGACATAAGAGCCCAGGCGTAAGGCTGGCGGACATAAGAGCCCTAGCGGTGGTGATCTGTAAGAGATATGAAACGAGGAGTTGCGAGAATTCCAAATTAAATCTGTATTAAATTGTGTTGTTAAATTTATGGCCACTTATTTAGTTGCGTTGCAAGCTATATGATGATCTTATGAATCCATGTCTTCTAAATTATGCGATTACATGAATTGTTAAATTATGCACATGTTTTCATTAAATTTTAATAAAGGCTTTGAAACCTCATAATCTTGTATGTGTTAACTTACTCAGCACGTAGTGCTGACCAAAACCGTATTTTTTTTTCCCTGTTTCTTTCAGAGCTGAAGAATATGCATCATCATATGCATTCATGGGAATTTTGGGGAAATGCTTTAATTGTAAATGTTACGTTAGACTAGAAATTGCACGAACGGGCCTGTTTAACCCGTATTCAGGCCATGTTAGCCCTATACTTAAATTCCGCTGCGATACATATATGTAAATATTATTTTCCGCTGCAACTTTGATGTATTATTTTCAAAGTATATATGAATGGGCTGTTTGAATATTTTAAATTCTGAAAAACCATAGCCTTGCATCTCTTTAGTGAGCTCGGAGAAACCGTGTCTTGCTAGAGAGGTGTGGCGGTGACACCCCGACCTGGGTGACCAAAAACCGGGGTGTTACAGCCACATAGTAGGGATTTAGTTAGGGAACCTCCACACTTTAACTATGGTGCCACAAACATTGATTGTTTGTGTTGTGAGGTTACTAGTTTGATTAGGAGATTAAGAGAAAATTTTAATGAGCATGTAATTGAATCTGAGTCAGAATTAGAAACTGATCCAGATTCAAATTGAATGATTTTGTAATCTCTTAATTTGTATCTAAATTCTAAGTCCTTTGATGTTGATATGTACTCCTCGCTTCATTCTTCTAAAAGGAAACAACTTGATCTTATCTTTTACATTAGATTTTTATCTAAGTCATTTTTAAATATAGATTTTCAAAATAGGTTTATTTTAGGCTTAATCATTACTCTCTGCAGAGACAAGATTTACTATCTTGACCCCTGCAGTCCTTAGATAAAAATAGGGCGTCTCTGTCCTTGCAGTCATTCCTCTCAGTTGTCATTTCAAAACTTTTTCATCAGATTTTCTTCTCTTAGTCAAGAAGAAATCGCCATACACCATTTTTATCATTCTCAATCATTCTCGAAGCAAGATCATTCAGAAACCCTATCGACGAAGAAAATGGCTGAGAACAATCTGTAAGCAATCTAGTTCATCCTTTCCTTCTTTTATTTTTGGTTCTATTTTGCAAAGTTTGTGGCCAGATTACATTTTTAGACTTAGGGTTCATGATTCTGTATTTTTCAGGGAGTGGCTTTAGAAAACGGAAACATTAAACATTTAAGATTTCTCATAACTAAAAGCTGTTTCTTTACACTCATTATTCCAGAGAGTCTTTTCTGAAATCTTTAGTTTGTAACTGATGCATTATCCATATGAGATTTTTGGAGCTTCACATTAGGAATGAAATCCTATTTTCAAATTTTTGGTTCCATCATTCTAGATAAAAGTATTCCCCTGTATTCCTTATCGTATTATTTTCTGGAAACAGAAATGTTAGGAATCCACAGCGCGTTGGAACTCAGATATCTCACTTACCCACTGAGTTGTTGGGGGATATCCTGTCAAGAATTGGAAAAGATAATGTTAGGGAGCTTTTCAGGGTAGCAGAAGTCTCTCCATCATTTTATCAAGCAAGCAAAACTCATCTTGTATACAAGAGAGTAGACTTGGAATCATGTATGAGATGGAGAGAAGATGTTTATCCTGACAATCAGAAAAGATTCATTCAAGAGTGCCAAAATGCAGGGAACTTTATGTTCAACATTGAACCTGCATTGAAGGCATTTGTGGAGGAACGAGATGAGAAGAAGGCATTTGAACTCCTCAAGCCAAGACTAGATGATGGGCATGAACCTACTATTCTGCTCAGAACGATGCTCCTCTTAACAAAACAAGAGGATAAGTTGATTGAAGAAGGATTAGAGTTGATCCAAACAGTAGCTTCTAATGTCCTAGAAGTGGTTTTCATTAAACTCTACCTTTTTCATTGGCTCATCCATATTCCTCAAATCCCAAATCCTTTTCAAGGGCAACCAGAGAAAAGCTATTGTAAGGTTCATACTTTGCAGGTTCGAGTCTTATTACCACCACACATCAGGATGGACTGTATCCCTTGTCAATTCTTTGACATGGTGAGGCAGTTTAGATTGTATTGTGGCGAGGTGTTTCCTGATGAGTTTATGTGGACTGACTCCGATGATGAGGAAATTCTTAATCCTTGAGCAGTTCAGAGCTAGGAAATTTTATAGTATTATGTATTTTTGTATTTCCTGGAATCTTTTGATATATTTTGGACCGTTTAAACTTTATGTATTACAATTCTCCTACTTTCTATCCTGTATGATTAGTCAGCATTGAAATCTTCACATTTAGAGCAAATCTCTAAATGTGAGTATGGTGATATCATGGATAGAATGATGAATATAAAAAGGAAATCTGGTATTATGTTTCTTTTTATCATCTGCACATTTAGAGTCAAGCTCTAAATGTGAGTATGGTGACACTAACTTACCAGTTGTTCTTATTTCTTAAGGATTCATAAGATGACCTATGAAGAACTTCAAGCTCGAAGTATAGAATCGGATAAGAAAGAGAAATCATTCTTGGCGAAGGTGAAAACGGTTAACATGGTAGAAACTATTCGGAAAAGTGGTGGATGGACAGGAATGCAAATTTCACCTCCAGACTTTTATATCAATCCATTCATGTTTCAACATATACCAGACAAGGAAAAGGAATCATTGAGGATTGATTTAGAAGAAGCATTCTGGAATAAGATGAATAGATTTTGGGATGATCAAATGATAATTCTGATCAATGACAGGCATTTGCCTAATGAAATCAGACTGGAAAGACTTTTGGAAAGGGAAAGGAAGTGCATGGCTGAGTGGAATCAGGAATGCTACAGAATTATCAATCCGAAAGATCAAACAGGGCTGGAGTTGGACTACTTTGATCCTCAACCACTACCAAAATATGTGAAGCGACTCACCAGATATTGCTGCAAACTTAATGAAATCCGGAATGCTAGAGTCTATGATGCTCAGCAGGCACTCCCTGCATACATGCCTCCAGCATTCCTGAACAAGAAGGGACCCGTTGCACAGAATTTCTTGACAAATCTGGCCCTGGATAGAATTATTGATGCTCGGATCAACTTAAGGCATGACCTAGAGCCTTATTTCAAGAAAGCTAAACAAGGTAAGACGGTATGGAAAGATGTCCTTAGAATTATTCAGGAAGCTAGAAATAGCGGGATCAGGTATATGAATAACTGGTCTAAAGGGACAGATCTAAGGAAAAGGATTCTTAAACCAGGGTTGATAAGGAAACCTGATGAGGAGTTTCCTTTGGAGGAGTTTGCTGATTTGATGCCAGAGCAGCGAGCATGGATTAAGGATGCAGAGGAGAGAGAAGCTGAGAGATCAGGCAAAAACAGAAAGCAGAGATCAGATGCAAAACAGACACCACAAAATATAGTAAGGAATATTTTCAGAGAATCTATTGTTAATGAAGGACTGGAACCTGTAGCGAATTTCAGAAAGGTTTCAGCCCCATCAATAACACCAGCAGATTCAGATCTTCTCATTACAGATAGACCCAATAAGATCATGAAGAGATTACCCCCAACTCTTCAACAGGAAGTTCATGGATATGTCCAGGAGAGGAAGAAAGAATTCATTGAGAAGTATGTCATGTATGATGCTATGTGCAGAGAAAATGCATACAAGGAGCACAGACCCTATACTGATCAAACACAAGGAAGAATTCAGCAGGTAATTATTGATGATTGGGATGCATGGAATGAGAAATATCTGAATAGAAAGGGAATGAATGTCATGCTGAAAGGATTGGGCAAGAATTTCTATGTCAAGAAGCACGATTCAGATGAAGACAGCACAGATGATGAGCAAAGAATTAAGAAGATGAGAGTAGTTGATGAGGTCACAACTATTGTGGGAGAAAAGAATGAAGAGAATGATGAAATCCATCCGATTTTGCAAGAAAGCATGGATTGCTATTATGCAAACAAACGAAAGGCAGATCGTGAATGGGAGGAACTCATGAGAACTCAAGACAAGAAAGGTAAAAAGAAAGTATCCACCAAAAAGAGAAAGTCACACAATCTCAGTTCAAGCACTTCAGATGAAGTACCAACAGCTAAGAAAAGGACTGGGAGGAAGGTGGAGACAAGCAGATCTAAGGAGACTAGCCGAATTCCAAAGAAGAGAAAGAATGAAGATAACCTGGCAGCCAAGGAAATTTTGGACTTGAAAAAGGACTTAATGGACGAAGATGTTGAGATTCTACAATCAGCCCAAGAAAAGAAAGAAGTTGTTACCTATAAGAGGAGAGGAAAGTTACCCTCTAATCAGAAGGAGACTGATCCTGAAGAACTTAAGCAGCAAGGGTCTTTTCTGGAGAATGTAAAACAATTGGAAATCACTTTTGATAAAGAAAAGCAACAAGAAAAAGAACCTGAAAAACCTGTTAAGAAATTCAGGATAAAGATGAAAGCCAGGAAGCCTAAGTATGTGGTACCTGACACCAGCTCTGAAGAAGAAAAAGTCGAACCAACTCTAGGGATAGTTCCCTACACAGAGAGGTTGGAGCTCACTCCTTATACTAATTTGGAAGTGGGAGATATAGATCCAGAAGGCTGGAGAGCATGTATTGAAGAACATCAACCTGATGAACAAGGAGCAACTAAACCGAGCACTGATCTTCAACAGGCTCAGATTGCTGAAAAAGATGATAGAGAAGAGCAGGATGAAGATCAGCAAGCTCAGGTTAATAGGGATATTATTCAAAGTCAGATTGATTTACAAGGACTTTCAGGAAAAGAAACTGAACAAGATTTACCACCAGAACAAGCTGCAGATGAGCAAGAATTTGTGAATCAAATTGAGAAATCAGTGGCGGACACATTTCAGGAACAGTCACTTGAAGATTTACAAACTTTTGAAGATATGAACTTGCATGGAACTACAGTAGGGAACATGACTTACTCTCTGGAAGGACTGATTAAAAAGTTCAGAAAACTGGCTAGAGAAGGAGGGAATGCACGCACTTCAGTAGAACAAGCAAGTGAATATGCAGCTAAACTTGAGTCAGAATTAGAGGAAATCCAACAACAAATAAATTCTGACCAAGTAGTGGAACCATCTCCATTAGCAATTCAAGCTTATGAAGAAGAAGTGCAGAGGAATGAAACTCAAGAAATTCAGCAGATAAAATATTTTGTGGGAGACACTGTTAGTCAATATCTCAGAACACAGACGAATGCTGAAAATCAAATGAATCAATGGCTCCTTCCACCTCAAGTCAGGGATGAAGTAGTTCAGAGAGCAATTGCAAGGATGAATTATCCTGAATGGGCCGCAGAACAGAAGAAGAAAGCAGAAGAATATTTTGGAATAGAAGGATTTCCAGATTCAAAATCTACTGCTATTCCTCTTCTACTGAACGAACCTGTACAGGAAGATCCCACAGAGATCTTAAATCAGCATAGCTTGGATGTTACTGAGAAGGTAGATACCAGCACGTCATTGATACATGATTCAGGTGTAGGCAATTCACAACATGATGACATTGATAGAGTCCAAGAAGAACATCCAGAGCCTGACCATGAACAAAACCCAGAACGAGTTCATGAAGAAAACGTGGAACCTGCTCAAGAAGGAGGCCAAACAGAAGAAGAAGGAAATGAGAATGCTGGGGATGAGCAGGAAGAAGCACAAGAATCCGAGGGAAATGAATCAGATACATCTGAAGGATCATCCCCCGGAAAAGATGTTCCAGAATTGTTACCTTTGAGTTATTGGGGGAAGAATAGTCCAAAGGTGAGGTTGTCAATCCCTGATAGCATTGAAAAGAGGACTGAATTCACAGAAGAAGAAATCAAGGTTAAGTTTAATGGAAGGAAGGAGGCATTGGAGAACTACTTGGGGATGTCCAAAATGATTGTTCCGGACAAAGGATTTCGTCCCAAGTGGCTGGATCATAAGTGTATCAGCTACTGGAGGAGGATCAATGAATGGGACATTTTCATGAGACACAATAACAAATGTGGTTATGTGGAACTGACCAGGGAGTTCTATGCTAACTTTGATGTTGAGGCAGAAACAACATGGATTAGAGGGAAAATAGTGCAAGTCACTGTGGAAACTCTAAATGATCTGATACAGGCACCTTTGTTAGAACAGCCAGAAGTTAAGTCTGAGGTTCTTTTGAGGAAGAAAACTCAAGGAAATAAACTTGTTAATGCTAGAAAAATGGCACTGGGATTCTGTTCAACACACAGAGGAACTGAGCAGAATAAGATTCCATTGAAGAATTTGAAGCCTGAGTACCTGCCAACACTTGATTTCTATTATTCAAAGCTCAGACCCACCACAAATTTTCAAGGACCTTCAGCCAGAACTTTCGAGGGATTTAAATTATTATGGTCAGGAAGGAAATGCAGTGCTGCACACCATGTCCTCAATGTTATTAAGTCAAGAGTTGGAGAAGATGCAGCATTGGCTTATCCAAATTTAATCAGAAGACTCTGTGAGAAACAAGGAGTTTCAATCACGCCATTTTTACCAGAAATCATAAAGATAGATCCCCCTATTCCATTACCAGAAGATACTTTGAGGGGAGAATTGGTTTACCAAATGCCGAATTTAGAGGAACAAACTTCCGAGGGATCAGGATCAAAGGTGCCATCTCCTAAGACAAAAAGGGTCAATCTTCCTTCAAAATCAAGATCATATCAGTCAAGAGCCGCAGTAAAAAGGACAAAGACTGTAGCTCCATCTCCTGCATTGAATCCTATTCCAGAAGATGAGGAGTTTGAGAACACTTCTGCACCATCTCAACCTTTGAGACAACCAATGAGGAACACAGTATCTGTGGATGAATCTTAGAATATGAGTACTTCAATCCAAAGTTTTGCACAGTCCATGGAGATGCTAGTGAAAACTATGTCAGAAGACAAGCATGTTCAAAGAGAAATGGAGCAGAAGAGGATTGAACTTGAGCATGTCAGGATTCAAACTGAAGAAAAACTCAGGAAAGAGGAGATGGAGAGGCAAGAAAAGATAAGGAAGGAAGAATGGGATAGACAGGAAAGAATGAGAAGGGAAGAAATGGAAAGATTTGAAAGGCTGAGAAGAGAAGAACTTGAAGAAAGAAGACAGGAACGAGAAAGGGATATGGAGCTGAGGAGACAGGAGCAGTATAATAGTACGAGATTGGTAGACATCCTTGCCAACCTAGTCTCGGATCTAAAGAAATCTCCATCCATACCACCCAAAGATCCAGACAATGATGCAGGACCATCCTGAAATCACAGGGGAGTTTTCTGAAACCTTTTTCTTCTTTTTAAATTGCAGTCTCTTTTTCTTTATTTCTTTCCTGTTTCCATTTATTCTGATATAAATTAGGATAGAATTAATACGAAGTTGTATCATAGGATTGAATTTCAAGCTAGGATCAAAAAAAAAAAAAAAAACTCAGGTAGGACTAATAAACTGATGAAGGAATAGAAGATGAGTTTAAAAGTGGTTCATGTGGAGACATTTACTTTAGAGATTTTCACTGCAAGCATGAGCCGCTCTTGAAAACTGTCTTTAGTTGTAAACTCTGAAATTGATTAATGTCATTACTGGATAAATAGTTTGAAGGTTTTATGATTATATCAACCTTAGTGATTTGCATACTATAAACAACAACTGCACAATGTTAAGAGGATTGATCTAATCTAGTCTCTCTTGGAAGATGAGTGTGCATATTGAGTAAAAAAAAAAAGAGAGAGAAAAAAAAAGAGTAAGGGAAATTTCAGAAACATACGTGGTAAAATAATGTGGATATAAGTAGCTGGCACAGCTGCCCCTCTGATTTATAAGTTGAAAAACTTTAAAAAAAGCAGAATCAAGGGCAGGGGAGTTGAAGTTTCATCTGCAATGTCAGGCCATGCGACTCCTCCTAATAATGTGAAACCGAGCTATTGAAAGCCACGGAAGGCCACCCCTTGATATAAAAAAAAGAGAGTGTGTATTTTATTTAAGAATACAAGATATGCACATGAGTTGGACAGGATTGAGCGTGAGAAGAGAAGTCTGACTAACTAAGGAGCAGAACAATAATTCACATAAATGCAAATCACTTTTGTTAATGTTTTCATGAAACCTGGTAAATTTAAAGTCAGGTATGAAGCATCAATCAGTTGAAAGGGTTAAGCTTGAGATAGTTGGAAAAGAGAAGGTAGTGATCCAGTGGAATCTTACATGAACATCTAAATCCCGGAAGCCACTAATTGGACTTATTCTTTGAAACTTTACAAGTTTCTTACCACTTGAGGACAAGTGTTTCTAAATGTGAGGATGGTGATGACAGCCTTTTACGACTGTCATTTGCGTCCAATTTAGTGTCTTAATGATGTTCTTTTGTTCTTAATTCCATTGATTTTTGATGAATAATCATAGAGGATCAGACAAGATGGAAGAAGAATTAAGATTGTGAAGAAGTAGGAATTACACTAAAAATGGCTTGAAATTCTAAGTTTCCTTTGTAAGTCTCGCACGCTGTGTTTCTATTGAACTGATCCACGCTTTGTCATTTATCATGAAGTTAAGCTGGAAAGCAGCAGGAAGAGGAAAAGACATAGCGAGGAAAGAAAAGGAATGGTGCGAGGGCTTGTTTTTAAAATCAGGAAAAGATTTAAGGAAAAATGTTCAGATGCTGAAGTCACGCGATGACTGTTTAACATCGCGAGGAAAAGAAGATCTGTGCAAGACAGAAAGTTTTATACATCATGGCGAGAAGCAAATTCTTTGGAGAAATTGAAAGACCTCGCCTTGTTGAGAAAGATGATTAAGTTTCTGAACTCTCGCTTTGAAGGAACTGGACAAAGCGAGAGGAGAGTTATTCTGATGCGAGCGGTTATCATCCAAGGCTTAAGCAGTTACAACACCCATCTATAAATAAGACCCTTGGGGGAATCAGCTCAGCAGGCGAGAGATTGAAGAGAATAGCTCGATTTTACTCTCCAGTCCACTTTTAGAATTTAGTAGGTAGGTTAGGATTTAATTTTCCCTGCAATTTACTTTGAGTTCTTCAGATTTGTAATTCGATTTCGTAGTAGATTTCTTTAAGAATAGTTGTTAGATTAGCTTGAGGATACCCTGGGAGGAGAGTTGCTATTGGATCGCTTGTTCATTCATCACGACGATCATCATCTTAACTTCCGACTTGTTCGCTCACCTTTGCATTATTCTGATTGCAATCAGATTTCCAGGTGTATTCGTTTTTAATTCTTTGTTATTCGAGATACATGAAGAATGATTAGTTATCAGATTGTGAATTTCTTATCTTTCTGGTTTCCATTTCTATTTCTTAATTCTGTTTCAGCAGAGTATAAACCTCAACTTCGATATTCAATTTGGATTTTGCATCATGTCTCTAATTCGATTCTCGAGGATCATAACACTTCCACATTTTTAATTCGTAAATTGTTCGTTCCAATTACGCAAGAAGTTTGGATATTGTAACCGAGTTAGGTATGATCTGGCAGAATTATGAGTTCATTCGTTTTTTCTGTCGATATTACGTTATGTTCACAAAAGAGAATCATAGTGTTTAATGTTCAGAACTTTAAAAGGTTCCTAGAGACCCATGCAGTGTTAATCATCGCTTGATAATCTTTAAGAATTAATGATTCTAAGTTCATGACTTTGGATGCAAAAGGTTCTGTATTCACGATTTTCGAAACGGAAATCCCAGAAGGTAGTTATGACAGTTATAAATTCTGATCAATTACTTCACATAAGGATAAACCCTCGCTTCATCCTAAAAGATGGCGCGAGGAAATATCCCGATAAACTTGCTGTGACAAAGGCTATTCAAATACTCTCGCGATGTCAATCTGACAAAGCGAGAGGACCAACCTATAATAGCAACATATGTGATATCCATTTTACCTGGTATCAACTATTCACTTTTACTTCTTATACATATATAACCCCTATCTATAAGTAGGAATTGAGTACCCCGCCGCATTCTTACAGAAATTACCGCGAGGCATTCAGTTCTTTGTATAAACAAAATCTGAGGAACATTCTTTGAATATTAGCTCCCTCCACGCTGTACAGACATAGCGTGCGGAAAATTGGAATGTTCATAGTTTGAAACCCAAAGTAGTTACTGCGAGCTATTTTGGACATTTATTTTGCAGAATTATCTCTCAAATCCTTTTTCTTGGGAAAGTTATTTCCTAATTCTGTCTAGTTTCTGATGTATATTTTGGAAACACCCTTGAATATTGATTTAGAGGATTCAGAACCCTCAACATTTCTTTATACATATAATATTACATATACATATAATATTTTGGGATATTTCCCAGTCTATGATGAGTAGTCTTACTTCATAATTACAGACTCATAATTCATATCTGCAATTCGTATTATTACTTTCACTGGTACACTGAGAAAGATGATGATATAGGTTTTCTCAATCATTATTTACTCAGGACTAATGAAGAACAAACTCGTTCTTTAGTTGGGCATTTAGTACCTGTCGGTTAAAAGGGAAAGATGTTTCAAAAACCATCTTTTGTCCTAATAATTAGTAGAGTATCAGGAAAATTAATTTCCAGGGTTCATGGCTTTATAGTTATCATTATATGCTATGAGTAGGAGATTAAATATTTCTCTTACAGTCTACTAATCCTGGGTCAAATCATAGATATTTGGAACTGTTTACAGAGATTTCTCGAGCTAAATCATCTGTACAAATCTGAGTAGTCTAGATAAGTCAAGGAATTTGAATAGCAATTTCATCTTGATATACTTATAAGACTATTATTCCTTATGAATACTTGCAGGAATTACTCTGAGGAAACGAGTCATATGAAAACATTGGATGATAGATTTAAATACTAGCTTTTTCACTTGTTGTAGAGGACATCCAATACAGGGTCATAAGATCAGAGTAATAAAAAGAACAACTTCAAGTTCAGATAAATATAGCATGATTTAGAAGTGACCTCGAGTTGTCAAAGGCTTAATCTGAGTCTGAAAGAGAAAGATTAAGTGACAATTCCGAAAAGCTTTTATCACAGTGATGCACCCTGAGAAACCACATTTAAATAAGTTTAAATTATGATAAAAAGAACCTAAATTGCATGTATGAGATCCTTTTTTATTGCTTTTTAGTGTACATTTCATGTGTTTTGTAAATATTAATAAGACTGATTAAATTGAGCTTATTTGAGCTCAATTTACCTTGTTTTATGCTTTTTAATAAGCCTTTGGCAATTCTAAGACATTGCAATGATGTTTCAGGCATTAAAATGAAGAAAGAAGATGTTCGGAGGTCAAAGGATGCAAAATTCGGAATTTTCAACACTGGAAGGCTCCAGAATGCGCCACATCAGCATGGCGGCGCATAAAAATGCTCTCCAGCGCCATTTTATGCGCCACTTCAACACTTGGAGAAATTTCGGATGGAAAAGCTTCAGGATGCGCCATTCCTCCTTGGTGGCGCCTAAAACCACCTTTATGCGCCACTTTTTGCGCCAATTTCAGAAATTTGAGGAAATTGTCAGAATGCGCCATTGCTTCTTGGCGGCGCATAAAATGCCCCTCCAGCGCCACTTTTTGCGCCGTTTTGGAAAATTCGGAAAATCAGCGTATGCGCCAGTTCTACTTGATGGCGCCTAAAACCCTCTCCGAGCGCCATTTTATGCGCCGACGTCGCGGTTGAGCAGTTTCTTAACCTCCCGAACGCGGTTTTAAGGTCCGTTTTTCTTCATTTCATCAGACGAGACTTACCATTCATCGATAGAAACACTCTGAAAACATTCTGCTAATGGGAGAAGAAGGCCAGAAACACAAAATCATGCCGGAGGAATGCATCAAAGACGCTGTTCTGGGCGTGTTCTTCCTATTCTAGGTGTTGCCTTTCTTTTTCTTGCATTGTAATGAATTGAAATTGCCTCTAAAAATAATCTGCTATCATGTTCTTAATTTGTAGACGGATTTCTGTATTGTTCGTGTTAGAAGTGTTCTAGAACGGGAGTTCAGAATCACTTTGAAGTACGAATTTATCTTTTATGGAAGCAATAATATGTCGATGTTTAATTCTGTAATCTGGATTAATTTGCTTTGATTGTTAGAATGTGGATTAGAATCATGTATTGGCTACCAGAATTTGATCGATTATGAAGATTGGATGAAAACTTTGAATCTGCAATTTTATTTGTTTAATCTCAATTGATCGATTAATCTGCCATTATATTAAAATCTGTCTAAATTGGTTTAAGCGCCGTTTTTGTCTGATCTTAGAAGTGAAAATCTCATGTTTAGGTGTAATCTGATTTTTAATCGATTAAGATGGATAAATCTGCTATTCTGCTAAAATCTGTATTAGGATTATATGTTAGACATTACTGAATTGATCGATCTTTTGTGTTTTATTAAATCTGTGATTTAGAATATTAATCTGCTAAAAGCCTAACTGATCGATCAAACATAAATTTTCTATTTTTAGTAATCTGGCATTAATTCTAATCTGTCTGCATTTTAATATTATTATTTAAATCCAGTTTACTATGTTTTATTATTATTTCACCATAATTATTAGATTATTTACACTGTTTAGCATAATTTGAATGTTAGAATCTAATTCCATAAATTCTGCTTTGCTAAATCGGGAGATAAAAAGTAGGATTAATATTTTAGTACCGGAATTGGGAATAAATTACATTAAAAATAGATTCTGGCATGTGCACAATGATTTGGGAAATGAAAAGTGCCTATTAATTGCTATAGGAAAATTTGTATGCTTGGAAAAGACTCAAATTTAGACCTAGAATAATGATTGCGAAATGTTAGATAATCTAATCAGCTTCCATGAAGTCCGTTTAAGCGTAATTTGGAATTTTAGTAGATTATTATATTTTTAATCTTTATAAAAATATTTAAACTTAAGAAATTGATTTTTAGAACATTGGGAAATGTCAAATTATTACATAATTTCTATTTCATAATAAAGATGGCAATTTTTAAAATATTACAAGCAACTCCCATTAGTATTTTTATCAATTAAAATTTTAATTTGCTTTATTTTAATTTACTGTCACTATTTTTAATTTAATCACCATTAGAATTAAACAAATCCTTTTCACAATATAAAATATATAATATAAACTTAAGAACAATTAAAATATTCTCCGGAATGAAATAATATTCTGAAATTCCCTTGGGTTCGACCCGGTATTCACCGGTTTTTATTACTTGATGACAACCATCCGCTTGTGGTAAAATATGAGTGGTGAAAATCACGCATCAAGTTTTTGGCGCCGTTGCCGGGGAATTTGTTGTGAATTTTTAATTGTTTTTAGTTTATTAATTTAAATCTATTAAGTTAAATATTAATTTAACTGTTACTTATTGTATTTTATTTTTATTTAATATTTGCAGTGCGAAGCAAGCAAGCAGAAATAGCTTATGATCCTGAAATTGAGCGTACTCTTAGAGCTATTAGATTAGGAAAACGTAGGAGACCAGCTCAGTTGGAAATTTTAATTAATTCATCCTCTGATGAAGAAAACTATTCTCCAACGACTGGAGTTTCAACAAATCTTACTAATCAATTAGTTGCTCAGTTCAATAGGTTAAACATGGCAGCGAATGATAATGATAATCAGGGTAATAATGGAGGTAACGGTGGTGATTTGGAGCACGATGATCAAGCTGAAATGACCATTGAAGAACACTTACAAGGAACTAGTGGAAATCTGCTTAATAGAACTCCTAGGCCTGATGTAGATGCTTTAAGCTTTACCCTTCAGCCTGCACTAATCACTATGGTTCAAGCTAATCAATATAATGGATCACCTACGAATGATGCTGTAGAACACATAAGAAACTTTCTGGACTATTGTGACACAGTGAAAATAAATGGTGTTACTAGTGATGAAATTAAGTTGAGATTGTTCTCGTTTTCACTTAGAGATAAGGCTAAAACTTGGTACAACTCACTTCAATTAAGGGATGTCACTACTTGGGATAAAATGTTAGAAGCTTTCTTAGAACAATTCTTCCCACCATCTAAGGTTATTGAATTACAAGAAAAAATCAAAGAATTTGTGCAAGATGAGGGTGAAACTTTGCTTGAAGCATGGGATAGATATAATACTTTATTAGCACGATGCCCGAATCATGGATTTGAAGATTGGCAGCAGATGCACTTCTTCTACAATGGGTTGATTGATCATTGGAGGAACTTGTTGGATGCAGCGGCTGGAGATTCTTTTCTATCTATAGGACCTTCTAGAGCTAAAGAAATAATTGAGAAAAAGATTTCTAATATGAAAAAATTTCCTGGTAAGAAAAATGCTAGAAATAAAACAAAAGGGGGAATCTATGAGGTAGAAAAGGCAGTTGCTATAGATTCTAAGTTAGATGCTTTGATGAGGGAAGTTTCTACGCTTAAGAAAGGTCAAGCTAAAGTTGTGAGATGCGGTATTTGTCATGGACCTCATGAATCATCAGCTTGTCACTTGCTTGATCAAGGACTTCAAGAGACTATGCAGTGTGAGAGCACTGAGGAGCAAGTGGAAGATGTGAACTACATGGGAAATAGGCAGCAGAATTACAACCAAAACCGACCTCAAAACCAAAATTTCTACCCTAATCAAAACTCTCAATTCCAACAAAACACTTATCCACAAAACAACCGTCAATCTTATCCACAAAACCAAAATCAAAATTACCCAAATCAAAATCAAAACTTTCAAAACCAAAATCAAAATCAGAATCAAAACTTTAATCAAAACAGAAATCAAAATCAGTCCTTCTACCCTAACCAACAACCTAGGAACTTTCAACCTCAACAACAGCTGCAACAAAATCAAGTAAGTGATGAAGTTAATTTAAAAGAGTTAATGAGCACAATCGTGTCTCAACAACAAACAATTCAGCAAATGCAAGCCTCAATGAGAAATCTAGAAGTACAAGTTGGTCAAATTGCTAGGGACACTTCAAATAGACAGCAAGGAACACTACCAAGCATGCCTGATCCTAATCCAAAAGAGCAATGTAAAGCAATCACTTTAAGGAATAGAAAGGAATTACCTAATCCTTACCCTACCTTAGATGATCCAGAGGTTTCAGCTGATACTGTAGACGATCAAGGTGAGGATGCAGAGAAAGAAAGTCAGCAGAAGGATTCTGAGGAGCCTAAGGAGAGTGAGAGAGTTAGTGTTGATAGGAGTAAGGATAAGGGAAAGTCTACTGTTCCAGTCAAGTCATATCAGCCACCTATCCCTTACCCACAGCGTCTTAAAAAGGCTAAGGAAGATAAAGATTATGCTAAATTCTTAGAAGTCTTTAAGAATTTAAGAATTGATATTCCTTTCTCTGATGCTATAGCACAAATGCCCGTCTATGCTAAGTTTTTAAAAGAAATTCTATCAAAAAAGAGGAGTGTTGATGATGAAGAGAAAGTGACACTGACAGGGGAATGCAGTGCAATCTTACAAAGAAGGCAACCTGTTAAACAAAAAGATCCTGGGAGCTACACTATTCCGTGCATCATAGGCACTAAAGAATTCAACAAAGCCTTGTGTGATCTCGGGTCTAGTATTAATCTGATGCCTCTACATGTCTTTAGAGAACTAGGAGTAGGAGTTGTGAAGCCTACTAGGATGCAGCTACAGCTTGCTGATAGATCCATTAGGACTCCTTTAGGCATTGTAGAATATGTTCCTGTTCAAGTAGAGAGCTTCATTTTCCCTGTTGATTTTGTTGTTCTTGATATGGAAAAGGACATTGATATCCCTCTGATTTTAGGTAGACCATTTCTTCAAACTGGTAGGGCTATGGTAGACATGGATGATGGTAAAATTACACTTAAAGTAGGTAATGAACAAGTGTCGTTTGACATTTCTAAGACAACTAAAACACAACACGCTAGTTCTGACACCTACCCGTGTAATAGAGTCACAGCCATCTATCAGGAGGATGAGGTGATTGAGAGAGAGTTCTTTGCTAGACACGATCCCTATAGGAAATTTGAGCAGTTAGTGGAGAGTTGTGAAGACTTAGCTGAAAGTAAGTGTGAGGGAGGATTACCTGTGCAAGTAACATGTGCAATTGAAGAATCCAAATTAGTTCCGTCTGTTGAAAAGCCACCTACGTTGACATTGAAGGAGCTGCCATCACACTTGAGGTATGTTTTTATTGGTGAGAATGACACTTTACCTGTTATTGCAAGTAATAAATTAAATGATGATCAATTGAATGCATTAACCCAAGTGTTGAGTAAGCATGTTAGAGCAATAGGTTGGACAATAGCTGATATCAAGGGACTGAGTCCAGCATTGTGCACACATCGGATTTACATGGAGGAGGACGACAAGCCAGTTAGACAACCCCAAAGGAGATTGAATCCACATCTACAAGAAGCTGTAAGAGCAGAGGTGATTAAACTACTCGATGCAGGTATTATCTATCCTATTTCTGATAGTCAGTGGGTTAGTCCAGTACAAGTAGTGCCTAAAAAGGGAGGTATGACTGTTATTAGAAATGAAAATGGTGAATTAGTACCTACTAGACCTACTACTGGATGGCGTGTTTGCATTGATTATAGGAGATTGAATGATAAAACTAGGAAAGATCATTTTCCGTTGCCTTTTATTGATCAAATGCTAGAGCGTTTAGCTGGTCATGAATTTTATTGCTTTTTAGATGGCTATTCTGGTTATAATCAAGTTCCAATTGCACCTGAGGATCAAGATAAAACGACTTTTACATGTCCTTACGGTACATTTGCATATAGGAGAATGCCATTTGGTCTGTGTAATGCTCCAGCTACATTTCAGAGATGCATGATGTCTATATTTTCTGATTTAATTGAGACATGCATTGAGGTATTTATGGATGATTTTTCTGTATTCGGGTCTGATTTTGAAAAATGTTTAATTAATCTGGAAAAGGTTCTGATTAGATGTGAAGAATCAAATTTAGTTCTTAATTGGGAAAAATGTCATTTTATGGTTAATGAAGGAATTGTCTTAGGACATAGAATTTCTAAAAATGGCATTGAAGTTGATAGGGCTAAAGTAGAAGTAATTGCTAAAATTCCACCTCCTACTAATTTAAAAACTTTGAGAAGTTTTCTGGGACATGCTGGATTTTATAGGAGATTTATAAAGGATTTTTCAAAAATTGGATTGCCCCTGTTTAAATTGTTGTGCAAAGATGTGGAGTTTAACTTTTCTGATGAATGTGTTGAGGCGTTCAATAGGATCAAGGAAGCACTGATAACTGCACCAATTATTCAGCCACCCGACTGGAGCCTGCCATTTGAGATCATGAGCGACGCTAGTGACTCTGCTGTTGGTGCAGTACTGGGTCAACGAAAGGATAAGAAACTTCATGTTATTTATTATGCTAGTCAGGCTTTAAATTCTGCACAAAAAAATTATGCTACCACTGAAAAAGAATTATTGTCTGTTGTGTATGCATGTGAGAAGTTTAGGCCTTATCTGATTGGTTCTAAAACTGTAGTTTACACTGATCATGCTGCAATTAAATATTTGTTTACAAAGAAAGATGCTAAGCCTCGGTTGATTCGATGGGTATTATTGTTACAGGAATTTGACTTAGAAATTAAAGATAGAAAAGGTGAAGAAAATCCTGTAGCTGATCACTTGTCGAGATTAGAGCATGAAAAAGGGGAAGAAAAATTAATAAATGATGCATTTCCTGATGAAAATTTGTATTTAATTAATAATACTTCCTCTGATCCTTGGTTTGCCGATTTTGTAAATTATTTAGCATGTGGTGTAATTCCTGATCATTTTAAATGGCATAGTCAAAAGCAAAAATTTAAAACTGATGCTAAGTATTTTATTTGGGATGAGCCTTATTTGTTTAGACTGTGTGCAGACCAGATTATAAGGAGATGCATCCCGGATGAGGACTTTGAGAAAGTTTTAAAAGCATGCCATGAAGGACTTGGAGGAGGACATGTTGGACCGAATAGGACAGCTCATAAGGTACTTGAAGGTGGTTTATTTTGGCCTAATATTTATAGGGATGCTAGATCATTTGTGCAAAAATGTGACGTATGTCAAAGGGCCGGTAATATCACTAAAAGAGATGAAATGCCTTTAAAAGGAATTATGCCTGTTGAGTTGTTTGATTTGTGGGGGATTGACTTCATGGGTCCATTTCCACCATCTAATGGGAAATTATATGTTCTAGTTGCTGTAGAATATGTGTCAAAATGGGTAGAAGCTGAAGCATGTGCGTTGAATGATGCTAAACAAGTAATTAAATTTTTGAAAAAGCAAATTTTTACCCGTTTTGGTGTGCCTAAAGCAATCATTAGTGATGGTGGATCTCATTTTGTCAATAGGGCTGTTAATCAATTGTTATCTAGATTTCATGTTCATCATAGGATAACAACACCCTATCATCCTCAAGCCAATGGACAAGTAGAAGTCACTAATCGCGAGATTAAAAAGATTTTGGAAGCTACTGTAGGAAAATCTAGAAAAGAATGGGCTTTTAAGTTAGACGAAGCATTATGGGCTTATAGAACAGCTTTTAAAACACCCATAGGGATGACCCCGTTTAAATTGGTTTATGGTAAAGCTTGTCACTTGCCTTTTGAACTTGAGTTTAAGTCGCTTTGGGCTATGAAGAAATTAAATTTCGAATTTAAGGAAGCTCAAGAGAAAAGAAAGGTAGATCTTAATGAGTTAGAAGAAATGAGACGTCATGCTTATGATAATGCTCTAATTTATAAAGAAAGAACAAAGCTTTATCATGATAAAATGCTTAGGCCTAAGGTGTTTGAAGCGGGTCAATTAGTGCTTTTATATAATTCTAGATTTAAAGTGTTTCCTGGAAAATTGAAAACGAAATGGTCAGGGCCTTTTAGGATTGTTAAAGTGTTGAATAATGGTGCAGTAGTTTTAAAAGTTGATGATGAAAGGGAATTTACTGTAAATGGTCAAAGACTTAAACATTATTTTGGAGATGAAGTTAAATTCATCGAACAAATTAATGTTAAGCCTTTGGTTGTTTAAATCTGCTTATTGAAGTATTTGCATTGCATGTTTAATTATGTTGAGTTTTGATTTATTAAAATTTATGAAAATCAATAAAAATTATAAAATGGCGGAAAAAGACAAAAATATTTTGCATTTTATTGTTTATGTGCTTTTAGTTGTTTTACTGCTTTTATTAATGTAAGTCGTGTTTTCATTTTTAATTATGCTGTTTAATTGTTATGCTATGTATTGTATGTGTTCAATAAATTGAGTAGGACATTGCTTTGAATTGGAATAAGTAGCAAAATGTTGAGAAATGATAGACTTGTGTGTGCTTGGAAGATTGATCTTGAATTGTGCATTTTTGACTCGGTGATGAGTTGAGGAGGAGGATATATATGGACTAGTTGATTTAATTGAGGAGAATTATGATCCGGGAGAATTTAGGGAGGTTACATATGCTAAATCTGACTTGCTAACCTTAGGGAGTGTATTGGCTATCATTTAGGTTGAGTTTGAGCTAAAATTCGAGTGTCTCAGACTCAGTTCAGGCGCCACACCTTCTTGGTGGCGCCTAAAATCGAGCTCAGGCGCCATAATATGCGCCAAATTTCAACCTGTGAAAAATTTGGTCAGTTCATGCGCCACTCGTACTGAGTGGTGCTTAAAACTGCTCCCTAGCGCCATAAAATGCGCCATTTTGTATCCTGGAAAAATTGAAGTCAGGTTATGCGCCACTTCTTCTTGGTGGCGCATAAAATCACTCCCGAGCGCCGTTGGACGCGCCATTTTTGGACTTGGGATTTTTCAGAAAAAACCCAGGCGCCACTTGTACTGAGTGGCGCCTAAAACACCATCGAAGCGCCATTTTGGCGCATCGACCCGCGGGTCAGAACCCTGACCCGGGTCCAAAATCGGGATTTTTACCCCAAAATTCACCTCCTCTTCTCATTTTTCATCCATTCGACCGAGCCTCCTCCTTTCTTTCTCAAGACCGAGCGCCATTCTTCTTCCCAAGCGACACACTTGCGCCATTTTGGTAAAAATTCTTCCAATTCTTGTTTCTTCCTATCAATTTTTATCTACATTGTTCAAATTCTCATCCCGAAATCCAAATTTTGTTTGTTCAATCAAATTAGGGTTCAAGAACCCTAGTTTTCCAATTTTGGGGATTCCTCTTCAAAGTGTTCAAATCCTTCAATCTAGGTAAGAATGGCTATCCTAATTCAATTGTTATCATAATTTAGTGCTTTGGAATGCATTAATTTTGGTATTGGTATTGTTACTTGAATTTTGGGTTTTTGTAGAATGTGGGATAAAATTTGATTTTGATTATCTAAATTCTTGTCTAGTTTGAACAAAATGTTGTAGAACATGGTTGGAATGCATAATGTGAAATTTTTGGATTAATCTTAAAAAGTTGGAATTTTTGAGAATTATTAAATCTGAAAATTATTTTTAAATTGATTAAAATGGCATTTTTGGTTAATTAAAGGGATGAAACATTACTAGAATATGTCATTTTAGTTATATTAAAAATGTAAAGTTATTTTCTTGTCAAAAATTCCATGTTTTTCATAATGTGAGTTAATTAAACCATGTTTTGATAAAAACTCTCTTATTTGTAATTTAGTTATTTAAATAGTTTAATTTATCCTATAAATAAATTGGAATGGATTTAAATATTAATTTAAACCATTTAGGATAAACTAGTTTATTAAGTTAGGTTATTTTATTTATTAAATCTGGAAATTTAATAAAATGAGAGTTTTTATTAAAAAAGTTGTCCTAAATGTGAATTTCTAAACTTTGGGACAAAATGGATTATTTCTTTAAACAAAGTTTAGGATTTGTGAACCTTAAAATGCAACATTTTGGTCATTGAGTCATATAAATCCCACATTCTAGGTTGATGTATATGTTTGCTTTATACTTAACACTTAAGTTAAACCTATGGTTTAAACTTAAGTGTGAGGATGGGAGGCAATGCATATATATGATACTAACCCATCATTTTTGTACAATCAGGTGCCAATATAATGTATAATCCTCCAAATCTCCCTAAGAAATCGGGTTATAGGTACATACCGATGCCCGAGGGGAGATTGGGGATTTATGATCCACAGTCACCGGATAGCGTTCCTACTCCTATTCCTGATGAGCATGTTTTTGAAAATCGCAGACTCCGCACTAAAAATTCGACACAGATGGATCAGCCCCAAGGATCAGGAGGTGCCTCTAAGTCCAAAGGACTTCTCTCCTATTTTAGGAGGAGTAAGTCCAAGAGCGGTGCATCCTCTAGACACACTACAGTGCCCGCTGATGACCATCAGGAGGTCAATCAGCCTGATCAGCCTGATCAGCCTCAGCCGGAGGCATCAGACCATTCACAGGCCCCCACTAGAGCCTCTCGGGGGAAGGCACCCGCTACTACTTCTACTTCCTCTCGACCTAGGAGGGGGAGATCTGCGGCATTAGTTATACAGGAGCCTGTCCCTGAGGCTCTAGGAGGAGAGGAAGATGAGGAGGAGGTTGATCAGGAGGAGCAGGAGGATAGGGGAGGACCGAAAAAGCAGGATCCGAGAACCTATGTCCCCGAGTTGCGTTATGTCAGTCCGGGCATATTTGATGCCACTGTGTTTAGGAGTGCCAGAGCCTATGAATTATACAAGAGGTTCCACAAGAAGAGGATCATTGCCGATAGAGGATTTTCAGACAGAGATCTACAGCACCCCCTACTCCGTGATGCTATTAGATCCAGAGGTTGGGAGAGATTTGTTAGACATCCAGCCGGGACATATTCATGGGAGTTGACTAGACTGTTTCTAGCCAACGCTGAGGAGGAGGATTCGTGGATTTTCGGGGTTAGAGTACCCATCACTCCTCAGCACATCAACCAGTTTTTCGGAGTAGTGGATGTGCCTTATGGCAGGGATTTTTGGGAGCCAGTTATGAGGGCTGATGATAGGGAGGAGATCAAGAAGCTGGTCTTGATGTCTATGTTTGAGGGTCAGGAGGATGTCCTCACTTATGATGACGATGACATGAGCAGGTTACATGGGCCTGATATGGATGCACCCATGTATCAGCTGCTCATGTTCTACAGATCTAGACTGAGTCCTTCGACTCACACCTCTGGACCTACTGCTGTGGATATGTACGTCCCATATTGCATCAAGGTGGGGAGCCCGGTTAACATGGGAGAGCTTATAGCATTGGAGTTGAGACAGACACCAGGGGTGTCTAAGAGATCTGCTCTCATGTTTCCCAGCTTGATATGGCAGCTGTGTGCACAGGCAGGGGTGGATATGGGGCAGTTTGACAGAGACTGGAGGATGAGGCCCCCTATTCCCTTTGGGAAGAGAAACTTCAAGCTGCCTGGGATTAGATGCAAGCCCATGATACTACCGAGGGAGTTACCCAGGCAGTCACCGCCACCTGCACCTTCACATGCTAGCCAGGAGCATTCTGAGGCTCCTTCACAGTCCACCCGGGGTACACGAGGTGGTAGAGGTCGAGGTAGAGGACGTGGCAGAGCTCAGCCACAGCAGTCGCAGCAGTCACATCAGCAGTATCCGGGAGAGCCGGATTGGGCCAGGGCATTGAGGATTGATCAGCAGACGATGATGACCAACCAGCAAAACTGGATGAACACTATGGATGAACGAATGAGGTTGGTAGCTCAGAGACAAAACTTCTTGAGCGATCAGATTGAAAAGAATGCCCGAGCCCAAGCGTATCATGCAGCCAGACTTGAGTATTTTATGTCCCAGAGCTTAGGACAGCGGTATGTCGCTCCTCAGACACCTTCTGAGGACGATGATGATGAGGACTACGTGGGGTCTGGAGATGGTAGCGATGGTAGCGATGAGGATGCTGAGGATGCTGATGCTGGAGATGGGTCTGAAGAAGTGGGTGACAACGATGATGATGATTCTGAGGACTCCGACTGACTGAGAGAGATGAGCGATAGATAGGCTTATGATTATTATAGATGACATGTATTGATAGGCCTATTTATTCGACTCTATTGCGCTTCTGAGTTTATTTTGCTACATTTCAGTATTTACATTTGGGTTGTAATTGTCCTAACTCTATTTTATTTTAGTACTTTTGCTATTTTAGACTTGTTATTTCTATTATCCATGTTCTTGTAATTTTATAGAGTAGTAGATGGAGTTTAAATGAATTTTAAGGTTTTAGTTGCTTTTTAATTCAATAAAGTAGCTCTTACCAATAACATGCTTAATTGAGTGTTTTGAACTGGTTAAAAGATCAATGAAGTTTATTTGAACTAGATTGAGGTGTAAATGAAGTGAAATTGGTATTGTTGAGCGATTTGGGGATTTTGGACATCATGGGGAAGAACTTAGGAAAAACACATTCTGCTCGATTTGACACAGAATGCGCCATTTAGGCATAGTGGCGCCTAAAAACACCCTTAAGCGCCATTTTATGCGCCAAAAGACTTAGAAATTTTTCTAAGTTTTTCCAAAATGCGCCACACAAGCTTGGTGGCGCATAAATATGCCTTTCTGCGCCACTTTTTGCGCCATTGAATTAGAGTTTTTCCAAGTTGGCTTCAGAATGCGCCACTCCTTCTATGTGGCGCATAAAAACCCATCCCAGCGCCAATTTTTGCGCCATTTTAATTTTTAAAATTTATATTATTTTTAAAATGCGCCAGTTGTGCTTGGTGGCGCCTGAAAGTGACCTTATGCGCCACTTTTTGCGCCATCGACGCAAATCCTTCAAAAATTCGCGAATCCAGGAAATCCAAATCATATCTATTCGATTTTTGGGATCCTAAATAGCATTATACTCACTCCAAATCATATGTTTAGTGTATATTTGGATCTAGATTAAATCAATCCCGCCATATCTCAACAAAATCAAGATTTCACCTCTTTAAAAAGAGGCATGACCGATCGGTCACAATCTCAACCTCAATTCTGTCAATTTTTCTCTTCTTCCAGTTTAATTAGCTTTCCAATCCCAATCCTTTCTTCCTGAAATTCTACCACCATGAGACCAAAGAGAAAGAATAACCCGAGAAACAAGGGTGGAAAGAAATTGAAAACCACAGAGCCTGCCCCATCACAGACACCAGAGATTAATGAACCCATTCTGGAGCCGGCTGCTGTGGGAGCTGAAGATGAATTTGTAAACAATCTGGTAGCTCCCGACTCGTATAATGGTGATGATACTTCCTTCAATTCTGCTCAACCAACGGAGGATGATCCACAGCAAGAAGATGTCGCTGAATCCCCGGAGGAAATTTCACCAGAAATTCCTCGTGAATCTAAAACCAAGAGGAAGAGTCACAATAGAAAGAACGATACTACTCCTCTGGAAGAATTAACAGGAGATGTTTTCAATCCGGCCATTTTCATCAATCAAACTGCGTATTCTTATTATCAGAATATGGTGGATAGATGGATTTTTGCAGACAAAGGGTTCACTGAAGCTGACATGGAGAGATTCTCGGTTCATGATGCTCTCATGAGTCGAGGATGGATGAAATTTGCTGCGCATCCGGAAGGAGTTTATTCCTGGGAGCTTACCAGACAGTTTTTGTGCAATGCTCAGTATGATCACTACACTTCATGGATTAGAGGAGTGCCTGTGCCATATGGTCCTGCAGTGATCAATGAACTTTATGGTACTGTGGATGTTTCTTGCCCAGCTACGAAGAAGAAGCACTTCCATGATCCTGTTTATGATGAGGAAGGAGGACCCGAATTGGAGAAAAGAATTTTGAAAGAGATGTTTGAAACTCAAAAGAGGGTGGCCTACATTGGAGAAAAGAAAGCGAATGTTGTAGCTACTTTAATGGCTGCACCGCTCTATCAGATCTACCTGCTCTACAAGCATAAGGTATTTCCTACTTCACACACTTCACAACCAAGTGCAGAGGATCTTTATTTTGTGTATTGTGTGAAGAACGGGCTACCTATTGATATTGGAGAGCTGGTAGCATATGAGTTGGATAGAATGGCGTCTGATACTGCTCGGATTGTGCTGGGATTTCCTGCACTGATTTGGAGACTTTGTGAAAGAGCTGGAGTGAATATGACTGCCTATGCTCATGATGTGAAGCCGAAGCCTCCTATCTCTTTCAAGAATTTCTATAACAAGCCTGGAGTAAGATGTGCAGAGCTTAGCTACCCTACCACATCCCGTGGGACACCCACTTGTCATCCTGATAGACCTAGTACATCTGGTACTAAGGTAGAGCCTGCAGAGATCGCAATCAATAGGATGACCTATGAGATTCATCAGCTTAGAGAGGAGATGAAGAGGAAGGAAGATAGTACACGAGCACAAATTTCACAACTCTCTAATAGACTTGAATTCTTCATGACTGAGAGTCTAGGTGATCGCTATATTCCTCCTACTACTAGTTCGAGCTCTACAGAGGATGATGATGTTCCTAGGGAAGACGAAGTAGGTGATTCGGATGGATCCTTAGAAATCTAGATTCTTGATTAGATAGGATTGCTCCCTTTTTGGTTTAAAGTTGTAATAGTTAGAATTATTTTGGTGCTATTTTGCTTATTAAATTAGCTTCTTTATGTAATAGTTGCTAGAATTTGTGGTATTTTGCTTCTGGTAAATTTATGAAATTTAATATTTTAATTAAATCTGTCCATAATTATTTAATTGATAAAATGTGCCTACAAAATAAATAAAAATCTGAAATTTAATAATAAAATCTGAATTTAAATAAATTATGGATGAGGTTTAATTATTTTAATTTATAATTTGCCATGAGTTCTAACAATTATCTTTTGTATAAGTGAATACCATATAAATATATAAAGAAGCAGGATATGCCAAGGAGAAGCAAAAAGGGAACATCCATGTTGGTAAAAAGAAATTCTAGGGATCTACATACTCCAGGTGTGATCTTTTCATGTTTTACATTATTAATTTGCATGAAGTATGTTGGTAAGAGCTTAATTAGTTTATTTTAATTTCTATTATGTTTTGAATAAAGTAGTACATGCATGATTAGGATGCTTTGATTATGTTTAATTTAAATTGTGTTTTCCCAGTGGTGTTATTATTTAGAGATTATCACATCAATGCCAATCTGGAGAAAATCCAAATAAGTCTAAATGTTCTGCTCTAATCCGATTTTACAATTTAATGAGTGTTAGGTTTCTTAGTTTAAAGTTCTAGACTATGTCAAATTGATATGCAAGTTATTTGGGCTATTGATGACAATTCTATTTGCCTTGCAGAAAGCTTTTTGATTAATTAGACTAGTTATTTAAAATGTGGAGAGTTATCATTATTTATAAACAAATATGCTCGTTCTAAGTCTTTTTAAATGCTTAATCAAAATAAAGTCAGAGTAAAAGCCCTGTATTGAAAAATAAAACAAAACAAGTTATCTTGCAAAAAGAAAAATAAAAGAAAATTAAAGAATGCAAGATTAAAAAAAAAAAAAAAAAAAAAAAAAAAAGAGAGAAAAACAGGGTGATTAAATAAAAAATTTCATAAACTCTTGACTGGATGACTGGCACATATTCGGTGACACGAGTAGCTTTTGGAATTCAACCGTCTACAACTCAGCCAAAGTGTCTAGAATATAGTGAAACCTAGCCATAGATTGAGCATATTTAAAGACTGGAAAAGAAAAGCATATTTACATTATTCGCTTTCCCATATTGAGTGCTAGGTATAATTAATCTGTTTTCTGTATTGTAAGTGCTTTGGATATCTGGTTCTAATAGCTGATGCATACCAATTTGTCTAGTTCTAGTACATTAAACTTTGAACCCTCTTATCTCATTTTATTGTTGAAATCTATGATTTGGCAGAACTATAAAGACTTTATCTTTATTATCTTGATTGGCAAGTTGATGTGCTAATTGATCTCATTGCTCAAGGGACGAGCAATATTTAAGTGTGAGGATGTTGATGCACCCTGAGAAACCACATTTAAATAAGTTTAAATTATGATAAAAAGAACCTAAATTGCATGTATGAGATCCTTTTTTATTGCTTTTTAGTGTACATTTCATGTGTTTTGTAAATATTAATAAGACTGATTAAATTGAGCTTATTTGAGCTCAATTTACCTTGTTTTATGCTTTTTAATAAGCCTTTGGCAATTCTAAGACATTGCAATGATGTTTCAGGCATTAAAATGAAGAAAGAAGATGTTCGGAGGTCAAAGGATGCAAAATTCGGAATTTTCAACACTGGAAGGCTCCAGAATGCGCCACATCAGCATGGCGGCGCATAAAAATGCTCTCCAGCGCCATTTTATGCGCCACTTCAACACTTGGAGAAATTTCGGATGGAAAAGCTTCAGGATGCGCCATTCCTCCTTGGTGGCGCCTAAAACCACCTTTATGCGCCACTTTTTGCGCCAATTTCAGAAATTTGAGGAAATTGTCAGAATGCGCCATTGCTTCTTGGCGGCGCATAAAATGCCCCTCCAGCGCCACTTTTTGCGCCGTTTTGGAAAATTCGGAAAATCAGCGTATGCGCCAGTTCTACTTGATGGCGCCTAAAACCCTCTCCGAGCGCCATTTTATGCGCCGACGTCGCGGTTGAGCAGTTTCTTAACCTCCCGAACGCGGTTTTAAGGTCCGTTTTTCTTCATTTCATCAGACGAGACTTACCATTCATCGATAGAAACACTCTGAAAACATTCTGCTAATGGGAGAAGAAGGCCAGAAACACAAAATCATGCCGGAGGAATGCATCAAAGACGCTGTTCTGGGCGTGTTCTTCCTATTCTAGGTGTTGCCTTTCTTTTTCTTGCATTGTAATGAATTGAAATTGCCTCTAAAAATAATCTGCTATCATGTTCTTAATTTGTAGACGGATTTCTGTATTGTTCGTGTTAGAAGTGTTCTAGAACGGGAGTTCAGAATCACTTTGAAGTACGAATTTATCTTTTATGGAAGCAATAATATGTCGATGTTTAATTCTGTAATCTGGATTAATTTGCTTTGATTGTTAGAATGTGGATTAGAATCATGTATTGGCTACCAGAATTTGATCGATTATGAAGATTGGATGAAAACTTTGAATCTGCAATTTTATTTGTTTAATCTCAATTGATCGATTAATCTGCCATTATATTAAAATCTGTCTAAATTGGTTTAAGCGCCGTTTTTGTCTGATCTTAGAAGTGAAAATCTCATGTTTAGGTGTAATCTGATTTTTAATCGATTAAGATGGATAAATCTGCTATTCTGCTAAAATCTGTATTAGGATTATATGTTAGACATTACTGAATTGATCGATCTTTTGTGTTTTATTAAATCTGTGATTTAGAATATTAATCTGCTAAAAGCCTAACTGATCGATCAAACATAAATTTTCTATTTTTAGTAATCTGGCATTAATTCTAATCTGTCTGCATTTTAATATTATTATTTAAATCCAGTTTACTATGTTTTATTATTATTTCACCATAATTATTAGATTATTTACACTGTTTAGCATAATTTGAATGTTAGAATCTAATTCCATAAATTCTGCTTTGCTAAATCGGGAGATAAAAAGTAGGATTAATATTTTAGTACCGGAATTGGGAATAAATTACATTAAAAATAGATTCTGGCATGTGCACAATGATTTGGGAAATGAAAAGTGCCTATTAATTGCTATAGGAAAATTTGTATGCTTGGAAAAGACTCAAATTTAGACCTAGAATAATGATTGCGAAATGTTAGATAATCTAATCAGCTTCCATGAAGTCCGTTTAAGCGTAATTTGGAATTTTAGTAGATTATTATATTTTTAATCTTTATAAAAATATTTAAACTTAAGAAATTGATTTTTAGAACATTGGGAAATGTCAAATTATTACATAATTTCTATTTCATAATAAAGATGGCAATTTTTAAAATATTACAAGCAACTCCCATTAGTATTTTTATCAATTAAAATTTTAATTTGCTTTATTTTAATTTACTGTCACTATTTTTAATTTAATCACCATTAGAATTAAACAAATCCTTTTCACAATATAAAATATATAATATAAACTTAAGAACAATTAAAATATTCTCCGGAATGAAATAATATTCTGAAATTCCCTTGGGTTCGACCCGGTATTCACCGGTTTTTATTACTTGATGACAACCATCCGCTTGTGGTAAAATATGAGTGGTGAAAATCACGCATCACACAGAAAGAGTCTGACCGATCATTCTGTGATGATAGTATTCCATGATTTCAGAGCTTAGAATGTCATGACACTGAATCATAAGTACCTGTCTTGGGAAGTGATTTAAGAATGAAGATTTGATTAAGTTGTATAAAGGATTTTTCTATTTCAATGGACTTTCATTATGTTTTAACCATTGAAGAATGACACTCTCATCATATTCTTATTTCATTTGATTTGGTCTGTGATATCTTAAACACATGAATATAATCATCAATGTTCGACATCATTCTTTACTATTTTTACAGCTTTAAGCATTTACATTTTAGCAGTATTCTTTAGTAATCATCATTACAACATTCTTAAATCAAGAGTAGAGACAGATTCTAGAGCTAATAATTCTATTAAAACACTTCTATCGTGTAACTCTCTATTGAACGATCCCGACAATAAAAATAAATATTGCAGCTTGATACCGTGCGCTTTCGGTAGGAAAAACTAGGCAAGCTTTTTAACAGCCCTATAGGAGTTATAGTGTAAAGGCTGTCGGGGGGCATTGCAGGGGGTTTTATCTCAAAGCTTCACCAGCCTCCTCACACTTTAGCAGGAGTGCCTCTTTCTGCTCTTCGACTCCTATCTGCCACATCTTCACGATGGTGGTCTCCAGCTCGCACCTCTTGTAGACAATGGGAAGATCTGCAGCATCCCTGAGTTTCTTGCAAGCCTCCCGAACAGTGAATACCTTTTTAATGTCATCCTCTCCGATGCGAGAGAGGATCTCCCCCAAGAGTTCCACCGGGAGGTCCAGTAGCTCAGTCCTTCCTTCTTGCTCTTCGTTTGGGTCTGCGGGGATGATGCCACTGGAAAGACATGGAGTAGTAAACAAGTCTGAGACCAGTAGTCTCACTCCTTCAGCCAGTTCTAAACATAGATCGCTGAATGGGAGAGTTGGAACTATTTTTAGCAAATTTTTTGATAAACATATTCAAGTTGGAAAAATCAACATCCTCACATTTTGAGCTAAGCTCTAAATGTGAGTTAATTGGTTTTTTACTTGAATTTATTATATAAAAAGACACAGAGTTGAATTTTTTAAATCCAACTCTTAATACAACAAAAAGAGAGAGAGAGGTAAGAGAAATAAGGATCTGGGATCCTTACAAATTTTTCTTAGACTATAAATAGTCTAAGAGGTTTTGGAGTGGTCAAAAGACCAAAAAGTAAAATTTCATAGGCTATTAAGCCTACAAAAGAGATTTGGATTTTTATCACTTAAATAGTGATTTAAATCATGAGAAAAAGGGTAGCAAGATGATTAATGATAATGAATAAATGCACATGAGGTCTTCCTTCTTGATCTTGAGCTGGAATGTGGTAGTCATCCATCAATTTGGTCTATGGGTAGACCGAATTGGCCTTGTCGAATTGAAGATGGTTCCTGCCTGGCTTCTCTGCTTTAGGGCAATTCGATCTATGCAATCAATTCGGCTTAGACCGAATTGCATAGATCGAACTCCTTCTTTCTGTTTTGCTCCAAGTCTTCTTTCTTTTCATGGTGCAATTCGGTCTAGGGGTCAATTCGGTTTAGACCGAATTGCATAGACCGAATTGGTTGCTCTTCTCTTCCTCAACACCTCTTTTTCTTCTTTCTTTCAGCAATTCGGTCTACTGAGCAATTCGATTTAGGTCGAATTGCTTATAGACCGAATTGGTTTTCAACACTTAGCCAAAATTTCAGATTGTGGGATTTTCATTCTTTTCCCCATCTTTTTTATTTTTGTGGGCTATCTTATTCTTTTGCCCATCTTTTCATTCCTTTTTCTTTTCTTTTTCCTTTTTTTCATGTTTTTGGATTTTTCTAACACAAATGCAATTAAAATTGCATGTTTTGTGTCTTTCGTTACCAGCTTAATATTTTTACAAACTTGCATCAATCTGTCGAATTCAACTGCTTTCTTATTGAAATAAGATGGGATTTCGATCAAAATGTCCGTCTCAGACACGGAAATGGATTGGAAATAATGGACAATTTTGGCCATTATCAGTTATATATGTATAAGAAATGAGTAGTTGATATCCCAAGAAATGGGAATCAATTCTGTTGCTATTTTGAGTTGGCTCTCTCGCTTTGTCAAAATGACATCGCGAGAGTATTGAAATAGCTTCTCTTGAAGCAAAGTTATCTGGATAATTCCTCGCGTCATCTTTTAGGATGAAGCGTGATTTTATCCTTATATGAAGTAGGTGATCAAGTCCAGTAATTATCATAACTACCTTCTGGAACTTTTATTCAGAAAACAATGAAAACAGAACCTTTTTCGTCCAGATTGAAGAATTTAAAGTTGTTAATTCTTAAAGATTATCATGCGATGATTAACACTGCATGGGTCTTTAGGAACCTTTTAGAGTTCTGAACATTAATTTCTGCGGATTTCTTCCAAATTTGTGATCAAGATATAATATCAACAGAAAATCGAATGCATTAATAATTCTATCAGTTTCATACCTAACTCGGTTACAATATCCAAACTTCTTGAGTAATTAGAACAAACAAATTACGAATTAATGATATGATAGCAACATGATCTCGAGAATCAAATTATCGACGTGATGCAAATTCCAAGAAGTGAATATTGTGTTCGAGGTCTATACTTCTCTGAAACAGAATTGAAGAACATCAAATTCTGAATAAACCTTTGAAAATTGTAATCAGAAAGATAAGAAATGCACGATTTGATAACTGATCATTCTTCATATATCTTGAATAACAAAGAAATTAAAAACGAATACACCTGGAAATCTGATTGCAATCAGAATAATGTGAATTTGAACGAAGAAGTCGGAAAGTAGATGGTGATCGTCATAATGGATGAACAAAGCATTCCGATAGCAACTCTTCTTCCAGGGTATCCTCAAACCAATCTACTAAAATATTCCAAAGAAAATCTACTGCGAAATCGAATTACAAATCTGAAGAACATGATTGCGGTGAAAATAAACCCTAGCTAACCTACCTACTGAATTCTAAAAGTGAACTGGAGAGTAAAATGAGCTATTCTCTTCAATCTCCCGCCACTCGAGCTGATCCCCCAAGGTTCTTATTTATAGATGAGCGTTGTAACTGCTTCAGCCTTGGATGATAACCGCTCGCATCAGAATAGCTCTCCTCTCGCTTTGTCCAGTTTCTTCAAAGCGAGAGTCAAAGATAGAATTATCTTTTTCAACAAGGCGAGATCTCACAGTCTCTTCAAACAGTTTGCTTCTCGCCATAACACTCAAGGCTTCCTGTCTTGCATAAACTTTCTTTCCTCGCGATGTCAAATAATCATCGCGTGGACTTCAACTTCTGAATATTTTTCCTTAGATCTTTCCTAATTCGTAATGTAAGGCCTCGCATCATTCATTACTTTCCTCGCTATGTCTTTTTCCATCTCCCGCTGCTTTTCAATTTAACTTCCTGCTGAATGACAAGCGTGAGTCAGTTCAAATAAAAACATAGCGTGCGAGACTTGCAATGAAAACTTAGAATTTCAAGCCATTTTTTAATGTAATTCCAGCTTCTTCACAATCTTGGTTCTTCTTCCATCTTTTCATATCTTCCATGATTATTCATTAAAAACTAATGGAATTAAAAACAAAGGATCATCATTAAGACACTAAATTGGACACAAATGACAGTCATAAAAGACTGTCATCAGCGCAGAATGGAGGAGGAGAGGCGGCAGTGGTGGTGGAGTAGAGGGGTGCAAATGGGAAGGGGGAAGACGATGAAGAGATTAGAGATTAACTGATAAGAGTGCCACCTTTGCATTCAAAATGATTAAGTGTGCCATTAAGGAAAAAGGGATCAAATTGGATTTAATTAGTAAAGATAGAGGACTAAAATGAGCCAAAAATTTGTAAAGGACCGATTTGGAAAAACTTGAAAGAAAAGGGACCATCCTGGCCATTTTGCCGTTCTGCAAACCATGCACCGCAGCCCATCTACACCAAGCATTTCAGTGCGCAATTTGTGGGTTGTTAAGGCAGGGTGCCGACCGCTTGAGCTCCTTTGACAGGCAATTAATTAGGTTGCTGCCACTAGTTAATTGCCTCTTATGTCAAACTCACACCCTACCTCAACAACATGCACACTGAGATTTCTGTTGGGAATGTGTTGCAGTGCATGGTATACAAACCTGTCACAGCAAGGCCCTGGGTCTGGAGGCCCTGGGTAACCCAGTGACCCAGCCATAAGCCAGAAGGCCTAAGGTCCCAGTGGGTCACCACACCACCAATGGACTTTTGCTCACCGCATGTTTTGATATTTCCTCATGACAACTATGAACTTTAGAACCATCGGGATCGGGGCGTGGAAGCATTTAATACACACTCGTAGAATGTGACCGCGATACAATGATCTGCACCACTTCAAGGGGTGCACGCCTAGGGGTGGAAAAAATTACCGAAAACTCGGTATGCCGAGCTTACCGTATCGAAAATTACCGAAAAATATCAAAACTTACGTATAACGAAATTTAGGTATACCGAAATTTAGGTATGCCGGAAAAATCGGTACGGTAACGGTATGCAACTTATGGGATTTTCGGTATTTCGGTATACCGATATACCAAAATATTAATATTAATATTATTTAGATTTTTAATATTCTTCACAGCCCATCTTCTTCTAAAGTCTAACTCTTATAAAGCAAGCCCAAGCCCCAAGTCTCTATTTGCCCTAGCCCCTAAACATCTGCTTTCCCTCGCCAACTCAGCAACTCTTCTTCCTCTCGCCTCTTCATCTGCCTCCCGCACATATGCTCCCGTTGAAGCCGCTGCCGAGTCTCTGTTTCTAGTCTCCGTCGAAGCCGCCCACACCACCTCTCGTATCCCTTTTTCCTGCACCGCTTTCTTGTCGCTCTTGCGTCAAACTCACACTCACTCTTCGCGCAGTGCAGCCCCAAATTCGTTCGTGCGTTCGTCTCGTGTGGTTTGCATTCGTCTCCCATTCAACTTTGACAACAAGGTATTAGGGTTCTAACATTTTACTTTTACAGATTTATGTATTACATATGGTGAATGTTACCATTCATGAATCATGCTTCTCTCGATTGAAGTATTTGATACTAGCATTAGCCATTGTTGAATTGGATTTGAACCGAGCAACAAGACGAATTCGTGGGCATTATTTTCTGGCCTTGACTTTGAACAAATCAATTCATGGTGTGTGAAGTGTGTGTGTGTGTTGGGGTCCAACCGTCCATGTAGGGGATTTTATTCATCTGAAATGAATTCTGATACTTTGAAGTTGGCTGAACTAGAAAACTAACACCAGAGACCAGAGCCACCCACTGCCAGGGACCAGTAGGCATTACGGAGGAGCAATACTCACGGTATTGCCTTTTTTCTTTTCTTTTTTTCTTTTTTTTTCTTCGGTATGGAATGATTTTCGGTAATTTTAGGTAAATACCTAAAATTATTCGGTACCGTATAATTTTCGGTTCGGTAACGGTATATATGAAAGGATAGCGAAAATTTCGGCGGTATACCGAAATTTTCGGCATCGGTATCGATATGGTTTTTATTCATACCGAAAATTTCGCTACGGTACCGTGTTTTGCCACCCTATGCACGCCGTTCCCTGCTTCTTTCTAAGTTCCATTTCTTCCATAACCCTCGTGTCCACTCATTCCACGCAGCTACTGCACATTTGTCTTCTCTGTTGTCAATCTGCCGCAGAATCCAACATTACAAGGCATTCAACTCTCTTCTCATTGTGCACGGACTCATTCCGCACCACCCGCTTGTTCAACATTTCATCCACCACTGTTGCCTTCAAGGATTTCCAGATTTATCTCTTCCAGCCTTCAAATCAATCTAGAAACCGAGTCTTTATTTGCAGAATTTACTGCTCAGGAGTTTGTCGGATCATGGTTTGTTTGAAGATACGGTTCTAGTCCATCAGTATTGTAAAAGTTGTGGAGTTTTGTCAGATAATTACACCTATCCTTTTGTAATCAAGGCTTGCGCGGCTCTGCGTAATGTTTGGCATGGCAAGATGATTTGTTGTTGTGTAATTAGGAGTGGATTTGGCGGAAATGTGGTTGTACGAACCACCATGTTGGATTTTTACTCCAAAGTCGGGGAAATTGGTGATGCACGCAAGTTGTTTGATGAAATTCCTGAGCCAGATTTGGTTGCCTGGAATGCTTTGATTTCGGGGTATTCTTTGAATGGATATTATTATATGGCCCTGCGAGTTCTCAAGGACATGTATGCATTGGGTGTGAAACCTAATGAAAATACATTTGCAAGCGTTTTGCCCGTGTGTTCACGTGCAGGCTTTGAGGACGTCGGTATATCTTTGCACGGATTGACTTACAAACTTGGATACAATAATGAGCAATCACTAATACCTGCTTTGATTTCCTTGTATGGTAATTGTGCGGATGCCTTGGCTGCAGAAGATATTTTTGACTCTTGTATGGGGAGGGATGTTGTGGCTTGGAATGCAATAATATCCATTTATACGCGCTGCAATAAACCTGAAAATGCTGTGGCAGTGTTTTGAACGATGTTGATGGATGGTGTGAAGCCTAACGCGGTAACATTTGTGTCCCTTGTTCAGTGTTCTGAGAATCTTGACAGTATTCATTATGTGGCATCCTCCATGTTTACATTATGAAATTTGGATTTGAGAAGGAGCTAGCTGTTATTCCGGCTCTTATATCAGCTTATGCTAGGGTAGGGAATTTGGATTCAGCAGTATTCCTTTTTGATAATTTACAAAAAAGGAAGGTTTTGGTATGGAGTGCATTGGTTTCCGCCTACGCTGGGCAGGACCTTTTGCAACAGAGTTTGAATGTGTTCCGTCTCATGCAGATGGATGGCTGTGTTCCTGATGTAATCTCCATCATTAGTCTCATTCGTTCGTGTTCTGAATTGAATGTGTCTCTTCTGGGAAAGTCTGCCCATGCATATAGTATTCGAAATGGAATTGTTTCAAATATCCTTGCCTCCAAATCGTTGGAATTTTACTGCTCTAATGATGAGATCGTATACGGCTTCAGGGTATTTGAAAAAATGGTTGTATAAAAAACTGTTTCTTGGATTATTTGAAGAAACAGTATTTGATTCACAAGGAACTGATCTATATTCTTGTGGTATACACTACACACTACTATGTAATTTTATTTTGGAAAGTGTTGGAAAGTGGACATCGTTGCTGGCATAGATCATAATGGAAATCCTGTTATGGTTGGAGGGTGATTTTGACTGATATGTATAACCCACATGATCAAGTTATGTCTGATTGAATTTATCAATTTTTTTTCTTTCTTTTTTAAACAAATTAAAGGAATGGTGTTGTTCTGGTACCCCGACTCCGTTGGTAACCGACAAGGCAACTGCCCGAACCCGACTAACCCGACCCGATGATTATTCATAATCCGTGTAAATATCGGAATTGAACCCAAAACAAATCATTCGAATCCAAAAATGCAACGATTAATAAAAAAGAAAAGACAAAGTTCTAGGTCTGTTCGAAAAAAAAAAAAAAAAAAAACAAAACAAAAACAAAAACAAACAGGGCACTGGTTTTCAAAAATTTTCCTGGACACCCTTCTAATATTTGAAAAAAATTCGATCGTCCCCAATGTTCGACAAACTACGATCCAACAACACCAACGGGGAACTTCTTCCCTATCACCCCATATGCGTTCAAAATCATTCTAAACTACTACAAACTATCCTAAAACAATTCTTAGCATAAACTACTTTATATACTTCAAACCTTCCCAACCCAACACCAAAATCAAATGCCCTAAGAATTCATAAAGTGAAGAAACAGATATGTTTACCTTTTCTATTCGACATCTCTTCCTGGATATGTTGTCTAATATTGACGGGAATGTGAGGAGGATGAATGTAGCCAGAAAAACCTCATTCTCTGGTGGTGTGGTGTTCACGGGAATGGCTGAGTGAGTGAGTGAGGCATGGATAGGCGAGTACGGGTTGGCTTCGGGTGTAAGCAGTGGCGGAACTAGGATTACAGTCCGTGGTGTGCGGAATTTAAAAAACAATTGAAATATTACGCAATAATAATCAAACTATATTTTTTATCATTCAAAAAAATAATTATAATACTCTTCGACGTACCGACATTTTATGAAAATAATTCATGACTTTATCTACACTTACCTCATCTAATAATTCGTTTTCAACAAAAGACAATAAAGAACCATTCATTGTTTCATCACCCATCCGATTACGTAACTCATATTTGACAATCTTCATTGCAGAAAATACCCTTTCTGCTGTCGCAGTTGCCACAAGCTAAGTAAAATTAAGGATAATTTGATCAACAAATACACCAAGGGATAAGTTCTGTCATTGTTTTTTCAACCAATTTCTTAGCAAGTCCACTAGTATCAACAAAGTTGGGAGAAGTCGGGATTATTTCTCACATCTCTACTATAATTCTTAAATTGGTTTTGAAGCATTTCAAGGGCATCATCAGAAAACTCAAATGGATAAAATATAGCCAACTTGATGTAGTCATCCGGACCAACCCGAAAATTAATCCGGATAAAAATTTCAATGGGTCCGGATTAATTAAATGGAGCAGACAGAGAACTGGCATGGATGCCTGGATCAACCAACCTGATAATCCGAACCCAGATTTATTTGGGCTTGGATTAATTAAAGCAATAAGAAGAAGACTTGGCCCAATTGGATTACAAGCCCAACAAAGCAAAAATGGAATTGAATTAGGCCCAGCACAGGTTAACGAAGGATCAACTTGCGTTAGACATTTGGACTCAGCAAGGGTTAACGCGGATCATCTTGCGTTAATATCCAAAGCTAAAAAAAAGAATTCACGCAATGCCATCTTGCGTTAGAAGAGCTTCTTCTTCAACGGGCATCTACCCTTCCCCGACGAGAAATCCTCCGGCGCTTCCTCCTTGCTCCGGCGAAGACGACCGTCTCCGCCGCCTGTCCCGCCATTGCCTCCTCAGGAACCGCCAAGCGATTGCCGCCCACAGCCCCTCATCTCCGACCACCAATAACATCTGCGGCCATGTCCATAGCCGACAGCCGCTCACCACCTCCATTCATTCGGCTGCCCCCGTGGAACCATCACCGTCGTCGTCGTCTTCAGCTCGTCCCGTCGGAAACCTCTGCCATCGCCACCAGCAGCAGCACCAGCCGTGCGTGGAAACAGGCCGCCGGACATATCTCCGATCACCATCTCCACCAAGAAGAAAACCCTCATTTTATTCTAGAGCTGCCTCCGGCGAGTTCCCAAGTTCCAGTAGCTCCATTCCGGCGATCAAGCCCGTCCCAGCTGCCTCATCCTCAACATCACCATTGAGATTCCGGCGAACCCCCGAAAACCGAAGCTTCGCCGAAGAAGAAAACCCCGACTCGCCGTCCCAAGCTTACCGCCACCTCCGGCCGCCGTCTCCAGTATCTCCTCCATACACGGCATTGGCCTCCGGCAACCCCACCATCACCTCCAACCTCCCTACCACCCGTCGCGAGCTCCGGCCACCTCCTCCACCCTCGCCGGCACCATCGCCACCACCTCCTGTTGCACGCCGTTCAATTTGGAGAAGAAAGACACCCGGGTGCAGTCTAGACCGCACCGGCCTTGAAGAGACCGCACCGCACCACCCCATTGCCTCTTCCTCCATTTTGCTTTTATACCCCTCAACTTTCCCATCAAAACTGCACCCACCCCTTTCCTTCAATATTGAAACGGCATCAGCCCCCTTTAAAACATCTTAACCGCACCTGTCAAGGGTCTCTTAGACCGCACCCCCTTGCTTATTTTTACTTAGTCATTTTCCTTGTTTTTAATAGCTTGTTGGATGTCTTTAGCTAGTTGTATAATTTTGGTAAGGCTTGTTATTTCCTTTATTATGGTTGTTGGATTCGGGGAGCTATATATATGCTCATCCCCTCATTTTGTAACTTACCTTTTGAATGAATGAATACCTTGCTTAATGCATGAACATTTTTCTTAAGGTCATTATAGAGTTTTGAGGAAAACCGAAAATTCCTCACCATTCAATCGTGTCTTGGCCTTGAGCTATTTCCATGGTTCTTGGATCTTGAAGCAAATCCAAGGTTGGTCATCCATTGTTGAAGATTTGGAAGAGACAAGGTTGTTTCTAAACTTCGTTGCCTCAATATCTCTTTGATTTTTGGAACTTGCTTATCCCTCTATCTTTCATCCCATTTCTTGTTGTTTTTGCTTTGCTATTGATTTCTTTGCTCTCGATCTTGATCTACGGCACAACTTCATCAAAGCTTTCTTGTCAAATGCAACAAATGATTTACTTGGATCAAAACAAGCAATCAATCCAAGCAACTCGGTGTTGGTGTTGTCAAAACGATCATTCAACTCTGAAAGTCGATCTCTAATCACTGAAAATACTTCAACTTTATAATGATAAAAGTTGTTCACTTGTGCACATCTCTTTACCCTTCCAACTCTTCCATAAATTATGAAGTCATCATCCATATTAGGTACAAAAAAATATAATTCTCCACAAAAAGGCTAGAAGCATTTTCTAACAATTCACCCACCCACTTTTCCTTAATTTTGTAATCTTTCTTTGGCAATTTTAACAACCTTCGTGGCATTTGCAAGATCTTGGTCTTTCTTTTGCAATGCTAAGGACAAATCAAGAGTAATGCCCAATATTAATTTCATCAAATGCAACACAAAAGCAAACTCAAAGGACAAAATATTTCACAAAAGAGTCTTCACTTGACCACAATGAGCCGCATCTTCACCACTTTGTTCAAGATACTCAAGTACACAAACAACTGAAGAAAATAACTTAATCAAGCTCACAATAGTGAAATAATACGAATTCCACGTGTATCTTCAGGTCTTTTCAAATTGGCTTCTTGGTTCCATTAAGCCTTGACCGATTACAACTCTTGATGCTTAAAAGAAATAATATTGTAGACTGTTGTGGTGAGTGGAGACCGCAGAAAGCTTCCAAGAGATGGACGAGCGCGGCATGCAATGAGATGTATAGGGTTTAGATTCGGGAAACATATATATTAAAATATTATTTTTCTATTTATTAAACAAAATTTGAAAATCGAGGGGTGTCAGTCGACCCCGGCGAAGAACTGCTTCCACCACTGGGTGTAAGTGATGATGGGGCGTTGTGTGTATGCAGTAGTTTATTATTATTATTATTATTATTATTATTATTATTATTATTATTATTATTATTATTATTATTATTATTTTAAAAAATTGTTTAAAAGTGGTCAGGTGGTGTATTGGTTATTATTTTTATGTGGGGTATATAAATAATTTGATTTTTTTTTCTTTTTTAAAGATTTTAGGTGTGGTATGAAAGTAAATAGGGTGTGGTTAATAAAAAATGACACTACAAAAATTTCTATTGGAAGGCGACGAAAGGATTTCTCGCCTTGTTCCTCACCTTGCACATGGGGCATCAAAATCATGCAGCCAACAAAGCTTTAGCCAATGACATTATTCTTCTTTTTGGTCACCTTCCAACTCAATTGTTGTAGTGGATATTTTCGTAAGGAAACAATATGTCGACAGAGACTGATCCTCCGCCTTTACCGGATCCCGCTGGAACCTTTGTCTTTTCTGGTGGGACAAAGCCATCCTTTCGTGACATGGTCTTAGAGGGGAAGACTGCTCTTCCCGGTCCTCTTAATGATTTGCCGAACAAGAATGAGTTAGTTACTGTGGAACTCATAGGAGGTGATCGACTTAAGCCACGGTTGATTATTGATCCTAGCCTCCGGGAACGAATGTGCAAACCTTGGGAAGATGGTTTAATTATCTCAGTTTTGGGAAAATCGGTGGGATATTTGGCTTTGCATGAACGTCTGAAACGTTTGTGGAAGTTGAAGGGAGAGTTCAAAATGATAGAATTAGATGGGGGCTTCTTTTTGATTAAGTTTCAAATGGCAGCGGATCGGACCCGTATTCTCAATAACGGGCCATGGATGGTTTTTTATAGCTATCTTACAATAGCACCATGGAAGCCTGGTTTCAGTGCTAAGAAAGAGGTCCCGGAAAAGACGATTGTTTGGGCTAGATTTCCTGGTTTGGGTGTTGACTTTTTTGATGAGTTTATACTCACTAAATTGGCGTCGATGCTTGGAACTCCTGTTCGAGTGGATGATATGTCGAAGGGGGTGGAAAGGGAAAAATATGCACGTGTTTGTGTGGAAATAGACCTTCATCTTCCGGTGGTATCCAGTGTTCTGGTTGATGATGAATGGCAAAAAGTTGCGTACGAGGGTCTTCACCTTTTATGTCCAACATGTAAATGCTATGGTCACGGTCAGAAGGGGTGTACTATAGTGACGGAGAACGCGCCGGAGGAAGTTGGGATTCCGGTGCTCCAGCAAAATCCACCGGTGGCAATTAATGCTTGTGTAAATGGGAAAGTTCCGTGCCCAGAGGCGAGAAAAATGGATGTTGATTCCTCGAATCATGGTCCCACGTCTGCTGGTGATTCATCTACAGAGGGTAGGGATGATCATATCCCAATAATTCCGGAACAACCGGATGGGAATGAATGGGTTAAAGTCACCCGGAAGCGCTCTAATGGGCCACGAAAAAGCAATGGGCCTGCACAGAGTGTTGGAAAGGGAGAGATTGGGCCTAATTATCGGGCCGTGGTTGATAAAAGGTTGGACAACAAGGATGGGCCTGGATTGGGCCAATCTGGGAATCGCCTAGTGCTTGGAAAGGTGACTAATGAGTATCATGGGCCTAAACACATTTTGAGGAGAGGTTTTTCTCCGGTAAAGGGAGCTACAAGCGGGGATACGACGGAATACCAGGGGAGTTTCCCTCCGTCCACCGACTCGCCGGAAAACTTGAACAAACGCGCCTGTCCTGAGGCGGCTCATAGAGGAAAAAATGTGCGGCTCAATACTGTTGTGGGGGCGATTCCGGTTCCATTGCAAGAGCCTCCAGATGGTGTCTCTGCGATGCAATCTTAAGGTTCGTCATTCGGGGTTTTTCATCTATTTATTTTTTATGGATTTTAGGAATTTTAAAGCATTGTGTTGGAATATTGGGGGTATTATTGGGAGGTCTTCTCGGCGGGTATTATTAGATATCTTGCGACAGTATAAGCCAGATATTCTTTGTATTTTTGAGCCGCAATCTATGTTTTCGGCTTCTAAGATTTTTCTATTAAATGCCGGCTATAATCCTATCTGCATTCAAGAAGCGGAGGGTAGGTCTGGTGGAGTGTGGGTGCTCATCCGGATTGGTATGAGTTTCCAAGCTACTGTGTTCGATGCTCGGGATCGTTTAATTACCAGTAAGCTGTCTAATGGTGTAGACATTTGGTTTGCTACGCCCATTTATGCATCTCCTCGATACCAGGAACGGACTCTCAGTTGGGATTATCTGTCTCAGATTGAACAGCTGGTTAGTGGGGCTTGGGTGGTGATGGGTGATTGGAATCAAATTGTGGCTTCGTCGGAGGTTCGTGGGGGTCTGTATAATCTTGGCCGTGCTGAGGCTTTAATCAATGTGTTGCAGAATTGTGGTCTTACTACAATCAACACACAGGGGGGGTATTTTTACTTGGTTGAGGCCTATTGGGAATGCCCAAAGGATCTATAAGCGTTTGGACCGTTGTGTGGTGAATTCTGAATGGGTTGCTTTGTTCCCCTTTGGTTTTGCTCAAATTCTTCCACGAATTGGGTCCGATCATAACCCTATCCTGCTTAGATGTGGCAAGGAATACACCCCAAAGTCTTGTCGCCCCTTCCGGTGGGAGGCTATTTGGTCATCAATGTCTGATTACACCTCGGCTGTGAGCAGTTCTTGGACTGGCCCGGAAGTCTCATTCTGCCAACGTCTAGATGCTGTCCGCCAGGCTTCCATTCAGTTTAATAAAGAAAGTGTCGGGAACTTTAAATGGCGTAAGTTTAAGATTATGAGACGATTGGAAGGTATTAGCCGATCTTTGCAACGTGTGGATTCTATTCTATTATCCCTTCTCAAAGAGGACTTATGTAAAGAACTGGATGAAGTTTTGGCCCAAGAGGAACTATATTGGTTCCAACGGGCAAAAGATCAATGGATCAAACTGGGGGATAGGAATTCGGCCTATTTCCATGCTCGAGCTAGCTGTAAGAGACATAGGGGCCGTGTTCATGGACTTAATCTTCCATCGAGTGACTGGTGTAATGATGATGTGGCGTTGAGGAGGCACGCGAGAGATTACTTTATAGACTTGTACAGCAAGCCCCCTAGGTCTGTCCAGGATATGGAAAGTATCAGACAGCTGCCTGCTATTTCTCCAATGTCTGAGACTTTTCAGCATCATGTGGAGGCCGAACCTTCCAGGGATGAAGTTAACCGTGTGATAGCGGATTTAAAAGGATTCTCTGCTCCCGGACCGGATGGTTTCCCAGGGCTTTTCTACAAGACCTACTGGAACATTGTTGGTGATTCTGTTTATGACTTCATTCGCACAGCTTTTCGTGATAGAAGGTTACAGGTGGAGATGCTAAAGGCATATATTTGCCTCATTCCGAAAGTGGAGATTCCCACCTCTTTTAAGGAGTTCCGACCCATTATTTTATGTAACGTGAGCTACAAGATGATCACTAAAATATTGGTCCAGAGGATTCGCCCCATTCTAAAAAGTTGCATTTCCCATCATCAGTCTGCTTTCCTTCCGGGCCGGGGACCGATTGATAATGCAGTGACACTCCAGGAATTGGTTGGTCACCTATCCACTTCCCGATCTTCTGTAAAAGGATTTATTCTCAAGATTGACATTGCCAAGGCATATGATAATGTCTATTGGCATTTTCTTAATCAATGTCTGTTAGAGCTTGGGTTACCGGATAATATAATTGAGTTGATTATGTTTTGTGTCTCGTCTCCTACCTACTCACTTCTTTGGAATGGAGAAGCCTTAGAGAGTTTTAAGCTGGGGAAGGGATTGAGGCAGGGGGACCCGATTTCCCCCTACCTCTTTTTATTAGTCATGGAGAAACTCTCCTTGTTAATTCATCGCTTGGTTTCAGAAGGGACCTGGAAATCTGTCAAGATTAGTGGATTGGCAATGGGTATTTCGCACCTTCTTTTTTCCGATGACTTACTATTGTTCTCTATGGTGGATCGGTCGAGTGTCTTCGCTATAAAGAAAGCATTGGAAACCTTTGCGGTGGCCTCTGGTTTGCATTTAAATCATCTTAAATCCACCATTTTCTTTGCTAAATCGGTTGGAGTTGCAGATAGGGATTGGATATCGACAACTTTAAATATTCCTGCGGTGGAGAATCTTGGAACTTATTTAGGCTTTCCCATGTTAGCAGGGCGTAAGAAAATAAGTGATTTTGCTTTTATTCTTGACAAACTGGATGCTAGACTTGATGGGTGGGCCTGCAGGCTTCTTAATAAAGCAGGTAGGATTACTCTATGTCGAGCTGTCATGAGTGCTATCCCTACTTATGTCATGCAGCTTCATTGGCTTCCTGAAGGAGTCTGTAATGCCATTGATACAAGAATGAATAAATTTTTGTGGAAGGGGACTCAAGGGAAAGGTCTTTATCTGGTTAATTGGAAAACGGTAGCTTCCCCGAGAGCCAATGGAGGTCTTGGCCTTCGCCGTGCGAGACTTATGAATACTGCGCTATTGGGGAAAATTCTTTGGGATTTGATGTATTCTCCACACAAATCCTGGGTAAGATTGATGTCCCATTTTTTGCAGAACTCAAACCTACCCTTCCAGGTCCCTGTGCATTCGACGTCCCATATTTTGAAACTCATGAATAAGTTGATTCCTCTTCTTCAGGGGGGATTTATTTTGTGGGTTGGTAAAGGGCATAACTCCTTATGGTTTTCTAAATGGTTGAATAGAGAACAATTGGGGCCTCGGATGCCTTTCATTGCCACTCAGGACATTGATCTTCGGCTCACTGATGTGGTCAAAGACGGTAGGTGGTATTGGGAGGGGATATATTCAATTATTCCGATGGGGCTGAAGCAGGAAATTGAGGCAAATCCCCCACCACGTATGCATGTGTCTGTTCCGGACATGTGGATTTGGAAAGGCACGAGTAATGGGATCTACAGGGTAAGTTCAGCCTATAGATTTCTTTTACAAGACTTGGGGGATAGTGAAGACTGGAAGTGGATGTGGAATGTTAACCTTCCGGAAAAGTTTGGAGTCCTCCTTTGGTTAATCTCTCATAATTCCCTGCCAGTGAATGGGATTAGATTTGGGCGACAAATGGCTGCATCCCCGTTATGCACGCTGTGTGGGTGTGAAGAGGAAACTTGGTTCCACCTTTTCTTCCACTGTTCTTGGGCCTCGCAACTTTGGAATTCCCTGCACATCCTGGTTCCCATGGATTGTCATCTTATGCAGAGAAATGATATTCGGAGCTTTCTCCGTGGTATGTTTCTGTCTCTTGGGCCCTGTTTTGTCGTGATATTATGGGTTATATGGATTGAACGGAATGCTAGAATTTTCCAAGGAAAGGAACAATCTTTGTGGAAGCTTCGGAGGAGGGTCCTGATGCTTAACAAGGACCTCATCAGGATGGCTACCAAATCTGGCTCCCTTTGTCGCCCTTTGAGGTTGGTCAACTGGAATAGATTGGGAGTGGACGGGTGTATTCTGCATGTTGATGGTAGTTCGTTTGGCAATCCGGGGAGAGCGGGGTTTGGATTTGTGGTGCGGGATGGTGATGGACATTGGCTAGGGGGAGGTTGCGGATTCCTCGGCTATGTTTCCAACACCTTTGCTGAATGGTCCGCCTTAACGTCCGGGCTCGAATATGTTCTGCAGGAAGGGATCTCACAAGTGACTGTTTACTCAGACTCACGCTTGGTGGTGGATTCCTTGGATGAGACTCATGGCTGCCACCCTTTTGCTGCACACAAAGCTCGTATCAGAGAGCTAAGGGATCGGTTTCAACATTGCAATATCCTCCATGTGCTGAGAGAAGGTAATAGAGTTGCGGATAAGCTGGCTAAATATGGTGCTTCTAAGGAGGAATTTTTCACTGCGTGGGCATTCCCTCCTGACTGGGTTCTTGGGGACTTGGCGGCGGATGCTTCCGGCGTGTACTTCCCCAGATTCTAATTTCTATCTTGTGTGTTAGTGTTGGGTGTTTTTCCTTTATTTTTTCTCCTTTGTAACTTTTCCTGGCTTCGGCTCTTCCAAAAAAAAATTGTTGTAGTGTGATGTATCAATGGCCTGCAGTGCACTTTGATGGAAATGTAAAAATAAAAGATTTTCAATATTCCCATTTAAGGGGAATATTACTGTAACCTCTGCTCCAAAATTGTATCTTAATGTTAAACCTCAGACCTCTATTTCAGTCGCTCTTTAACTAGGACAAGGCATCACAAATATTGCCTCCCTCATTATTTGATTCGCTTCTTTTCAATCAAGATTGACCAATTTTCTTCAATCTAATCAAAGATTGTGTCTCCCGCACTACGTGAAAAATCCAAATTAGCGATCGATATTTTTCCAATGGGGAATCACTTGGTGAGAAAACATCCAGCGACGGAAAAAAAATTCAATCGGATTGTTGCGACCGAAATTTTTGGTAGCTAAGTTTTGCAACCGAATACTTCGGTCACTACTAAAATTGTATGGTTTTTTTAAAAAGTACTCCCTCGTCCCAAGTAACATGTCATGTTTGATTTTTTTGCACTGTTCATTGTTCAGCTTTGACTCAATGTTATTGTAAGTATATATTTGGAAAAAAAAATAGTCGAATTGGGTCTAATTAGAATCGTATGATAATGTAGTTTTACAATAGATATTTTACATAATTTTTCGTTGTACATATTTTGATATATTAAAGATTGAAAAAGTGCATTGGATTGTGTGCAGAAATCAAACAAGACATGTTAAATGGGACAGAGAGAGTATATGTTACTTCCTTCGTTCCTTTTAATTGCCACGGGCCCACATTTCATGCAATCCAATACACATTTTTAATCATCAATAACTCAAATTGGTACAAATAACAATTTTAAAAATTTGATATTCTAAATCTATGCGATTAGACGAATCCAACAAGATCCCACTTCACTATATTTTATCTTATGTAATTGTATTAAATAGTCAAATCAAAATTACTCAATGAACAGTAATAAAACTCATTATGTGTCAAATAAAAAGGAACGGATGAAGTATTTTTTATATCAGCTACCTAATTAGTGACCGAGACTGAATATTTCGGTCAATAAAATCTTACAAATGTGCTAAACTTTTGGTCCCCATTAGGATTAAAATCTGGATCCCAACCCAACACCCTAGCCACAATTGCCCATTGAAATTGTTGTCCAGAATGCTCGAACCCTGGTAAGAAGACTAACATGAGTGTCCATGCTATTGTGGTAAGCCATATTTTATACTCATTCCATTTGAAATATCTCAAAACTTTTGAGCATGCGTCTAATGCATATATTTAACACTTAATATCTTAAAACGTAGAGAAGTAAAAATTATAAAAAATATACTCCCTCCATTTTTTTAAAGGTTACCTTTTGACTTTTTTTTAGTGTTCATTGTATCACTTTGACTTTATTTTTGTTATATTTATAGAAGATAAAATATAGCCAAATGAAATCTTATTGGGTTTGTCTTATCTTGTAGTTTTTAAATATTAAATTTTTTTAAATTTTTACTTGTACCGAATTTGAGTTATTAATCGTTGAATATGTGCATTGACATAAGTGGAAATAATAAGTCTAACCTTTAAAAAAAACGGTGGAAGTATATTCTAAAACTATGCAAAGAGAGGAATATAACAAGATCGTACTTGACTATATTTTTGCTTATACAACTGCAACAAAAATTTAGGTCAAATATGCATATGAACAGTGTAAAAATCAAAATGGGACGGAGGGAGTATTTTATATTGTACTTAATTCTTAATACTCCCTCCGTTTTTCTAAAACTTGTTACGAACCCGTAGTGTTGCGGATGCTGTCCAATGTATATTTTAAACCATTAATAACTCAAATTCGGTACAAGTAAAAATTCTAAAACTTCGATATTTAATAAAAAATGACGAGACAAATCTAATAAGATCCCACTTAGCTATATTTTAATTTTTATAAATATAACAAAATTTTCAGTTAAAGTATATTCAGTAACAAAATATGCAATGGTGCCCAAAAAAAAGACAAAACAGAGGGAGTTATATATTTGATTAAACTGTAAAAAAATAAATAAATAAATATTTTTTTGCCGATAATAAAGTTGATTTTTGAGGCATCAATGGTGCAAAATATTGCCATTGCACCAAAATTGGGGCCTTGAACGGTGACACTAATTGTACACTAGAGAACTTTAGAAGTGTCTTTGGCGCCAGGCAGACGCCGTCGCCCATACACTCTTGTAGAATGTAACCGCAATACAATGATCAGTTCAAGGGGTGCACGCCGTTTCCTGCTTCTTTACAAGTTCCATTTCTTCCCAAACCCTCCTCTCCACTCATTCTTTACTACTGCACATTTGCCTTCTCTGTTGTCAATCTGCCGCAGAATCCAACATTTCAAGGCATTCAACTCTCTTCTCATTGTGCACGGACTTATTCCGCACCACCCTCTTGTTCAACATTTCATTCACCGCTGTTGCCTTCAAGGATTTCCAGATTTATCTCTCCCAGCCTTCAAATCAATCCCAAAACCGAGTCTTTCTTTGCAGAATTTATTGCTCAGGAGTTTGTCCGATCATGGTTTGTTTGAAGATATGGTTCTAAGCCATCAATATTGTAACAGTTGTCGAGTTTTGTCAGATAATTACACCTATCCTTTTGTAATAAAGGCTTGCGCGGCTCTGCGTGATGTTTGGCATGGCAAGATGATTTGTTGTTGCGTAATTAGGAGTGGGTTTGGCGGAAATGTGGTTGTACAAACCGCCATGTTGGATTTTTACTCCAAAGTAGGGGAAATTGGGGATGCACGCAAGTTGTTTGATGAAATTCCTCAACCAGATTTGGTGGCCTGGAATGCTTTGATTTCGGGGTATTCTTTGAATGGATATTATTATATGGCCCTGGAAGTACTCAAGGACATGTATACATTGGGCGTGAAACCTAACGAAAGTACATTTGCAAGCGTGTTCCCCGTGTGCTCACGTGGAGGCTTTGACCGTGTGGGTATATCTTTGCACGGATTAACTTACAAACTTGGATACAATAATGAGCAATCACTAATACCCGCTTTGATTTCGTTGTATGGTAATTGTGCGGATGCCTTGGCTGCAGAAGCTGTTTTTGACACTTGTGGGGGGAGGGATGTTGCGGCTTGGAATGCAATAATATCCGCTTACACGCGCTGCAATAAACCTGAGAATGCTGTGGCAGCGTTTCGAATGATGTTGACGGATTGTGTGAAGCCTAACTCGGTAACATTTGTGTCCCTAGTTCCGTGTTCTGAGAATCTTGACAGTATTCATTTTGTGGCATCCTTCCATGTTTATGTTATGAAATTTGGATTTGAGAAGGAGCTAGCCGTTATTCCGACTCTTATATCAGCTTATGCTAAGGTAGGGAATTTGGATTCAGCAGTATTCCTTTTTGATAATTTACGAACAAGGAATCTTTTGGTATGGAATGCATTGGTTTCCGCCTACGCTGGGCAGGGCCTTTGGCAACAGAGTTTGAATGCGTTCCGTCTCATGCAGATGGATGGCTATGTTCCTGATGCAATCTCCATCATTAGTCTCATTCGCTCGTGTTCTGAATTGAATGCGTCTCTTCTGGGAAAGTCTGCTCATGCTTATAGTATTCGAAATGGAATTGATTCAAATATCATTGCCTCCAATTCACTTTTGGCATTTTATTTCTCTGATAATGAGATCGTATACGGCTTCAGGGTATTTGAAAAAATGGCTGAGAAAAATACTGCTTCTTGGAATACAATTATTTCAGGATGTGTAGAAAATGGAGAATTTTGGAATGCAATACTCGTATTCGATCAGATGAGGCAAAATGGGGTACACTTAGATGTAATTACATTGATTAGTATCCTTCCTTGTTGCCACAGGGGTGAAAATATGATGTTTGGTTTGGCTGCTCATTGTTATTCTGTTAAAACTTCCCTGGCAACCGACATTTCCATGGCTAATGCTCTTACTAGCATGTATGTCAACTGTGAAGACCTCGATGCTGCAAGGTTACTATTTGATGAGATGCCTGATAGAAGTGTTGTTTCTTGGAATGCAATTTTCACAGGCTACCGATTGCATAATTTAACAAAGGAGAGCATTGAATTGTTTTATCAGATGATACGGGAGGATGAAAAGCCTAATTATGTAACGTTGCTTAATGTGTTGCCTGCCTGCAATACCACACTTCAAGGCAAATCTATCCATGGTTATATTGTTAGGAGAACGATTCCTCTTGAAACTCCGCTTCTTACATCTCTGATGATCATGTATGCTAAATTTAAGAACTTAAGAGCATGCCTGATGCTATTTGATTTTGGTGATAACACTGATATTTCTCTGTGGAATACTGTTACATCTGTCTACCTTCATTTGAGAAATGGTGACGTCGCATTTTCCTTCATTCTTGAGATGCTTCGGAATGAAATTGCACCTGATGATGTTACAGTTCTGAACATGATATCAGCTTGTCTCCATACGAATAACTTGCACCTATCGAATTCTGTATTAGCTTATCTGGTGAGAAAAGGATTCGACAAAAACGTGGTGACTAGCAATGCATTGATTGATTTGTATGCAAAATGTGGGAACATCTCTACTGCAAGAATGCTCTTCGATGCAATGCCTGAAAAGGATGCTATCTCTTGGAGTGTAATGATTAATGCGTATGGATTGCATGGTGATATCAAAGGAGCAATGACTCTTTATTCACAAATGAAGCAACTTGGTTTGAAGCCAGATAACGTCACATACATGAGTGTCTTATCAGCTTGCAGCCATGCTGGTTGTGTCGAGGAAGGCAGGATGGTTTTCGACTCCATGATACGTGAAGGTGTACAACCAGGGGTCGAGCATTACGCCTGTATGGTTGATCTTCTTGGAAGAACAGGACACTTGAATGAGGCATATGAAATTGTCACGAATTCGCTGGGTAAGTCATCAGTAAACATGCTTGAATCATTGTTAGGTGCTTGTTTGAGTCATGGAGATTATATGCTTGGAGAGGAAATAGGTAGACTGCTTCTGGAATTGAACCCAAAGGAGTCTAGATACTATGTGATTCTACATAATATATATGCAGCAGCTGGAAAGTGGGTCGAAGCTGAAAAAGTGAGAATGACAATGGAACAGTATCAACTGAGAAAGGCTCCTGGAATTAGTGTAGTTGATGGAGTCTTCAACGGCTAGTCTCAGTGCTGGCAGTGTTGAAACTTCTAAGCCTGTTGTTGAAATTAAGTAGCCTTAAGTGTCTCGACAATAGTCTAATACAATGACCAGATCCAATGGACAGATAGGAGTTAATCAGGCAAGCTCCACTGGATTATGTGCACACAAGTTGCCTGGTTCTTACATCATATGTCAAGTATGATTGAAAGGAATTTCCACATTTCTTCGCAGGATAATTGCAAAAAATTCAACTGGTTGAGGCTGTACTTGCCATCAATATATTTCATATAATCAGGAATGCCAGGACTGCAATGACAAGCTGAAAACAGCCTCAAATATTGGCAGGGATGTACAAGGAAGAAGACATCTATCGATCCAGGACATGTTATTCGTGGATCAAATCAGACAGGGTGCAATTTCTATGACATGTGCAAGCTGGTAAGGGTTCATTTCAGTGGAAACCAACCTATTTCTAATAGAGATGAACTGATTTTAAGGATAGTGAGACAAGAATTCCTAAGTACAACTTTCTAGCTTGTATCAGCAATCTATAGAGGATTCACAGACACCTTGTTGTGTGGAGAAGATACATGTTCCAGAAACTGTAAATTATTGTTATTTTCAGTAAACCCTTTATTAGTTTATTGTCATCATCTCCACGAAAGTGACTGTTTTCAGTATTATTAGACGTCTTGTCCTTTGGGTCCTATTCATGGATTATTGGTTATTGGTAAAATACAAGGCCTGCACTGTCTACAAGAATTTGGATTGAAATAAAATAAGACAGTCGACAATTCCTAGACAACTTTGTTGTTCACAGTGCCTCGCCTATATATACACTGTTCCACACAGAATGCACAATGACAACTCACAGGGGCAAGGCTCAAACAATCTATGGCGACTCGAGCCGTATTGACAAGTGTGCTTGTTCTGAGAATTTTCACTTTGCTAGCCCTGGGTGCTTCAGTTCTGCTTATGGGCCTAAATAATGGTAACTTGGATGATGGTTCCAAGTTTATATTCAAGGATTTGATAGGCTACAGGTTAGTTCAACAAATTATTCTAGGCCTGTTTTGATATAGTACTTATTTTTATGTGCTCTTCTGGATTTTACGTTTATGACTAATTTTTTGTATCTTGTGATCTAGATTTTTATTTATTGATTGATGATAAATTGCCGCAGTATCTATAGTAAAATTAATGATCTCAATATTGTTAAGATAGTTTTTAGGGCTCTTTTTCTTGAACAGAAGGAATATCTTAAGGTTCTTTGAGACCATTTAGAACCATTGATATATACTGTTTAAAATGGATGGCTTGAATTAACATCAAGGGTGATTTTGTAGTTTCCTTCTTATTCTTCATTCACGGGGTTAAAGTGCAAGTCGTCGCTTTATATGATATTTTAGTCTCTACTTCTGGTATTTTTAGTCATCGCCTATGATATTCTAATTGGAAGTTATATCTATAATATTTTAGTCGGTATTCAAGTCACTAGATATGATATTGTAGTCGCTACCCAGTGTATATTAGATGCTACCTATGATATTTCTAGTACCTACATTATTGTTGTTGCGACATATGATATGATATCCTAATTGCTACCTATGATATTCTTAGTCGCTACCTCTAGTATTCGTAGCTGTTACATTTGGTCTTCTTAATCGCTACTTATGATATTCTAGTTATAAGTCCTTACCTCTGATATTTTTAGTCGCTACTATGGTATTCTGGTCGCTATGTACAATATCAAATTGCATTTTCTTAATGCAGTTTTGAATGATCTTTTATATTAGCGCATAGTTTTAAAAGGTATGAATAGCTATGTTTTAATAATCCCAACTTTTAATCGTTATATTTCTCGATGACCTGTACTGTCTTAGAGTATTTACAACGGTTAGATAAAATTGGATGGTCAAGCTGAATTGAGATACCGTACTCAACTTTGAGGCATTGTTAGACTAAAACGGTTAGACCTCCCACAAAATAGTTTTATGCCTTTATGAAGCTCGAATCTGAAACTAGAGCCCACACCATTCTATCCAACAACGAAAAAAATTCTGGGGTCAATTTGATATAATTGATACATAAATATTTTCCTCTCTAAACTCAAGTTTACTGCAGGTATGTACTTGCATGTGGTGCGGCCGGGTTTGTTTACACACTGATTCAGATACCATTTGCTCTATACAATGTCGCGAAAAACATGAGGTGGATACGCAGTGGGTGCCTGCAAGAGTTCGACTTCTATGGCGACAAGGTCAACATTTATCACTATTACATACTACTACTACTCTTGTTTATGCAGGGTCGAGTTGAATTGTTATAGGACGTTGTGATTGGGGGTGCACATTTGTTGTTGAATTTTCTTAAGATAGAAGTTTAAATCCTATGGATGTTGAAATTTCTCAACACCCGACAAAGAAATTCAACAAGATCCGGTTATGCTAGCTTGTGACGACTTGTGAAATAAGCAAACGAGGAATGGAATTAACATTGATTGGAATGGAATACTGGGCAGGTGATGGGACTCCTTCTAGCAAGTGGTGTTGGTGCGGGTTTTGTAGTGTCAGCTGAACTGAAGAGGAATCCGGACAACCGTCGTCCTAAAACTGAGAGATTGCTCGACAGGGCTGATATCTCGACCGGCATGCTTCTCGTTGGATGTGTCTCGATGGGTCTTCTTAGCATCATATCCTCAAATCGTCACAGGAGGGCCACACCCACAGCCAAAAGGACGTTCTTTTAAAAACCATATGTACTATTGATTCAAATTGAACTAGGAATTATTATCATAATAATTTATTATTTTTGTGGCACACCTGTGAGTCTGAGAGTGTCTGACTTGTGCATAAATAAAACAATTTATATTTATAAATATTTGACTTCTCGTTTTTTTTTTTTTTTTTTTTTTTTTTTTTTTTTTTTTTTTTTTTTTTCTTTTTTGGTTCAGTGGGAAATGGGGGTAATACATCCGCATTTGATTCAACAATATGTCATGAATAATTAATGGCCATCCTATGGCTTCCGCGCCGCCAACGAGGTTTATTTCAATAATAGAGGATTTCTTTGACTCAATATAAGAAACACATTGGAGCTGAGGAACATTTCCGAGTATAATTAATCGGACTTTTTGGCTCCTGAGGATTTAATCTCGTAAATGATCACGTTATATCATCCGAGTACTTATCCTCGGACAATACGAAGGACAATCTCAGAATTCATCGTCGGATTTAATCATTTTTGTTCATCGTCGGACACAAACTTTTGGGTTGATAGTCACCCTTCAAGGGGGAGGGAAATGATTATCAACTGAGAAGTGAGATCGATCCATTTGTTGGTTTTAGGGTCGTTATTTGTGGGCATATTGGCAACCGAATTATTGGGGTCTCTCGTTATTGTGGCCACACAAAAAGTTCTTTTTTTTTTTTTTTTTCACAGGGTTCAAATTTGTAAGATAATTAACTATTCATAATCCACATTAATTAACTGAGGTTGCAAACTTCTCATCCTAAAAATAGAAGTTTGAAAATACCTAATGCATAATCAATAACCCAAATGCCAAATCACAATATATTTACTTCAAAAAAAAAAAGGAACTTTTTATACAAGGCATGTTGCTCCATACCAATTACAAAGGAATAAAGATAATGAATAAGGGCAAGTGGTGATTCACACCAAACCATCCAATGGTTAGACTAGTGGCAAAACCAGGTGTCTCAATAGGGGGCCGATTTTATTAAAATAAATTCACAAAAGAAAAAAAAAATATAACCCAAAACCAAATACAAACTATTTTTTAATATCGTTCAAATAACATCATACAAAATAATAATGCAAACCTAACTTCGAACAGAGGGAGAAGAACGTCCACGATCAACAGGTGGTAACTGTAATCTTCGAGATGCCATATTTTGAAACCTCTGCAAAATAGCTTCGTTTTCAATCTTAAAAAAAAAAATTCTTTTTCAATGTAACACACCAAACTATCTGTGAGAAAATCATCCCCATCTTATTGCGCAAATCACTCTTGATAATCTTCATTGAAGAGAAAGCTCTTTCAACAGTAGCTGTTGCAACAGGCAAAACTAAAGCCAACTCGATGAGCCAATAAACTAACTTGAGAGCAATGTGCCATTTTCTCTCTACCAATTTCTTTGCAAGATCTCCAATACTTTGAAGACTAGAGAAGAATGCATGCTCAAAGGTTCTGACTATTGAGATGTACTGATTCAATTATGCTTTTAGCTTGAACTCATCATCAAAATTATTGGATATAACCGGGCAAGACAAAGTAGTCTTTCAATATCAAAGCTTTCAAAAGAATCTCTAGGATCAAGACATGCTATACACATAAAAAGTTCGGAACTCAACTCTCCAAAACGGTTATCCAACTCTTGTAAGATACGATCAACAACCTAATATATTAGAGAATAAATATATTATTCACATTAATGAATGATAAAGTATTTGTCAAAGTAAATTTAAATAAAAATAAGTACCTGAAGGAAAATGTCCCTTCGAAAATGGTGAAAATAAGTCTTTCTTTGATCATCGACTTTTCTTTGAGATCTAGGCCGGCCTGGCATAGGATCTTCCATGTTAGGTATAGAAATACCTTTTGTAGTACAGAATGTTGTAACCATTTCTATTAAGTCCTCCCAACCCTCCTCTCTAAACTTCATCAAATCTTTCTTAATTGATGTAATCAAAACAAATGCATTGCCAATAATTTGATTCTTTTCTTGTAAGGCCGCTGAAAGTGTGCTTGTTGTTGTCAATAATGTCACATCAAATGCGCAATGAATACAAATATAATTCAAAACTTCTTGATTTATCAATCAAACCTATAGCAACGCCCCGACTTGGGAAATCCATGACCTCCTCTTCAATAGTTTCAAGAACATCTTGTATACATCCCACATTTCCAAAATCCGTTTGATTGTCCTATAGTGAGATCCCCACCGTGTAGAACCTGGTCGAGCTAAACTTGTTTTTTGATTCTTTCCGGTCCCTGTAGAAATCTCACCACTTCCTATATGTCGTACATGTTCATCATGATGCTTTTAACGAATAGCATCCATCCTTTTGCACGAAGCTCCAATAAGATTCACAATCCGTATGGCATGATCAAAGAAAAATTTCCCACATATCTATTCTCATTTGAAATTGCTACAACCACTAACTGAAGTTGGTGAGCAAAACAATGAACATAATATGCGTGTTTATGTTCTTTCAAAATGAGAGCTTTAAGACTATTAAATTCTCCACGCATATTGGAGGTCCCGTCATAACCTTGACCTCGGAGTTGAGAAAGTGATATTCCATTCTTTGCAAAGAAATCATCAATTGCACTTTTTAAAGGGCGTGTCGAACTGTCACTAACGTGAACCACTCCCATAAATCACTCAATCACTTCTCCCCGATCATTCACGAATCTCACAACCACAACCATTTTGTTCCCTTATTGAAGTATCTCGAGCTTCATCAATCAAAAGAGAAAATTATTTGTTTCAATTTCATTGACAATGACATTCCTCACCTCTGTTGCACAAGCATTGATAATTTCCTTGAATTTTCGAAGATGTTAACAAGTTGTTCCCTGGAGCATTTACGCTCATGACCTTGTTCACTTCTTTGTCAATCTCACAATAACACTTCAAAAGTGAAAGAAAATACCCTTTTCTTATTGATTCTCTGAACTCGTCATGTCCTCGAAATGACAAACCTTCCCCTAAAATCCACCAAACAATATTCACAACCACTGTTAGCCGAACGCGGTAATCAATCTCCATTTGAGTGCTCTTTTGTGATAACACATAATCCACATTATGCCTTTGATCTCTAAATGCTGAACACTGAATTGTAGCATAATGGTGGTCACTTTTTAGACCCCCTTCATGATCTTTGAATTTACTTATAGCATTCTTCCAATTTTTAAAACCAACGATCGTAAAGGCATCATCTCCACCATGGATAGTACCTCTTTTAAACAAATAACACCATGGACAAAAAGTGGCATCTTTTTGAACACTATATTCAAGCCAAGAATGTTCTGCAAACCATTTCTTTTGAAAGGACCTCATGTTATCACCAATTCTAGTTTGGGGAAAATTGTGATCATGTGGTTGACAAGGACCTTTTGCTAAGTATCGTCTCTTTAGTTCATCTCTAATAGCAAAAGGATAACTATAAATAGATTTGCGCAATCCTGGATCTCCAACAATATCATCCTTCGTAAATTCTACTTCTGTTCGTTGTTTTTTTTACCACAATCTCCATCATTCAAATTCAGATTACTAGATAAAGATGAAGCAATCTCTTCCAATTAGACACAAATTTATCCATAGTAAAATTCAAGTACCTAAAATATTCAAATATTTCATTTATTTAATGCACAACAAGAACATGAAGTAAAATTCGGAATAAGTTAAGCACACGAAACCCATTTTCAAGAACAAGAATATTTATTTATTCATGAAAAAGAGTAACAACAATCATAATAGGAACAATCATTCATAGAATCATAATAAATAGTTAATAATATGAAAACACATTTTATTTATCTGAAAGTAAAGGAAACAAAAACACTTACCGAGATGAAGATGAGTAGCAGTTAAAAGTTGCTCATATTCTTACTTTTCTTTATTATTATTGCATTGTTCAAAGTTTAAGAAAATGGTTAGACTTTGGAAGACGGCACAAAACCTAATATTAAGCAAGGTAGCTTTAATTCATTATAAGTATGTCAAAACTATTGGATTGTTAATAATTTTTTGGCTTCTAAAAAATTTAAAATAACAAATAATCAATAAGGGAGGCCCATACTTAATAATATTTAACATATAGAAAAATATATTATATACTATATAGAAAATGAAATCTATGGGGGGCCCGCACCATTGCTATATTTGCCTTAGTTTCGCCCACGGTTTTCAGTGCTGGTTAATCCTAGCAAATAGCTTGATCAACAAGGAGGAGACTGCTCAATCTATTCCGTATTCTATCCTTAGAGAATGGACTCCCAAGCATTAGGTTGAAATTCGAGAACTTGACTACTAGGTTAAACCCCTCTTCCCAACAATAGCTAAAGAACTCTATGCAAATTCAAATTTCGACATTAACTTAATTACTTTAGTGGGTTTGGTTTGAGAGATGCTCTTACTGAATTGCTGAATATGTGATTTGTATGTGCTGAAAGAATGGTTTATATGTGCTGAGTGTTTTTTATAGAGCTCAGTCACCATTATATAACCATCACATATCTCATTAGCATTTAGCATGAACCACATTCGGGTGAGTACACCAACACTCGCCGAACTTTTCCAATTCAGCATTCTATCCAAACCCGCAACAATTAATAGTAAACTAACATGTTGGACTTTTTAGAGCGCCTAACCAATTTCCCTAGTCTATTTAGTGTGAGCTTTAAAAGGTAATTATACTTAATTTGAAATTGAACAATACGAACAAATTTCATCCAGCCACATCTCCCACCTATAAATTCAAGAAACGTGATTTGTCGACAATAATAATTAATGAGTACTTGTGAACATACATTATGAAATCAGTTAAAAGGCTTCCAAGTGTCCACAAATAGGGATGCTACCATAACTTGAGATATGTATAATAAGCAATTGTAAATTTGTTCGATCTATAAATACCCCTTCGCTCCAAACATATTTGCATTGCATCAAGAAGCTACAAACAAATTCCATTCGAGTCTTGGAAGCAAAAAATTATTCTGTCATAAATATGGCGTCAAGAATTTACATTTGTGTAGTGATGCTTATTATGGTTGTAATGAGCCTCACAAGCAACATAAAACACTGCGGTGCTGCCCGTAATCTGCAATACGTCGAACCAACTATGCCCCTTGAAGAACCTGTTATACCGGTTGTACCCACGACGACGGTCCCTGTTGTTGTTACCGGAGGAACCTATCCAACGGCCGGTGGCATCATTGGTGGTGTCTCGACTTATCCAACGACTGGTGGCATCATTGGTGGTGTCTCGACCTATCCGGGCATCCCGTAGTTTCAATCTTCAGACATCAATATTCAATACGTTATTAGAGCATGTCGGGAATAATAAAAATTGTACTATTATCTATCTAGGTTATTACCTATATTATGTTATATGCATGTATGTGTTGTGTGTGGTATATGCAGTTATAGACATAATAAAGCAAGCCCTTGGCTTCTGTTGTGTTGGTAATTAATGCCTACGTACGTACGTCCCTTTAATTTTATGTATGTGTCTTTTCTAATTTGTTGTTTCACGTAAAAGTTTGTTATGATATACGAAGTATTTCTGTTTGCGTTGTGTAAGGGCTGAATTAGTGTGTTTTCTTGTATTTGTCGCTGTGAGAAATTCATTATAGCTACTGGATTCTGTCGTTAAATCTTTGTTAAATAATCGAAATCCGTTGCTAAACTGAATATTCTTGTAGCTTAGTGATTTAAACATTATTAACCCACTATAAGAAAATAATACATAAATTAGGGTATGGCTTGGGTGCTGGCAATAACAATTGTTGTTGTGATGTCCGAGCCCCCAAAAATGATATGTTAAGATGGGAAATGATGAGTGCGCAAGAAAAAATTGATGCTGGCATCAGTGGCGGATGCATGAATTTACTTTTGGTAGGTCATTTTTTAATAACTAGTAATTAACCCGTCGAGACTCGACGGGCATAATTATATATTTTATATAATATATGTACTTATATTGTATATAATAATAAAAATTATATTTTGAGTAATGAAAAATGTGTAATGATTTTATATCTATTTAATAATAGTTTTTCATTCCCCCAAAACGCAAATAAAAGATTATTGGGAGTTAGTACACAAACAGGAATCCAAACGCAATAATCCGATAATCTGTCCAAAAACACACAAACGAACACCCTCTAATAAATCATTATACCATTTTTTTAGTTTATGAGGCTTATCCAATACAAACCTAACAAATCAATAAAAATAATTATTAAAATAAGTTTTTTATTTAATTTCAAATTTAAATTAAAATAAATATAAGTATTAAGTATAATATGAAAAATTTCCTCTCAAAAATTTCATTCCTAAAAATCTTATTGGTATGGGCTAATATAGTACTCCCTCCGTCCCGCTAAAAACGTCCCATTTCTTTTGGGCACGGTGTTTTATGTAGAAATAGTGAGTATTTAATGTAAGGGTAATTAGTGTTAAAGTATGGGTAAATTAGGAATTTATGTGATGTGATGGTAATGAATTTGAATTTTTAATTGATTTATTTATGTGTGATGTGATAGTTGTGTGTTTGAAATATTAATAAATTTATTTATTGATGTGATATGATGAGAGTGGGTTTGTATTAATTAATTCCTAAAAAGGAATGAGACAATTGGTGTGGGACGGACGAAAAAAGAAAGTGAGACATAAATAATGGGACGGAGGGAGTACTATCTTTTAAAATGTTTGGATTTGAAGTGGTGGAGTTTATATTTGTATATGTACTTTTAAAAATTGTCGCTATAGGATAACCCGTATAATTTATAAGAATATCATACGGAAATGTCACATCTCTAGATCTTCAAAATCAATACCCGTCTTACCATCACCTACATCGAGTATCCATTTTGCAAATTTTCTGTCATATATAAATTTTATTGTAAACAACATTTCTTATGATATCTTGAGTTAATCATTCTTTATTGCATATTAATACTTTGAGCCACATCTTGCTAGTGACACGAAATATTGCAACTTAACTGTTAATAACTAAAAACTGGTTAAAGTCCAGCATTCTTTAAAGATTAGCATTCACTTTTGTATGTAATCATAGTAAAATAAACTACAAGTTGAAATTTTCTCATCTAAAATCGAATGAGGGATTTGATTAAATCAGATAGGCTCATAATCATTATACCAATTAAGAATTTTTTTCTTTAATGGTTTTCTGAAAATTAGTTTAATATCATTAATATGGTTCCGCATTTTGGTTACTATCAACCTATTTACATTGCATACTTTATTTGATGGATGTATATTCCTAATAAGCATGACTATGCAATCCTAGTTCAACTATATTTCATGATTTGGTAATTCAGAATAATTGATCGTGTTTAGATATTTCAGTGAAAATAATTCATTGGCATTATCTATGCTTTAATCCTCTTGACAAATATTGTTAGAACTGATATATATATATATATATATATATATATATATTCATTTGCAGACACACGTTCCATGATCTAATCGTTGATTGTATTAACAATCTCATTGATAGGGATTAGTATAGCAATATTTTTAAAAGTATCTTGATTTGACGTGGTGCAATTTATATTTGTATTAGTGCTCTCAAAAATTGTTGCTATAGGATATTTCGTAAAGTTTATAAAATTATCTGTAAATGTCACATCTAATTGTACATCTCCAAGATCAACACCAGATTTACAAATTACCATCACCTACATAAAGAATTCATTGTGCGAATTTCCCTCATATATAATTTTCATTGTAAACAACATTTCTTATAGTATATTGGGTTAATTCATCTTAATTACAAATTAATACTTGGAGTCCTCTCTTTCTAGTGACACGATATATTGCAACGTATCACTAACATGGGTAAAAACTGATTTTTTTAAGATTCAGTCCAACCTTCTTTAAAGATGATGACACTAACTTTTTTTTTAGATTCATAATAAAACAAAATCAAGTGTGAATTTTTTCCTCTGAAATTGAATGAGGATTTTGGTTGATTCAGACGGGCTCATAACCATTATACCAACAAAAAAATTTATCCCAAATAATGAGCTTTGTTTTAATGAGAAGAGATGTTAAATAATTTTCTGGGATAAGTTTTCTGCAGGTGGAATTCTCGTCACACTCTAGTGATGTAATGACCCGATTTAATTAAATTGGACTGTTTAAATTATTTAAGGTGTTGGGTTTATTGCACTAAAACCCGGATGGGGTTAATTTCAATATTTGAGGATGAGTGGGGGTGATTTATAATTATCCACTCTTGGAAGTTAAATGGGGTTCTTTTGTAATTTTAAGAAAAGAAACAAAAGAGAAACGGGTGAAGAGGGAGAGGGAGACCGAGAGAAGAGAAAGAAAAGGGGAGGATTTCAATACGTTCAAACTATCGCGTTTCTTGGCCGATTGATTAATCGGTTGTTGGTAAGTGCTTCTCCTCGTCGTTTTCTTCGTATTGATTTTTATTTCGTCCGTTTTGGTGGTGATTTGGAGATGTTTTGAAATGTTAGGTTTTGGGGATTTTTGGTTGATCGGTAAGGAGTGCGATTCGGACATCCCGGAGTATTTTTTTATCGCCAAAAACATTGAGGCAAGGGATTTATGTGCTTAAATTACGTGTTTGGGGGGTATTGGGGTGATTTCCGGCAATGATTTTATGTACACTGTTGCTTGAATTCTTGTCTGCGTGTTCCTCTTATTTTGAAAAAGAGGCGGTGTAGCTTGAGGAGTTTATCTAGTTTTTTTTAAGTTTAACTTGTTAGAGGTTGGATTTAGTACCTGGCAAGCATAATTAATTTTTACTCATGATCAATTTTGCATTCCATGGCTTGTGCTCCGCAAGTGTTAAACTGACTTTTCTTGGTTTCAAATTTCGTAGCTTATTGCTCTGTTTATTGCAAGCAAGGAGACTTTCTGTAGATATATTTATATAGATGCGTAATATACCATTAAAATATAGTATGGTTTGAGGAAAGAAAGGGCTGTAATGGTTAACTGATAAATTATTTCATTTCAATTCCTCACTTGGTCAAGGACGTGTACTGGTGTAATCTTGATGATGTGCTATTCCATTTTTTTTTAATTATTTGATCTCAACGTGTGCACTAAATTGAGATATGGAATTGTTGTGGTGTTTTTTTTCAATACACTGGAAGATGAGATATATCACTACAGACAAGTCAGTCTAATTGTAATTTAATGCCTTGGAATGTTATGGCATTGGTTGAATTTTCAATGTGATGAGATGATTGATCGGGCAGCCCTCATAGGTGTTGTTGAGACCCGGTGACCCTACGGGGTGGATTATTGGCTGTGATGCCTGTTGGCCCTTCGAGGTGGATGATTTAGGCTGTGATGCCTATGGTCCCTGGGGGGATGGTGTATGTTACCCTGTAACGGGTTGGAGTTGATGATATCCTCACCCGTGGGTTCATACCGCCCGGGTTTTTAGGTGCCGGCTAGGCATATTCATTGCATTTGCATATAGGTTAGATAGGTGTATGCTAGGCCATGCATCACGTGCATAAATTGTATGATTGTGGTTGAAGCACCGGTATGGGACGGTGTGATGTTTATTTGCTTTCATTTTTATTCTGCTCTGTTATTTATGTTATTATTATTATTGTTATTATTATCATTATTTTTATTATTTACTCTTGTTGCTCTGTTATCCCTTACTCCCCAACACGTAGCCTTGCTCAGTACGTTATACTGACTCCCTTTGCTTTTGTCTGTTTTATAGATCGTACTGGAGGCGCTGGAGCATGATTGGGGGATGGGGATGAGAGATCACATAGATAGGATTCTCATGTTCTTTTTATTATGTTATTATGTGGTACTCGGTTGATTTCTATTACTTGACACTTAATTGACTAGTTGAGGCCTGTGAGCCTAGATTTTATATTTTGTCGGCCTGTGCCCTTATGTGATTTACCGCTTTGGGCTGGTAGCCCTGTTGAGATATTGGCATGCTGTCATTGTGGTTATGTGAGGCTGGTAGCCTGTGATGATTTGTTGGCATCGTTTTATGATTTTTAGTGAGACCTTTTGATATGTGCCTATGTGTTTTTATTTGTTTTAGCTTCCGCTCATAATTGGATTAATCAGATGATCACTTTAGGTTTGCTCAGCCTTGTACTAGCTGTTTTAAATTAGCTGGCCACTAGTTTAGGATAGTTAGTACGGCGGTAACGCTTCCGAAAATCAAGCTTGAATTTTCGGGGCGTTACAGAGTGGTATCAGAGCCTGTGTGCTCTTTTATTGCAATAAAATTTGTGTAGACATAGGCGGTGAGTTGTTGTGGGATGCATATAGTGTAGATTTGCATTTTTATTATTATTTCTTATTGAGATATGCGCATACCAGTGTGAGACACAGTTGGGAAAACTGTGGAAAACAATGGTACTCCAGTCAGGATCCTTGAGACTTCACAGTCATTGAGGACTGCGAATTCATTGTTATTTATTTATTTATTTATCTAATTGCTTTATTGTTTATTATGCAATCAGTTATATCGGATATATGGTGTGTTGGTGATTTCTGCTGACATGTTTGTTCATGCTGTGTCTGTTTTGCATATCAGAATGGTTCCTTATCGCGCTAGAGGTGCTGGTCGACGGGGAAGGCCCCGCAGAAACCAGGGCCCACCCGTTGGAGATTGGGCAGGGGATTTTGCACCTGAGGAGATGGGAAATATGGTCCCACCTGATGGTGTTGATCAGGGGAACGACGGATTGCCACCTCCTCCTCCACCCGTACCGGAGGTGCCACCTGTTGCTCAGGTGCCTCTCGGGAATCCACCATTAGGTGGTGCAGCTGCCTTCAATCCAATTGAGTTCGCCCAGCAGCTGGCACAGTTATTCCAGATGTTACCCCAGTCAGTAGTGCAGCCTGCTCCTGCACCTGTTCCAGCCCATGTGGACTACGTGGATCTGTCCACAAAGCACCATCCACCAAAGTTTGCAGGGGGTGCCAGTCCATCTGACCTTGAGAACTGGAAGTACCAGTTGGGTCGAGTCCTTTTTAGTATCAACTGCCCGGAGAACCAGAAGGTCTATGTGGCTTCCCATTATCTGGAAGGGGAAGCGCTACATTGGTGGAGGACCCGCGAGAACGACCTAGTCGCTAGGCCCGGGTTCAACTGGGAGCAGTTTACAGAGGCTCTTAGCTCCCACTTCTATCCACCACATGTCTTGGAGGCGAAAAGGGTAGAATTTCTGGGTTTGAGACAGACGGAGAGTATGAGCGTGACAGCCTATCACAGGAAGTTTGTGGAGCTAATGAGGTATGCTCCGGAGGTTATGCCCACCGGTAGGGATGAGGTCCGTTGATTCATTTCGGGTCTCAGGGCAGGGCTTAGGTCTTCATTCGGGTACCGAGCTTATGATACACTTTCTGAGGCGTTCGATCAGGCTCTATATGTGGAGGAGAGCCGGGCTGAGGAACGCCAGCAGTGGCAAAGTAGGAAAAGGCATAGGGATCAGGGCCGTGAGGGGCGGAGAGGCGGCGATCAGAGGGGCCAGCCTGCTGTTAGAGGTCGCCGTGATGGTGGCCTTGCTGGTGTAGGCAGGGGTGGTGGTCATGCACCGTTACCTGTTCGTGAGGTTGGACCTGACGGGCGACCTGTGTATCGCTGTTGGACTTGCCACGAGGCGGGTCATCGCCGAGCGGATTGCCCGCATGCTGGCAGGGGCAGATCGGTTCGGGCTGACCGAGGTGGCAGACTGAACGTTCTGGATCGCGCAGAGGCGGATCGCCGGGATGATGTTCTTGCAGGTGTGTTTTAAATTCCTGCAGTTGTCTATTTTCTTTTCATTTTGCTCTGTCCTTGTAAACTTTGTACCCTGTTTAGGTACTATTATTGTTGCGAATCATTCTGCCTTTGTATTGTTTGATTCGGGAGCCTCGTGTTCGTTCGTGGCTTTGCGATTTGTGCGGGAGCATGGAGTAGGACCGTTAGTGCCCTACCAGATGCATGTTTCCTTGCCTTCGGGCGACATTATTCGTAGTGATTACATATGGCGAGATGCGGTATTGAGCATCGAGGGCCGTGAGTTCAGAGCCGACTTGGTGGTTTTTAGTCTGGCTGACTTTGACATAATTTTGGGCATGGATTGGTTGACTCGCCATCGTGTTGTTATCGACTGTGGTATTCCACGTATTTCCTTCCGAGATCCTCTCGGTAAGTATGTCTCTTACCGACCTTCTTTGATTCCACCTGCTATTAGTGTGGTTTCGATTTCTGTGTTGTGTGATTTGATGCACAGGGGTTGTTCTCTTTCCCTGTGGCAAATGAGGGATCTTCGAGCAGAGGTTCCCGCTGCTTCGAGTGTCCCTGTTGTCTCTGAATTCGGGGATGTGTTTCCCGATGAAATTCCTGGTCTCCCACCTTCTCGGGAGATTGATTTTACTATCGAGCTGATGCCTGATGCAGCTCCTATTTCTAAGGCTCCTTACCGGATGGCTCCTGCTGAATTGAAGGAGTTGAAGGATCAGTTGAATGAGCTTACTAGTAAGGGGTATATCCAGCCGAGTAGCTCGCCTTGGGTAGCTCCTGTACTGTTTGTTAAGAAAAAGGATGGGTCGATGAGGATGTGTATCGACTACAGGGGTTTGAACCGAATCACAGTGAAGAATAAGTATCCTCTACCTCGGATTGAGGATCTGTTTGATCAGTTGAGAGGGGCCAGTGTATTCAGTAATATTGATTTGAGATCGGGCTACCACCAGATAAGGGTGGCAGAGGCTGATAGGCCTAAGACAGCATTCAGAACTCGTTATGGACACTTTGAATTCACGGTCATGCCTTTTGGTTTGACTAACGCACCAGCGATCTTCATGGATCTTATGCATAGGGTATTCCATCCCCTGCTGGATGTGTGTGTGGTTGTGTTCATAGATGATATTCTGGTCTATTCGCCGACTCGTGAGGCACATGCTGACCATTTGAGGACAGTGTTGAACACATTGCGAGAGCATAAGCTATATGCTAAACTCTCTAAATGTGAGTTCTGGTTGGAGAAGGTGTCGTTTCTGGGACACATTGTTTCGGGTGAGGGCATTGCAGTTGATCCTGCTAAGGTGGAAGCGGTACTTAAGTGGCAAGCCCCGAAGAATGTGGGAGAGATCCGGAGTTTCTTGGGTCTTGTTGGCTACTACCGCAGATTCATTGAGGGATTCTCTAGTATTGCTAGACCTCTGACGAGATTATTGAGGAAAGATGTCCGATTCAGATGGGATGATGCTTGTGAGCAGGCATTCGAATGTTGAAGAAGAAAGTGACAGAGGCACCTGTTTTGGTACTACCTGATGATTCAGGCGAGTATGAAGTTTACACGGATGCGTCACTTAAGGGTTTAGGGTGTGTGTTGATGCAAGAGGGCAAAGTGATTGCTTATGCATCTCGACAGCTTAAGCCACATGAGCAAAACTACCCGACTCACGATTTGGAAATGGCAGCGGTAGTGCATGCTCTGAAAATCTGGAGACACTATCTGTATGGGGCGAAGTGTAGAATTTATTCAGATCATAAGAATTTGAAGTGTCTGTACACCTCAGACCACATGAGTGGTAGACAGAGGAGATGGATGGAGTTATTGCAGGACTATGACACGGATATTCAGTATATTGAGGGCAAGGCGAACCGGGTGGCGGATGCTTTGAGCAGGAAGGAGCATCATTCAGTGGCATGCTTTGATGCCCGAATGGCGCAGGGAACTACTCAGACTTGAGGTTCAGATAGTTCCTGTTGGCTCTGTTCAGCACACCTTAAACATGCTAGTTACTGCATCTTCTTTGATTGATGAGATATTTTCCAGTCAGCATGATAGCGGAGAGATGGCAGTATTGAGACAGAAGATTCAGGATGGTAAGGCTCCGGGTTTCAGAATTGATGATAGGGGCATGGTGAGATATGGGGATAGATGGTGCATTCCGGAGTGTTGTGTTGACCTGAAGAGGAAGGTTATGGATGAGGCTCACACGACTCCTTATTTTGTTCACCCAGGGGTCACAAAGATGTATAAGGACATCCGACAGACTTATTGGTGGAACAACATGAAGAGGGAGATAGTTGAATATGTGGCTAAGTGTGCGACCTGTCAGCGAGTAAAGGTTGAGCACATGAGGCCTATGGGTTTGCTACAGCCTCTAGCAGTGCCCGAATGGAAGTGGGAATCCATTTCCATGGATTTTGTGACAGGGTTGCCTCCGACTGTGAGGAAGATGGACACTATTTGGGTAGTGGTTGATCGATTGACTAAGAGTGCAGTGTTCATACCTATGAGACTGACATGGAGTATGAGCCAGCTTACCCAGGCTTATATTCAACATGTTGTTAAAAGGTTTGGGATTCCCAAGGAGATTGTGTCTGATCGGGATTCCAGATTTCTGTCCAAGTTTTGGAAGGATGTGCAGGTAGCATTTGGCACGCAGATTAGCATGAGTACTGCATGGCATCCTCAGTCAGATGGTCAGACAGAGAAGACCATTAGGACTTTAGAGGATATGTTGCGAGCTTGTGCACTGGACTTTCAGGGTAGTTGGGAGAGTCACCTCAGTTTGGTGGAGTTCAGTTACAACAACAGTTATCATGCGAGTATTGGTATGGCTCCCTTCGAGGCACTGTATGGGAGGAAGTGCAGGAGTCCTTTATGTTGGAATGATCCAACAGATAAGGTAAATGTGGGTCCTGAAATGATTGAGCAGACTGTTGCGTTGGTGAGGATCATCAGGGACCGAATGAAAGAGGCCCAGGATAGACAGAAGAGCTATGCGGATTTAGCTCGTCGAGATGTGGAGTTTGAGGTTGGCGACAGGGTATTACTACGGGTATCACCTATGAAAGGGGTACGCCGGTTTGGTAAGAAAGGCAAGTTGAGCCCAAGATACATTGGACCCTATGAGATTGTGGAGAGAATTGGTAAAGTGGCTTATAGGTTGGCTTTACCAGCTGAAGTGGGTCGAGCTCATGATGTTTTTCATGTTTCTCAACTCCGGAAGTTCGTATCTGACCCATCTAAGATTATCCAGCCTGATGAGATTGAATTGGATGCGAGTCTAGAATATGAGGAGTATCCAGTTCGAGTGATTGATGCAAAGGAAAGGGTTCTGAGGCACAAAACCATCCCAATGGTTAAGGTGTTGTGGTCTAGACATGGGGCTGAAGATGCTACTTGGGAAACCGAGGAGCATATGAAGCTGAAGTACCCGGACTTGGACTTGAATCCATCGCTTTGAGGTAGCATTGTTCCCTTTCTCTTTCACTTTGATCATGCTCTTGAATATGCATTTCGGGGACGAAATGATCGTAAGGGGGGAGGAATGTAATGACCCGATTTAATTAAATTGGACTGTTTAAATTATTTAAGGTGTTGGGTTTATTGCACTAAAACCCGGATGGGGTTAATTTCAATATTTGAGGATGAGTAGGAGGTGATTTATAATTATCCACTCTTGGAAGTTAAATGGGGTTCTTTTGTAATTTTAAGAAAAGAAACAAAAGAGAAACGGGTGAAGAGGGAGAGGGAGACCGAGAGAAGAGAAAGAAAAGGGGAGGATTTCAATACGTTCAAACTATCGCGTTTCTTGGCCGATTGATTAATCGGTTGTTGGTAAGTGCTTCTCCTCGTCGTTTTCTTCGTATTGATTTTTATTTCGTCCGTTTTGGTGGTGATTTGGAGATGTTTTGAAATGTTAGGTTTTGGGGATTTTTGGTTGATCGGTAAGGAGTGCTATTCGGACATCCCGGAGTATTTTTTTTTATCGCCAAAAACATTGAGGCAAGGGATTTATGTGCTTAAATTACGTGTTTGGGGGGTATTGGGGTGATTTCCGGCAATGATTTTATGTACACTGTTGCTTGAATTCTTGTCTGCGTGTTCCTCTTATTTTGAAAAAGAGGCGGTGTAGCTTGAGGAGTTTATCTAGTTTTTTTTTAAGTTTAACTTGTTAGAGGTTGGATTTAGTACCTGGCAAGCATAATTAATTTTTACTCATGATCAATTTTGCATTCCATGGCTTGTGCTCCGCAAGTGTTAAACTGACTTTTCTTGGTTTCAAATTTCGTAGCTTATTGCTCTGTTTATTGCAAGCAAGGAGACTTTCTGTAGATATATTTATATAGATGCGTAATATACCATTAAAATATAGTATGGTTTGAGGAAAGAAAGGGCTGTAATGGTTAACTGATAAATTATTTCATTTCAATTCCTCACTTGGTCAAGGACGTGTACTGGTGTAATCTTGATGATGTGCTATTCCATTTTTTTTTAATTATTTGATCTCAACGTGTGCACTAAATTGAGATATGGAATTGTTGTGGTGTTTTTTTTCAATACACTGGAAGATGAGATATATCACTACAGACAAGTCAGTCTAATTGTAATTTAATGCCTTGGAATGTTATGGCATTGGTGGAATTTTCAATGTGATGAGATGATTGATCGGGCAGCCCTCATAGGTGTTGTTGAGACCCGGTGACCCTACGGGGTGGATTATTGGCTGTGATGCCTGTTGGCCCTTCGGGGTGGATGATTTAGGCTGTGATGCCTATGGTCCCTGGGGGGATGGTGTATGTTACCCTGTAACGGGTTGGAGTTGATGATATCCTCACCCGTGGGTTCATACCGCCCGGGTTTTTAGGTGCCGGCTAGGCATATTCATTGCATTTGCATATAGGTTAGATAGGTGTATGCTAGGCCATGCATCACGTGCATAAATTGTATGATTGTGGTTGAAGCACCGGTATGGGACGGTGTGATGTTTATTTGCTTTCATTTTTATTCTGCTCTGTTATTTATGTTATTATTATTATTGTTATTATTATCATTATTTTTATTATTTACTCTTGTTGCCCTGTTATCCCTTACTCCCCAACACGTAGCCTTGCTCAGTACATTGTACTGACTCCCTTTGTTTTTGTCTGTTTTATAGATCCTACTGGAGGCGCTGGAGCATGATTGGGGGATGGGGATGAGAGATCACATAGATAGGATTCTCATGTTCTTTTTATTATGTTATTATGTGGTACTCGGTTGATTTCTATTACTTGACACTTAATTGACTAGTTGAGGCCTGTGAGCCTAGATTTTATATTTTGTCGGCCTGTGGCCTTATGTGATTTACCGCTTTGGGCTGGTAGCCCTGTTGAGATATTGGCATGCTGTCATTGCGGTTATGTGAGGCTGGTAGCCTGTGATGATTTGTTGGCATCGTTTTATGATTTTTAGTGAGACCTTTTGATATGTGCCTATGTGTTTTTATTTGTTTTAGCTTCCGCTCATAATTGGATTAATCAGATGATCACTTTAGGTTTGCTCAGCCTTGTACTAGCTGTTTTAAATTAGCTGGCCACTAGTTTAGGATAGTTAGTACGGCGGTAACGCTTCCGAAAATCAAGCTTGAATTTTCGGGGCGTTACAGAGTGGTATCAGAGCCTGTGTGCTCTTTTATTGCAATAAAATTTGTGTAGACATAGGCGGTGAGTTGTTGTGGGATGCATATAGTGTAGATTTGCATTTTTATTATTATTTCTTATTGAGATATGCGCATACCAGTGTGAGACACAGTTGGGGAAACTGTGGAAAACAATGGTACTCCAGTCAGGATCCTTGAGACTTCACAGTCATTGAGGATTGCGAATTCATTGTTATTTATTTATTTATTTATCTAATTGCTTTATTCTTTATTATGCAATCAGTTATACCTCTTGTAAGGAGTAGGGATGTTATTTCACTGGATACTCTATGCAACACAATATCACTTCTCCCACGGAGGGGTGAACATAATATATTCTAGATAAATTATCGATAAATATCTTGTCAGTTCCACCATGTAAGGAAAAAAGAATCAACCCTCATCACTATCAACTACATACATTATTTTATTATAAACATTCTCTACTCATTAATCAACAAGGGTAATAGCTTAGCATGATCCGCCTTCATTTCTTCCTTATTATAATATGTCTCTTATAGTATCAATAGATTATTTATTTCAAATGTTAAAACATCATTCAGTACCGGCATTCCAGATAAACATTTCAAATTTATAGAATTTATAGCATTTAGCCTTTCAATTTCTAACAAAGCTAGATTTATATTTATTCTTCCATTAATTGCAAATCTATTGAAATATAGATTAATGAAGTACTTCCTCCGACTCCTTAATAATTGACACGTTGGGAGTTTTGTCACTGTTCATTGAGCAATTTTGATTCGATTTTTTTAACACAATTATACAAAATAAAATGTAGTCAAGTGTGATCTTATTGGATTCGTCTAACCACATAGATTCGGAATATCAAATTTTTACAATTTTTACTTATATATTAAAGATTAAAAATGTATATTGGATTACGTGAAATGCGGGTCCGTGACAAATATTAAGGAACGGAGGAAGTATTTATTAAAAAGTAGATTAAAAAATTAACTTTTTCTTTTTTGTTTATTGATGGATCCATTCGCATCCCAATAACTCTTTATACACCCGATTCTTTTATTTATAATATGCTTTACGAAAATATTAATTTACTCTAAACCAATTATATATAGAATATGAATTTTCACAATTCTCTTAAAAATTATAATTTTTTTTTATTATTTTTAATATAATAAAATATAAAAAATATTTATACTATTTAGTAAGTATATATTTATAGACAATTAGAATGATATAATTATATATTTTTTAACGATTATTAACTATATATAATTGTATATAAATTTTAGGAGAAGTGACATGTTTTTGTAAAAACATGGCATATATGCTTATCAAGAAAAAAAAAGGCATATATATACATTAATTAATATGTCAAATATTTTCTATATATTCATTAATGTATCTTTTAATAATATAAATTTCATATATACACTGCGAAATCCATATGAATTGCAAATTAAATATCTTTTAAAAATTAAAAATTGGGATTTCATATACATATTAGTAAATCTTTAATATAAATAAACATGATATGCAATGTACATTTTGATTACATCATTTATCACACCAAAAAAAATATAACAAAATTGTGACTAAATATACACAAAATTAGCGACATTACAATATGTCATCATATTGAAACATCAATGCAACATAATTCTTAGTTGCCAGTGTCGAAGCTCTTCCTAATAAATCCTATGGTGCAAAAACTGAAAATACATATTCATGTCATAATAATTCTATGATGTAAAAACTCAAAATTTATAAATAAATAATAAATGCAGCAATAAAATCTAAATAAATAAAATATTGAATAATAAAATACAAAATAGATAAAATAAAAAATACAAAATTTCAAATTTTATCGTTCAAATATTTTTAAAAGTGAATAAATCTCTCATGAATAAATACATAAATAAATGCGAAAATATAAAATTAGTACATTTAAAAATGCAAAATAATATAGATAAAATAAAAATATAAAATTTCAGATTTCAAATCTTTCAAATATATTTAAAAGTGAAGATTGTGGGAATTCCATATAAACTGAAAATTCCATATATTTCAAAACCTGAAAAGCTTTAATGAATAAATAAATAATGCAAAAATCAAAATTAATAAATTAAAAATGCAAAAATCTATAAAAATTACAAATTTAAAATGGACACCATATTAAATTTAGGATGGGTTGTTCACTAATGCTTTAATATATATATATATATATATATATATATAGACGCAATCTTTCACATCCGAGGCTCTCCCTAATGGTGCTCTCGTGGTTTTGTCCGCTAATTGAACCAACCCTGGGTTAGGCACTAACTGTGCTAGTCCCAACTTTCTGTAGAGCGAATACGGCATCATGTTGATGCTTGCTCCTGAATCGCACAGCCCTAGGCGAGATACAGATGTATCGCCTATCTGACAAGGAATCACAATGCTCCAGAATCTAATAGTTGGGAGCTCTATTTCATAAATTCACATATTTTGTTATCGTTGTACAATAGCATACATAATAATGTTCATGAACAAATATGGTTCCTATGGAATGAACGAAACAAGTACTACGTAATTATTTAAATACTTCACAGGAAGAATAGTAATCATGCGAATTAAAAATAAGTCTACTCACAAATGTGTTTAATGCTTCTTTGTCTCAGTAATTTTGATAGAAATTTTATTTAAATGCATCACATCCCAAACTCTCTCATCAGTTCGATAAATATTTCTAAAAATTTATTATGATAGAATTCTGCAAGTGGTCTCAATTTCTACAAGTTTACACCATCGGAAAACACTAAAACTCCTCTTTAAAAATACTCAATATATATCTTCATATTCTACCTCTTAAAATGAAAAAAAAATCCATATCGTCCCGTAATTTAATTTTTTTTCAAAACAGTCATACAAATATCGAATTAGACGAATCCATCTCATAACTACCCTAATCATCGTCGAACACGTCCATGAACCCGGTTTTTTTGCTAATCATTGTCGAACCCGTCCCATAACAATCCTAATCATCGCTGAACCCATCCCCCCATTAGAGAAGTTATGGGACGGGTAGCAATATTGATTAGCGAAAAAACCGGTTCATGGACGGGTTCGGCGATGATTATAGTAGTTATGAGATGGATTCGTCTAATTCGATATTTGTGGGACTGTTTTGAAATTTTTTTAAAATTATGGGATGATATTGGTTTTTTTTCCATCTTAAAACCAAGAAGCAAGAAGACAATAATCGAATTCAAAATCGAGTTCAAATATACTTAGACTAGCTACCATGTCGAATCAAAACTAATTTTTTTTTTTTTTCACTAAGCATTTAAAAAAACTTTCTAGTGGCTGCAGCCGGGGGCTACAATATTGAGGAGTGGTATTGAGTGCAAGTCTGCTATGATCTTAAGTAAATTTGTTGCTACTGAAGTTTCCCTGCTGCTGCTTTTGAGGTCCATTACTGTTTTGAGTAAGTTCACTGCTGCTGCTTTTGAGAGCCGAGGGAGTTCGATGCCACTGTCTTTTTGTTACTGCTTTGGTCATCAACGGGAGTGCTTTGATGTTTGTTGATTGGTATTGTTTTTGCTTATCTTGGATTTAGAAGATGTCTCAGATCAGGACTTTTGTACATTGTCTTTTTGGACAAACCTTATCTGTGATGTGTTGTGGATAGGGCCTGTTGTTCCATTTCCTTTTAAGGCCGAGCTATAGCTTGTTCTTGCAACTGTTGTACTTCGTTTTTGTTCGTTGAAATAAAAGTGTATTTTCTCAAAAAAAAAAAAAAAAAAAAAAAAAAACTTTCTAACGCAAATCTAGAAGGACGATGTGAAGATTGGATATTTCAATTGAATTCAAAGATGGAATATGCCAATAGAAAAAAAAGGAAATGAAGAATAGCTCTTGAACGCAATATGAAAGGGACAATCGGATGATGTTGGGGAATTTTTTGAAGTATGATGTGAATAGGTAGATAAGACGAGAAAAAAAAAAAAAAAAGCTATATTAATTAAATCTATTATTTCATAGAAATGGATAGAGTTAAAATTAGTCAATACATTTTATTAAATTAATTTAACTTAAAAACTAGTTTTTATTTTTCTTTTTTTTTTAAAAAAATAAATGTTAGATCAATTCACCTCTACCTTGAACAAGGTTGGATCCGCCAATGGATGAAATGCTATCACGAACATCACACACATATACATTGGGCCTATTTGAGAATTATCTGTTAGCTGTTAATTAATTACGTCAGCAATAAATTAGTCAAAATTAAATGTTTGGCAATTTCGATGCCAACTATTTGCCTAAAATAAGCTGCAATCTAAAATACTGCTATGTAGCGGTATTAAAAGAAACTGATTAAAGATTATTTTAAATTATTTTATCACTTTAAAAAACTTATTTTGTCTCACATTGTATCATAAATTAGATGATTCAGTTTAACTAGTTTGCCAAACATGACCATTATTTTTTAATGCTCAGACATCACCCAAACAACACAATCTATGTTATGGGTATGAGTGAGGGCTACGAACATCATTCCTTTCAAGGAGTTGTCATTTATCATTTAGCATATATAGGTAAATGAGTTGCGAATGGGCTGCATGTACAGTAACTATTCATAAATTACGTGATTGTTAATCAACTACAAATAAATTAATACATAATTACATAAACTACATGATAATCTTTTCGTATATCGCAGCATTTTTGAATCATTAAATTAAAATCATGACGTTGGTTTGTTGTGAATATAATGTTTTATCCATGTGCAAATATTTGACATTTACTATATGCAAGCCTTTTACATTTGGAAAAAATGCATATTGAATGATCCTCTAAATTCTAAAAAAGGGGACTCATTGGCTAAAGCATTGGGTTGTCAACGTAACATCCCAGATTTCGTGACTAAGTGGTGTTTGGAATAACTTTTTTTGAAGTATTTTTGGCTTTTGCTTCAGCCAAAAACACTTTTGATGAAAAAATGGTGTTTGTTTTGACTTTTTTAAAAAAGCAAAAGCACCTCAAAAAACTGCAAAAGTGCTTTCGGGAAAAGCAACCCATTGGTGCTTCTCCAAAACGCAAAAGCCAAAAATAACTAATAATGTGCGCATAATTTATTTAAATTACACTACAAATATATAATATCGTACGTCCTTTATAAGTAGCATATCCTTTTTGATAATTTACACATTTCAAAAGTACTTTTCACTTTTACACATCCAAACACACTTTTGAAAAAAAAAACTGCTTTTCTAATATTCTATCCAAACACAAAAGTTTTCAGCTTTTGCTTTTGGCTTTAAATTGTTCTTTTTTCAAAAGTCAATCCAAACAGGACATAAGTAATTACTACCTCCGTTATCAACTAAGTGATTCATTTGCATAGTATTAACTATTCATTGAGTAACTTTAATTAATTTTTTAGAGGTAATAACTAAAATAGGCCACCAGAAGGAGTCATTTCCACTTTTAGGCCACGATATTTTGATTTAGGAAAGTAGGTCATTAAAAGGATTTCGGGCCTGAGTATAAGCCATTAGGAGGTGGAGCAATCTCATGGAGGAGCATAGAGCATAAATGCATCGCAGATTCTACCATGGAAGCCGAATATGTTGCGGCCTCTGAGGCAGCAAAGGAGGTCGTGTGGCTCAAGAGTTTCTTTTATGAGTTGGGGGTTTCTGAGAGTATGCCTGAGCGTATCATTATCTATTGTGATAACGTTGGTGCAGTGGCAAACTCAAAAGAACCTAGAGCTCATAAAGCAAGTAAACACATATAAAGAAAGTACCACATCATACGAGACATCGTAAGGCGATGAGACGTGGATGTGACAAAGATTGCATCGTTGGACAACTTGGCAGATCCTTTCACGAAAACTCTGACAATAAAGATCTTAACATGTAGAGGGTCTTGGTTTACGATATCTTGTAGCTAGCTAGACTTTAAGTATAAGCGGGAGACATGTTTGTGTATACTAAAAGTTTAGCTTTAGTATAAGTGGAGATTGGTAGAGTATACAGTAAAGCAAACTTTTAGTGCGCTTTTATATTTATTCGATTTTTATATTGACTGAAATAAATGGTTATTCACATTGTTGCTTTTGTATGGATGCTTGTATGTTTTCTATATAATTACAAGTATGTCCAATTATCTAATATTGTAGACAACATGGTGTGTTAGGAGTCACACAGAAGATCATGTTGTCGGTTCCTTATAAGATATAAACAATATTCACAACTGAGATAGTTTGGGACATAACTATTGGTTTAAGTTGTACTGGAAACTTGTAATTAGTTTATCTTGACTATTAGTTTGCAGTAGTGCGCTGCGTCGCATTGAATGGATTACAGTTGAGATGCATTCTTCTATTCTGACATAAGAAGAATCAAGATCTCGGCGACTCTGATTAATTCTTAACCTAGTAGAGATAAATCTGACACATGGAATATTTGTTGGTTGCTTTGATTTACAATGATTGAGAATCCTAGTTGATTCAATATGCTTCGAATTTTGGGCGCCAATATTATTTGCATGATGTCTATTTATTCTCACTAGGGCACTGTGTCCTGGTTATCCGGGTTGATTAGTCCTCTTAAGGAGCTCAATAAGGATCATTGTATGAACCTTGCAGGTGGATTTATTCCGTATAATGATGAAGTTTGAGTGGTACTACTTAAGGATTAAAAGAGATTAATTGGTTAAAATTGTCAGAAGTTTTAATTAATTAATGGACATGCGATATCTTAAATATATGGAATAAATTGAGTCTAATAGAAGCCAAGATTCAATCTGGATCAGCTGGGAGTGCAACATTAATTATTTAGTTGAATTAATTAATGTTTTATAGGTCAAATTATGTCCTGGACTGAACATAAGAATTTGAGTCTGTAAAGGAGCTTGAGCCTGATACATTCTAGTGGATCCCCAATCTGGCGCAAGGACCAACTAGGAGAGTTTATAAATAGGACTTTAAGAAACCATAGCCTCAATAATAACACAATCATAATTTTCTTCCAACAAGAGAGAAAGGGGGCTGCCAAGGTTGTTTCTTGAAGATCAAGATTTTCTCTCCATCCGTTCGATATATCTCCGTCCATCGGGTGTTCGTACGGGGTCGGGAACAGTCCGGAAGATCCCTGGAGTTGAATTCGTTGGTGTGCAAGGCGGTAGATTCATTCGTGCGCCCGTTCGTGTGCTTGGGAGATTGTTCGTGGTTGCATATTGCATATTGCAGATCTACGGACATAGACGCAAAGAACCTAGTTTTCAATCAGACGCTGTTGCAGATCTGCTTTGGAAATATATTTTTTCGCAACTATTCTAGTAGATATATCAATAGTGATATGTGGGCACGAACCACTTTCATAGGTGTGTTCCATCAGTAACGCCCAAAACCCCATTTTAGGGGTTTGCATTCGTATGTATTGGGGCACTTGGTTTGTTTTGCTGTTGATTTTGCTGTGTGGGGAGTACTCATTCTTTTGTATTTTGCTCTATGCTATCTGCCATATTGTTGATGGTTTTATATGATTTGGGTCGAATATCGTTTGGTGCTTAATCTTCTTGTTCTGTCTTCTAGGTGTTGAAAAATGACTGCTCATTCATTCTCTCCTAAATTTTTCTGCTTGACTGATTTTACCCGCCTTTGAGGTGTTTGATAAAATGCTGGCTCATTCTCCTTTGCCCTAAAATTGCCCAAGAACCAACATTCTCCGTTGCTATGTATTTTACTTTTAAGTACTTGGGCCGTCCCTTTCTTCTAAGGTGGTTAGATGTTTGTTGCGTTTTGTGATTGACTGGTTTTTGGTTGGAAATGTAATGTTTGACTTCATCGCAGTTTGGCACAGACCAAAGCTATAAGAAGCCTTTAACCACTCATTCTTCGGACTTCGTGGGCCTTGTTGGTGAAGAAACCATGGAAATCCCTGGTTTTTCACCAAGAACCAAGTTCATGCCATCATTCGTTTTATTGATACAGGTAACAAAATAAATGCTTTAGTAGGCTGATTTAAAACTTGTTTAATCGTTGATTATATATATAAGTATATATGATGTTCAATTGAAAATTGTCATTGCCCGTCGCCACCGGCCCTATGCTGCCTGAGCGAACCAGCGCACATTTTCCGCTTCCATTGTTACTTGTATGTCGAGCCACTACTGTTGTGTGCAGCGTCCTATCTCCACACATTTTCTTGGGTGTCATGACCGTCAACTCTCAATATGCACCAGGTATGAATTCCCCTCGCCTCCTGCCTCCTCAATGTTTATTACACCAGGTTCAATTTGATTTGGGCTTCAGTTTTTTTTGGGTTGGTTTTTTTCAGTGATGAAGACGGACGCAACAATGATAGAAGATTTGATAATATTATTTCTCTTCATGTTCCTGCCCTAACTAATCCTCTTCTGTCTTTCCGTGACTTGATGTCCTCATTTATAACTTCTGTATGAATTGTTCCAGTTTCTGGGTAATTCTTATGGTATTGATTGGTTTAATTGTTCCAGCGGCAGCCTGCAGGCAGCTATTTCATCTTTCAAGTACTTTAGGGACCTTTCAAGGAGTTTAGTTTTACTCTACCATTTGCGTTATAATTTCCGATTTCAGGTTAGTTGTCAAGCGTTTTGGTTTTGGTGAGGTTCGTCCTATACATTGAATTTACGGTACTGCATTTTCTTTCATGTACTCATGCAAACCATTTGTTTCTTTTTCTAAATGTATCTTGTGATCTGAAAATTTGGCCATAATTTTATTGTCCAAGGGCAGGGGTTCTGTTAATTATTGGAATTTTAAGTTATATCTATTAATTGCTTATAAATTTTTGGGAGATTATATATAAATGATATAGCTAAGAGAAGAGTTTCTAATGCCACATAATGACATACACTTAGCTATATAAAATAGTTTTCTGTTGATAAATAATGCATGGAATTATGTTATGTTTTTTGGTCCCAAATAGTTGCATAAAGGGAAAAAAAATTGTTGAATCATTATGCGGCTCCTGGGTTTCCTCTCCCTCGTATATCTCCATTATATCTCAAATTCTTGGATCTGTCATTTAGTATAACTTTCTGATCTGGATTCCTATTCGGTTCCGTGTTTTGATATAGTTTGAAGCAATCAATTGTCTTAGTTTTAAGAAGGAGATTAGTGGGATGTTTTTTTTGAGGAGAATGTATTGTATTATTATGCGACTGTCAAGAGTTACAACTTTCTCTCCACATCAACAGTCATGATTTTAGAGCCAAACTTCAATCCTCTCTTTACCTTACGGACTTAGCCCAATGGTCTGCCAAGGAGTTGCGTTCTCTGAGAATGTGTTGGATTTTCACAGCTCCTACAAGGTTGAACACTTTCGAAATAGTGTCCATGAAAGGGTGTAGTCTCCAAGGAACTGACGATGGATTTTTAAGCCAACCGACCACGTTATATGAGTCACATTCAAACACCAAACGTGGCAACGGGAATCCTTGGTCTCGCAATAGAGCACCGCAAACTCTATTGATCGCCCGAAGCTCAGCCTCTGTCGAATTGTGTGGCCGATGTGGTCTGACAAAATGAATAGCACATTTCCCTGATCATCCCTTATGACACCACCAATCCCGGCTGGCCTAGGGTTACCCAACGAGGATCCATCCGTGTTAATCTTCCACCACGCTTGATTCGGAGGGAGTATTAAAACTCGAGCCCATTGCAAATTCGTCCTTTATATGCTTTTAAATTGTTATTTTTATGTAATTGTATCCGCCTTAACAAATTTAATAATTATTTTTAACATTTTATGGCATTAGAAACACAAGTGCTGACCATATTCCATTGTTTAAAAGTTCTATTGCTTTAATTCAATCGCAACTGCATTGTTCTGGTTGACATCCAGTTAAATATCTTTTAATTTTCTTGGAGGATGATGCTCCACGCGCAGCGGCGGTACTAGTATGGCGCAAGGGGGTCAGCTGACCCCCTGAAATTTAAAAAATATATATATATATATTTTTTTATTTTTCCATTTTTTAATAAAAATATTAATATTTTAATGAATAAATCCATCCTTTCTAATTTAAAAATCTTTTATTCTTCCCCAATTTGAAGTGAGCAACTATTATCATTACAAAGTTATAGTATTTTCTATAGTGATATTTAGATTTTCTCAACGTTTAGGATTGACTAATCGTTTTGACAACACAGATATTGAGTTGCTTGGATTGCTTTCTTTTTCATTTTGCTTCCAAGTAAATCATTTGTTGCTTTTAATAAGAAGGCTTTGATAAAATTGACAACATTTTACCCATATAATTAAGATGTTGCAGTTGAAATGTTTGAAAATCGATTTTGAGGATTATATTAAATATGTCCGATGTAGTTAATATTGTGGACTTTTTACGAGATTGGTTTAAAAGAACAAGAACAAAACTTATCAATTGATGTATTTGTTGATTAAAATATTACGGAGTATTAATTTTACATGTGGCAACTATCGGTAGAAATAGTATTTTATGCTGTGAATGATTAATTATTGTCGTTTTTTGAAAAAGAATTATTAGAAGAGATTAATGTAGATGAACTATGCTTTCAAGAAAAATGCCAGTGCATTGAAGAATATTGTAAACACATTTAACTTTGAAATTCTTGGAGTACAACTTTCAAGAAACCATATGAGTAGATTGTTTTAATCATTTTAAGTCATTTTCAAAATATTACAGATTAAATTTTTGCACACCCTAAATGAAAATCCTAGTTCCGCTACTGCCCTATCTCACTGTTGCCGATGCCTTCTTTGCATGCCCTCCCCGCTCGTTGTCCACCGCCGACAGCACACGCTTCCCGAGTCAGACGGGCAATTTCCAGCCTTGCTTCCGCATTGTCGCTGTCCTAACCTTGCCGCTCGCCTGCTAGGTACATTTTGCCTTTTATCCTCCCGTTACCCCCTTTGCACCAGTAACTGAAATCAACATGCTTGTTGTCGACCTAAATGGAAGCGTTGTTAGAATTTTGAATACTTAATTGCTGACTGGAACATGGTTTTAGTGGGAAATTGGTCTAGAATCTGATTCTGCTTTGAATGTAGGTTTTATTTTCATTGGTCGCTGCTTTCTGCCCTTCGTTTTCCTTGTCTTTAAATTCTCATTCACAATATTGTACTTCATAGTTCCTCATGTTTTTCGTTAAACTCTCGGCACTAACAGCTTTGGTCTTCATATTTCCTGATGTTTATAGCCTGAATTGTTCTTCCCGGTTTTACTTTGTTGGGTTTGTTCCCTCGAGGATAGGGATTTCCCTTCATCGAATTTAACTTGTTGGGGTTCTTCCTCGTAACTTATTTTTTTAATGCTCCCATAAATTGGTTGCTAATTAACTACAATGCTTACTTGTCTACAGCACAATACTTATTTTTTACAACCACATTGGAGTACTTACTTTCTACCTTCTTACATGCGATGGAAGCGCAGAGTACAAGAAGATAGCGAGGTAGAGTTGTTGTGCCACTATGTTTGCCACTGAATAGACATTATCTATAGATTCATATTCAATTTCTACTTCTTCTGTTTGGTCATGCCTATCTAGCTCGTATTTGATCATAATATTTACTTCCTTATTCATTATACTTTTATTTGCTTTTTGGTGGATGAACTGGACATGTACAACATGCTTGCATGCTTTTAGCTTGCCTACTTTTGTATGCACCACACTGCAAAAGAACTTTTTGTGCAATTTTAGGTGACTTTATACCTTAACGGTGTCACCAATATCGTGCAATAATACAGGCCATACAAAGTCAAGCAAGATTTGAATACAAATGCCTTAATCTTTCGTGTACCCTTTGTTTGTCTACAAATCCCCCTCTCTTTTGCCTATATTAAATTTTTTTCGGATGGCCTTACATTGGAGAAAACTCTCCAACAGTCCAGCTCTATTCTCAGCACCAAAATGTGTTTTCTTCACAATGCAGAAGAGTTCTCATTTTATTTATTTATGTTTTAATCTTTTTTAAGAAAGTGATTGCTTGTTTTTAATTTGTTAAATTTATCCATTATATTTTTCATGTGTAGTGTTCTTTTCGTCTGGCACATGACAGGCGTGGAGAAATCTTCAAGACACACATTCTAGGTTGTCCCTGCGTAATGCTGGCGAGCCCTGATTCAGCCATGTTTGTCCTCAGATTTAAGAGCATGATTTCTTTACTTTCATTATTTCTGGGCATTTAAAGTTATTTCGTTTTACTTTTTATGGTTTGGATTGTTGCTTTTGTTCATTAGAGATATCTGTGTCCATACCTTTTGCTGTTTATTTTGATTGTAAAAATTAATGCTTTGCCTTCTTGTTTCAGGTTATTCCTTGCTTCATGCTCTAAGCTTCTTTGGATTGTCTCTCTTGAACAAACTTTGTAATAATCCTAAAAATTTAGTCTTGATGGTAACTGAAGAAGCAGGGAGAGCTTAAGCAGTAGGCTTTATCCTTGCAAGAGAAAAACCTGGGACATTCCGCTGAGCATGGCTAACTTGTAACGTATGCCACCCAGGGCCGGCTCAAAGATTTTAGGGGCCTTAGGCGAACTTTCGAACGGGGCCTTTTAATCTCTGGACAATATAAATAATATTATATATTTATACAAAATTTATTTTTCTAGCCTTTTGAGACGCAAAAGTAGTTATTAAATTATTATATTCAAGTTCATCTAACATGTCCTTTTCAATAGAAAGCATAGCCAATCCCGTTAATCTCTCTTGTGACATTGTTGATCTTAAATACGATTTTATATGTTTTAGTTTTGAAAAGCTTCTCTCTGCAGAAGCAACCGTCACAGGAATCGTTAATAGTATCCTATAGGCAATACTTGCATTTGGAAATGAATCTACTTTTTTTATGTAATCGAGAATTTCAATAGGGGTGCTATTTTCTTTCTGAAAAACTTCTGTTAAAACTTTTAATTCCGAAAACAAATCTACACCATCAACATCGGAAATTTCACCATTCTTTAAAACCTTTTCAAGGTTCAAACAATATTCCTTTACTTTATTTTCATCGAGTGATTTTAGTTTTTTAAAGTCAAACAAAAATCCAAATATATCATCATATACTTGAAATTGCTCGCATCTCATTTTAAGCGAATAAATAACTTGATCCACTATATAAAGAAAATATTCAATTCTAAAAGATTCTTCCGGTGACCTTATTTCACTAGTATCGTTATTTTCATCAAATTGCTTTTTCCTATGAATAATACGTTTCTCGTGAAATTTCGATTCTATTTGCATCTCATTAGCAATTTCTCTAGCTGCATTCATTGCAGACAAAAAACCATTTTCTCTATACGTTTCAAAATAAGAAAGAAGACCTTTGAGATGATCTATCGCAATGTCAATATGCATATCTTTACTTTGTAGGTTTTTACTTATTGAATTAATAGCAAACAATATATCATACCAAATAGTCATGCCTAGTAAAAATTCAAAATTTTCTAATTCATAAGTTGCTAAACATTTTGCTTCACTTTTTATTTTTGGATCATCAACAGTTTCTGATATTTCAAGCAAAGCATCTCTTATTTTTGGAGCTTGAAATTTTATTGCTTTAACACTTTCAATACGACTTTCCCAACGAGTTTGTGACAATGATTTTACGGTTAAATTGGATATATTATTTTTTAATATTTTCCACCGCTTGGTAGAAGATGCAAATAATGTATATATACGTTGTAAAACACCAAAAAAAGTGATAGCTCTAACACAAGAATTAGCCGCATCACAAATAACTAAGTTAAGATTGTGACAACCACAAGGAGTATATAGTGCTCTAGGATTAATATCCAATAACCTTTTTTGTACACCTTGATGTTTCCCTTTCATATTAGATCCATTATCATATCCCTGCCCTCTTACATCATCAATGTTGAGTCCCATATTTTTTATTTCTTCCAAAAGCGTGGTAAATAGGCCTTTTCCACTAGTATCATCGACATTCAGAAATCCTAAAAAGTATTCTTTTATATTTATACTTGAAGACATATCGACACATCTCAATATGATAGACATTTGTTCTTGGTGACTTAAATCTGGAGTACAATCAAGCATAATAGAAAAATACTTTGCTTCTTTAATCTTTTTTAAAATCATACCTTTGACTTCATGTGCTAACATTTGTATCAACTCATTTTGAATATTATGTCCTAAATAATGGTTGTGAATTTCACCATCTTGAATACGCCGAATGTGTTCCTGTATTATTGGGTCAAATTCTGCAATTGTCTCAATTAAACCTAAAAAATTTCCGTTATTTTCTTGATAAATCTTTTCATTATCTCCACGGAATGCCAAATTATTCTTCGCTAATCTTTTAACAACAGCAATTATTCTAATTAAAACATTTCTCCAATGTTCCTTCTCTTTATTTATTCTTTCTTGGGCATATGCATCAATGGTTTTATTTTTTACTAATCTCAACTCAAGATCATACCAAGCGTTCATGTTCACCATGTGTTCGTTGGTTGTTTCATGACTTTTAAGTTTTGCACTGAGATTCTTCCAGTCATCAGTTCCTTCGTTAGCCAAGTGGTTATTACTAACTTTAACTTTCAATAATTTGCAACAAAAACAATATACTTTATTTAAACATTTTGAGTACACTAACCATCTTCTATCCTGCTTTTCTCCATTTGATAATGTCCTACTGTAATATGAAGAAGAAAAATGTCTAAAATTTTCATCTTTTGGAAAACTTATTTCACTTTCTCGAACAGGACCTTTTTCTACTAAAAAATCTCTCAATTTGTTATCAATATTTTTCCAATTTCCCGGATCAAAAGTATCTATGGGCACATTGCTTGGACTATCGTTACTTTTAATAGGTAGTTCATTTCTATCTTCTTCATCACTACTTGCTAAAGTACTCATTTCATAATTCTCGTTATCTATATTTTCTGCTAAGATCGAGTCATCATTACCTAAAATAACATCATTATTTTTTCCTTCATCTACTTCTTGACTTGTATTCGCTTCATCTATTTTTTTATTTGTTAAAAACTTATGCATTGATCCTTTTTGAGATTGAATCAAACTTTCTATTCTTTGCTTCTTTTTTAATTTTTCAAAACCCGATGGATATTTTCGTTTACTAGACATTTTTATAATTTAATTCGTACCGTATAATAAACTAAAACTCAACAAACTTTATGTCTTTATCAATATTGAAATAATAATCAACAACAACAAAGTTAAAGATAAAGGAGAACTGAAGAAGTGAGTAAGAACGGTATTACCCGGATTATTGAAACGGGCAAATTAGCTGCGTAAAAGACTAAAAGGAAAGACTGAAGGCTGTGTTTCCCCCAAAAAATCAGCCCTCGATGCCTTCTACGCTTTTCGTATGATAGTGATATTGTTAGCCTGATCATTGATCAACACGACAATTAGAGCGGGCACAAACAAATATACAAATAAATACATATTTAAGCAGGAAACCCAATTATTTTTTCTCCTCAAAAAAATAAAATAAGCAGAAACCCAATTGTTTTTTCTCCTCATAACAATGAAAAATGAAATAGTAAGTACCAGGTACGAACCTGTTTGCTCAACTTGAGAAGAAACCAATTAAATCGGTAGTGAGATTCCAGAAAGAAGACAATAACTCTGCTTCCAAAAATCAATCGGGACAGAACACTAGAACAGTACTAGAAGAGAATAGGAGAGGAGAGAAGATCTTAGTAGTTATTTCTTAATTGATTTTTTTGCTTTATAGAGAAGAGGAGACGGGAGAGTATTCTTACCGAATGAGAAGAAATTGTAGCCGTTTTCCTGGAAGAGGAATCATCTCCTCGATTAGAGGCATCAATTATGGAGGAGATGACGACGGTACCGGTTGGGAATTGGGGAGAGATATAATGATTAATTGAAACGGGGGAAACTAACTAAAGTAAGGGCAAAGGCTGAGCAGGGCCTGGAACTGAACTAGATAAACCAATTTTTTTTTTTTTTTATTGGGCTATTGGGTTGTATAGGGGCTTATGAAATTTGGGGCCCTATAGAATTTGGGGGCCTAAGGCAACCGCCTAACCCAAACCACTGTTGAGCCGGCCCTGATGCCACCTTATTTCTCTTTTGCCTTTCAAGTTCAAGTTATTATTGTCCCTGTTGGGATGTGCTTTAAGTAGTTTGTTCATAGATCTAATCATCTAGCTATGTGCCCATTACTATGCCCTTCACAGTGTAATATCTATCAATCTCCGGGTAGTAGAACCATTGAGAGCTTGGAAGATACTCAACATGAGGCAAGAAGCCAAAGTTCATATTGATAGTGACATTAATTCCATCATTCAACATAACAAACATTTATTTATTTGTATTTTTATAAATTTCGCAATTTGCAATATCATACCATGACACACTTCAAAATGTTTTCTTCCTATGCCGCGCGCGCCACTTAAGAGTTGTAGTATATAGATATATGAATAAAATACCTACTTACCGATATGTGTGTGTGTGTGTGCGTGTGTGAGTATGCAAGGGCAGATAGATTCATAATGTAATGTGTTTCATCATTTGAGTTACTATGATATATGTACTCCGTCTACATGTACTAGAAGCACATAGGCATACCTACTTATATACTACTCCCTCCGTATCTTTTTAGTAGTCTTTTTATAGACTAAGAAGTGTTACACAATAGTTGTTACTTGTAAGAGTTATAGGGAGTTATGCTATGTTTTTACTATATTGTCCTTTACTTGATATAAATGCTATTTCTTGACGTTTATTACGGAAGTGTTTAGTTGAAGGACAAAAATGAAAATTTATGAGTTAATTAGTGCAAATCATTTTTATTGAAATTAAACTGAAAGAGACAATTATTTAGGAACGGGTGAGTATATATAATGGCTCGTTTGACTTTTATTACCTGGAAGCTATCCGATCAATGTATACATATACATATGTGTGTGTGTGTGTGTGTGTGTGTCTATATCTCAATAGACTTCAAACATTTAGATCATTCGTTTTCTAAATTATTACTTCTAATAAATTTAATCACTCATAAAGTTTAATTATTTGAATTAAGCCCGAGAGCAACTAAAGGCAATGTTTAATGGGTGCACCACCCATGGTGCCATACCCAAGCTTTGTCAAGTCATTTTCGTTGTTCTCTTATACTAAATATAAATCGATCGTAAGAGATGGGACAGATGGCACACTTTTATACTGAGAACATTATTACAAGGACTGTGGAAACACAATCAAGTGGGAAAGGTGAAGAAGGGCTGTACCTGCTTTGCATTGCTTAGCCTGTTTTCCTGAATTTATGGTAATGTCCCATATAGAAACAATATATCTTCATCCTTGTAAGAGCAAATGCAAGGTGGATATTGTCAAGTAGAAAGCGTTAGTTTTTACTCGTACCATCAAGTTCGAATCCAGATAATCTAGCCAGCTCGGGTAACTGCTTTGTGCCGCCATAAAGCTGCATGAAGGATACTCAGAAAATGAGGCAGCTAAGATTATTTCAGGTTTATTTTTAGCTATGGTGAAAATTATAGTGTGAAAAATAGAAAGTGATTAGGGTCTGACAACACATGCAGATGAACATTCTAGGCACAGATAACACAAGCGAGGTTACAAATCGAAAAGACTGAAGGACCTTCCAAGAAGCAAACTGAGTAGACACCAATGCAACAGTGAGTAAAAATATCACGAAATTAGGTCATTCCATTTTCTCTACAATAAAAATACTTTTAGGTTGCACTTGGATGTCTTTGAATTTAGAGAAGGATTCAAGGAAACGAATTGAAATCCCCACTTTGGGAGAAATTTGAAATCTCTAAGTTTAGTGAAAAATTACGGGTGGGGCTCCGAAATCAATTTTAAATCCCTCCATTAATGCAAACATATTGAAAGATTTATTATTATGGATTTTAAATTGCCCTGATTATTAAACAATTCAAAGCCATTTCCCTTTCATATCAATTGACCAATATATTTCTGCAGGTTTTCAATAAAACATCACTTTGAAATCCCCCCACCCGCTCTCTCTCTCCCAACCAAATATGGAAATGTTACGATTATTTTGAAACATCTCAAAAAGAAAAAAAAAAAAAAGAATCAATTAATTTGAAAAAAATAACGTATTAAAATAGGCTACCATGAGGATCTATTTTTGTATTTTAAGCCACTTAAAAGACCAATTTGGGCTAAAACCAAGCATTTGGCCATTTTTCCGATGATTCCAATACACAACCTTTGTTTTGGCCTATTTCAATAATTAGTCATTTTAGTGGCCTAAGCATAGATGGCAATATTTCAATAATAACAGATGGCAATATTTCAATAATAACACGTCTCTCGTCTGCTAGTGCTAATCATATTTTCTGCCTAATAAACTCTACTAATTTGATCCACTTTAAATTGCAGCCATCATTTTGTTAAAATGTTCCCACATAATAACCCAGCATTAACTCTATAAACTCTCACTCATCTTATAACTACCCTATAGAATTTTCATTTGAGATGTTATCAATATAGGCCACAAGGACTCAAATCTGATTAAGGCCACAAACAAAACCAATTGGAATGGGCCACCATAAAGGACACATTATCGTTTTTGGGGCTAAATGACCTTGTAATGGCCTACATTGATAATTATCCAGAAATCGGATTCAAGCCACTACAAGATCATCTGGCCCAAAAAAAACCATAATGTGTTCTTTTGGTAGCCTATTCCAGTAATTGATTGAGATAGTAATTGATTCAGATAATTTATCAACAGGCCAATACAAGACGTCTTTACATATTTTTTACCACTATAAACATCTATTATTAAAATAAGCCACTACAAGGATGTATTACTAGTTATTGTTGAATATTTATCAATATAGGTCACTACAAGGTCATTAAGTCAAAAAAAACAATAATGCATTCTAGTCGTGGTTCATTCCAATAATTGATTTTGTTTATGGCCAAATATCAGAATGGACTCCTTGTACTGGACTCTATTGATAATTATCTCTAAATATTTTATAAAAATTAAACTTAAAAAATAAAAAATAAAAATAAAAAAAGTTCAACAATCTGCATGGTGGATTATGCTTTTCTTGATTCAGTTCAACCAATTTCTATTATATGTAAAATCCCTATCAATTAACCATTTTTAGCAAATATTTCACTTTTTAACCATTTTTTCCCTAATTGAGGGTTCATCATGCGAATAATTCTATAATTCAATAACTACTAATGTAACACCTCATATACCTCATCTTATTTCTATTTGAGATTATTACCAAAATATGCCATATACGAAGCCTCTATAAATTTTCGGCCACTAATAAGACATATTATTGAAATAGGCCACTACCATGGTGTATTATAGATTTTTTAGGCCGAATGATATACGCCACTACAACGTCATTTTTGGCCTTACAAAACCAATAACACACCTTTGTAGTTGTCTATTTAAATAATGGGTGTTGTTAGTGACCAAAAATCAGCATAAACTCTTTGTAGTGGTATGTTTTATTAATCATAATCTTGACTCCTTCAAGCTTATAATTTTCCATGAACCCCTTTCATCACATCAATCTAAACAATATCAATTGCAAACAAGATTATATCATATTAGAAATGTTCCAAGAGATACTTGGAGCAGACCTATCATATTAGGAAAGTTCCAAGAGATACCATATCTATGGTCTTTTGATATATTAGTTTCATTTCACAAACTCCCTTCTATTAATAATTCCCATACTTACATAATATGCCTCAATAGTTAACACCATAATTTGTACAATACGGGTTCTCCTGTATTGTTACTTTTCTCCATATATTAGGCAATTTCTTGCGTTTCATGATGGGAAATAATCTGCTGAAACATATAGAGTGTGTTCCCTAAATACTTTCACATCTATTGGCATACCTGATGGATTATGTTATATTTTAAGGTGATATCTCCATGTAAATGCTGTATTTTATGATAAGGTATGTACATAAAGTTCCTATATGGCTCCAAATAGCTTAACCCAGTTAATTTGATTTTGTTTCTACCAAATAGTAAATTCATTAACCAAGTTATAGAAATAAGTATTCGATAAAAGCACCCAAAAAACAAAAAGCAAATCTGAAAATGCAATTCAATTACTGAAGACAAGGGCAGTAGTAAACCTTGCCATGTATTTCCCAGGTTGGAAGCCATTTCAGCTCAGCATCAATACAGGCCTTAGCCATTTCACTTCCTTCCTTTACTCCATCAGGGGAGCATTCTATATAGTCAAGCAGTTTTGCAGCTTCATGTCCAAATATCTGTTCCAAAAAAATAAGAATAAATAAAAAAATCAAATCAAATCAAAAAGGGTCCAGAAGTGCTGTTTCTTTTGCAATTATTTGCAACATCACAGAATGCAAATTAATTACTTTCAAGCAACAGTATAACTTTTTAAAGCAAAGATTGGGCAATGACCAAAAGACATGGTAGTTGGCGTATGTTTACTGAATACTGAAGCACAAAACATAATTATTCTTAAGAAACTTAGATCTGATTAGCTAATAGAATGTTCAATGAACTAATTTTACGTTAAATTTTCCCTATGATTGTTTAAATACTTTGGCATGCAGATTGTGGATAGTTCAGACAGCATTTCTATACAACATAAGCATTCCTACTAAAACAATTTGAAAGGAAAAGCTGAAACAAAAGCATACCTGCTTCTGCACCACACAATGCGAACACCAGAAAGCTCCATATAGTTTTGCTCCAATGGATTTTAGATATTTCGCAAGAGAAAGGGCCAAAGGACTGGACTCTTCAGTGATCTCTTTCTCAATATATGGCATTTCCGTCGCTGCCAAACTGTTCAGTAATTACAGATGTCACGGGATTTCATATATATTAAAGGATTGAGCACAAGATCATAAGCAACTTCGACTGATTTCAACCACCATGAAATTATTGAAAACGATTCATCCATTAGATTCATTCCTCATCAAAATTTTATATCACAATATTATTGGGAAAGGAATTCTGCAGGTTAAGGTAGGCACAACAAACATGCCGGAAATCATGATTTCTAGGGTTGATAGCAACAGAATGAGATTACCAATTTCCCATGACTGCTCCTAAGGGACACTCTTCACAAATTTTTGCACTATATACCAGCAATGCAAGCTTCTTAAAACTTTGATCAAACTAATTCTATCATTTATGGTTACATACTTACATAAATACAATATTGATCTTTAAGTGTGATCATTGAATGCAATTCAATTTCTTATCATCCATAGATCAAAGGTTAAATTAACAAGTTTATATAGCATGTAAAGGTAATTAACTGAATAGTTAACAGATAAATGTTGGTGTCAAGTTTAAACATTTTAATTACCGAGGAAGTGTTTGTCTTACTGCAATTAACCCTAAAATAGATAATTGATTGGCAAGTTTTACAGTGTATAATAGAGATGGATATGCGTGCATAATTTCATATTTGAATTTGAATAATTGCAATAAGTGAATAATTATATATATGTTCATTTTCTACATAAAATATGTATGAGCAAAAAAAAGCTATATGCTTCCTCCATTTTCTTAGCTTTGCAACATTGGTGTTTTTTGCACTATTCACAGTTTAACTTTGTCTCGGGTTTTTATCATAGTTGTGAAAGAAAAAACATAATGAAGTGAGATCTTGTTGGATTCGTCTAAACTTGTAGTTTTATAATATCAACTTTCTATAATTTTTTATTATACACAATTAAAGTTATAATCGTTGAAAATGTGTATCGGCATGCGTGTCTGTGTGAAGTGGTGCAAACCCAAAAAACGGAGGTAGTATATTTTTAAGCTTTATTTTTTTCATTTTTTCTCAAATGATGGGAGAGAACTGGCTATGGCTAGTGACTAACTAAACATTGATGAAATTAATAAGGCCATAATTTCAACAATAACAATGCATAAATTCAACAAAATAATATTGTTGTTGAAATCAAACTTTTAATAGCACCAGCATTCCAGAGAAACATGATTTATATTTGACCGGAGCATTCAAAACAATAGATATTTATCAAGTAATACTACTGATGGAAGAACTTAATATCACAACAATAGCATACCTCGATGAGATAGGATTTATGGCATAGCATGAGGTGCTCAAGGCTAAGAAGAGCAAAGTAGCCACACACAACTTTGAACCTAGCATTTCTCGTAGTCGTATCTTGTCTAATCGAAACCTCTGCAAAATGAATATATCGTCAATGGTTATAGAGTGGAGCACTTCAAAGGGAAAAATAAGTAAATAACAGATAATCATAAAGAGTTAAAACCTTTAAGGAGACACAAAACAAGCCTAACGAAAGTGTTGCAGATGCCAAAGAATATAAACATGATTCTCCTACAAATTCAGTGCTGAAGGAGTACAATCGGTATGCACTAGCAACAGCCATGGAAGTAGTTGTTCCAAGTAAAATCATTTCATCATAATTCCTCTCAATGCCAAATGTTTTTTTAGGACCTCGTTGTAATTGAAGTCCAAGCATTGCAACTAAACCGTAAGAAAGTACACCAAATGATGAAACAGGGTCACCTGAGATGGAACAAACAAATGACTGAGTTTTATTGCTCTCGGAAATGCTATCATTTGAGTTTACCCCATATAATTGGCATTGTCCTAACTTCAATTTTATTGAATGGAAATAAATATGGCTTGATGAAAGTACCATTATTTATGCTTTCAGATGGAAATGATAAAAATTAAATATATAAAAAATTAAATAAAAAAAAACTTTTTGACATGTGCCAATTTTAATCAATATGCCGTGCCTCTTGTTAATGCTATTCTTGAAGGCTCCCATAAACATCCCCAGGTTTCTGTAGTCAACCAAACAACCAGGTTGTTATTACATTCCAATCTGTTAGTAGGCTTAAGTTATGGTGTAATGCTGTCAAACTTTGCATTACACTTGGTGTTCACAAATATAACTTTACTCATCAAACACTTCAGGATCAATTCTTTCAGGCTCAATAACAAAAGAATTATATACTTTCAAGCAGGTAAAGTGTTCAGAACAAATTGTATCTGGTTGGTAAGTTCCACCCCTCTCAAAATCAATCACGCATCCAAGTGCCAAAAAAGAACTAAACTTTGTGTTTGTTTCTTCCCCAAAACTATAGACAAAAGCTATTTTAATGAAGTTAAGTGCCCTATTGCAGCCATCAGCATTTTTCATATATTTAAACATATCTAGAACATCCAACTTTGTCCTAGTTAATTACCAATTTCAAACACTAACAACACCTATTTTACTTTTTGGGCACAAAATTGCCAATATATGAAATAGCAAAAACCCAATTATTTTATTTTCCATTATTGTTACCTAATTTGAAGAATTTTCAATGATTTTCAATTGTCTTCTGAGTGAATAAACCAATTTTGATATAGGTCACATTTTATCCGAAATCATCTGAACTTCCACATCTTCAACTGGAAAAGAATATTTGGATATAGGCCGGCCATTTAGTGTCCAAAATGCAAAACGAGGCAATGAAGCTATGTTAGCGTCCTCAATTAGTTATTAACACTTATTTTCTATTTTTTTTCTTTCGAAAACCCTTCATTACATAAATGTAAACTCTACCTCACAGGAAACTGTCTAAGAAAATAAGAAAATAAAACACCTAGACTGCAAAACAGAGAACTACCTAAAAAGTAAAAACATAAAACACCTAGACTGGGAAACAAAAACTACCTCAAAACATAGAACACCTAAACTCCAAAACAGGTGAGATATCATACCTTTCCATTAACCTAAAAATTAATCACCAAAGAACAGTACCTAAAAGAGAAGAGTAAACACTGGTTACGATAGCAGAGAATGAGCCCTCTTGGAAGGCACAAAACCCATTGGAATCAATAAGCTTCAAGTAAGTCATGTAAGCTGTTTCCAAAAATCCAATGCCTCCAAGAGCAACACACCACTTGTACCCATTATCTTCAACAACAGGGGATGGTAAAGAGGAAGATGATTCCAGTAATAATAGTGATGACAACAATCTCCTAGGGTTGGACACAGACGTAGATTCAGATTCAGAAATGGCTTGAGGCGTCCCTGATGCGCACTGCACTTTATGCAGCTGAAAACTTTGAGCCCACACACCTTTCTACATTGGAAATCGGCAAAATAAATCGCAGAATTAACACAGGTAGCATAAAATAGAGACGATTGGGAACATAAAAAGAGTTGTACAAACATGGAATCGAGAGGGAAGGGAGAGGAGATGCGGAGGCGGCAGATAAGGAAAACGGCGTCCCGGAAGAGAGGAAGTTGAGTAAGTGCAGAAATTGGGCGCCGAAGACATACTGTTTCAGGACTTCAGGCAGTCGGCAGTCACCGGAAAGATGTATTCTGGGGGTATTATAAAGATAGTAAGGCATCTCGAGCAACATACACTCAGTCAATTCTACTTTTCCAGTCCAATTTATAATTTTTCACTTTTCATCCCCAACCATAACTCTAATTTTTCCTCTATTTAAAAATATTCTATTTTAATGCCTTTTTATCATTCACTTAACTTTTATCTATCAAACTAATACGTATTTTTTGGGAAAAATGATATATTTAAATATATGCTATATTTAAATTTTATAATTAAAATTTTATTAAAATATATATTTTCTTCGTTATTGTTTTATTTTTATTTTTTTAGTTATTAATATAGAAATATGATCTAATAAATATTTAACAAATTATTATGTAAACTTAATACAAAAAATATAATGGAAATCATAAATTTATTATAATACCAAATATAAAACTGAGTACAATATTTTAAGAATTTGAAAATTCTTCCCATAAATAATCAATCAAAGCATTACGAAGTGTAAAATGAGCATCTTTATCTTTGATTTTTTTAAATCGAGTAAGAAATGTTTGGAACTGATCGGTCTCTTCATCTACCACTTCAACATCTGGGATTGGAACTTCTCTTGCATCATCAATAGGCACTTGAAGATCCCTTTCATCTTCAATTATCATATTATGCATTATAATGCATGCTGACATTATATCATGCAAAATATCTTTGTCCCAAAATCGGACTGGATTGGCTACAATTGTAAATCTACTTTGAAGAACTCCGAATGCTCGCTCGACATCTTTTCTGCATGACTCTTGTTTCATTGCAAATTATTTCATTTTTGTTGTTCGGGGATCGTGAATTGTTTGCACAAGTGTTGACCATTTTGGATATATTCCATCCGCAAGGTAGTAGCCCATATCATACTCTTTACCTTGAATGACATAGTGTGCTGGTGGAGCAATACCTCTAGCAAGATTAGTAAAAAGATGAGATCTTTCTAACACATTGATATCATTATTAGATCCTAGCATACCAAAATATGCATGCCATATCCAGAAATCATAATCAGCAATAATTTCAATGTTGGTTTTCCACTACGATATGCATATTGTCCTGACCAACCAGTTGGATAATTTTTCCACCTCCAATGCATGCAATCTAGGCTATCTAACATTCCTGGGAATCCACGCATTTTACCACTATACAGTAGTCTCTCAATATCATTTGAATTAGGGGATCTTAAATATTGAGTGGAAAATATTTCAACAATTGCACGACAAAACCTCTTAACGCATTCAATGGTAGTGGACTCACCAATATTAATGTATTCATCAATTGCATTCGCTGGCAATGCATATGCCAATACACGAAAGGCGGCTGTAACTTTCTGAAGTGTGGACAAACCCATCCTCCCGGCTGCATCGCATCGCTGCTCAAAGTATCTATCATGGTTTTTGACAGAATTTGTGATACGAAAAAATAAACTTCGACACATTCGGAAACGTCTACGAAACATTTCTTCATTGAATGTTGGATTTTCGGAAAAATAGTCATTGAAAAGTCGTTCGGCAGCTACATCTCGATCACAATGGATTACTCTACGACCCAGAATTGAGCCTCCATGCACATTTCTGGTACTTCGTTGCTTAACCACCCTGCAACAGCAAGATTAGTGTTATATTGTTGTTGAATGAGCAGTTGTTGGTGATGATGTATTGAATCTTCAGTATCATCATTGAAGAACATTGAAGTGAGATGATGAGGAACACCATTGGGATTCATTTTTCTTAAGATAATGTTTAGATTATGGTTTGCTATATGCGAGTAAAGCTAACTTTTATAATGAGAAAAAGCAATGGATTCCTGACAATTGAGTATGCCTTTTATCTTCTTCTATTGGGGCGATTGCCAAAAAAAGACAAAAACGAATAGTGTTCGCACTTTAAGCGGCAATTAATTAGAAAAAATATAAAAAAAGAGAACTTGGAACCCACTTATTTAATTTATATAAAACAAAAATAAAATACAAAATTGTGATAGTAATAGTGCCCTGCATTATTTTGCTTGGAATTCAGATAAAGTGACAAAAATGAATAGTGTTCGCCACTTTGTGGCAATTTTTGAAGTGTTGAATAGTGTTCGCCACTTTAATTCAAATAAAACAAAAAATAAAATATAAAATTGTGAATAGTAATAGTGCCCTGCATTATTGTGCTTGGAATTCAGATAAAGTGGCTATGTCTCATTGGTATGTGTGATTGAGGATAATGTGAGAATTCAGATAAGCAAAATTATTGTGCTTGGAATGTGAGCATGCATAATACTTGGGTGAGCATCTTTGTCATTGTGTAGGAATTTCTTAGTATATATAGTAAGGTCTATATACATTTGCACTCAACACTTCAAAAATTCCTAAAATCATACATACTTGTTAATTTCTCTTAAGTTCTTTCTTTGAAATGTCCAACTCCAAAAATACTAACTACACTATTGATGAAGATAGACATCTTTGTCGTGTGTACATAGATATATCCCAAGATCCGGAAGTTGGAATTGCTCAAAAAAAGAACAATTCTGGGATCGTATCTCTCAAGTTTACAATAATGAGAAACCAAACTCATATGCCGGACAGAACTTTTTCGATCATTGGAGACTCGTATGCTTCTCATCTTGGGTGCAACATCTAAATTCAAGGTATGCATTCAACAAGTTGAATACACTACTCTAAGTGGCGCATCTGAAAGTGATATTGTAAGTTTACCTTTAGATTTTAACTTTGAATTATCGTATTTCATAATATTAAAATGTAATATTGTTATCAGATGAATTGTGCAAAACAATTGATGACACTCGATCCCAAATATAAGAATGGATTTAAATTTGAGCATTTATGGGATCTTCTGAAAGATTTCGAGAAGTTCGACTGTAAATCACAGAAATCACGATCTGATGCATATTCTTCCCAATCGGCCCAATCAAATACGCCGGTGCCAGAATCTCCAGCATCACCCGATGCAGTCCCCTCATTTTCAATTAATTTAAGTGATGACAGTGGAAGTGGTTCTGCATCTAAGCGGCCATTGGGAGTTAAAAAGTCAAAATTGAAGAAAAAAAAGGTGAGGATTTTTCTGTTATCGTAAACTCATTATTGGAATCAAATAAAAATATACAAACATTATTTGAGGGGTCAAATGCCAAAACTTTAGAGTTACAAAAAAAGAGAAATAATGAGATTATTAGAGCAAATGATTTGGTCCAAAAATCGCAAGAAATAACACAATGGAAAGCTGATAATAAAATTTTAATGATAGGTACATCATCGATTCCCAACATGGCGTCTCGCTTATACTTTGAGCAAGAACAAGCGAGGATTATTCAGAAACAATCAAGTGTTCATCCCGGGAATGATTTCAACTTTGGAAGTTACTTTCCAGATATGGAAGGATCAGGATCAGGCTTAGGAGATTATTAATATATAATTATTGTATTGGATTTAGATTGATGTTATTTTGTTTCTGTATTTAAATCTAGATGTATTGTATTCCAATTCTAATCAATGTTTTTAAATTCGATTAAATATTTTAAAATTTTGTTACAATTTTCTTTTAATTTTAAATCAACTTTGGAGAACACCTAAAAAAAATTTGAACTTAAAAAATTATTCAATAATGAGAATATACAATTATTTTAGTTTAATTGAAGTTATATTACATCAAATAAATATAGTGTAAACAAAAATTAGAAGAAAAAAAAAAGGGCAGCGGCAAAACGGCAGACGACACGTGATATTGGAGTGGAGTGAATAGTGCCCCAGCATTTGTAGCGGGGCACTGTAGACCATCGTTATATATATATATATATATATATATTTTATTTTTTATTTTTTTCCTTCTAATTTTTATTTACACTAATTTATTTTATGTAATATAACTTCAATTAAAACTAAAATAATTGTATATTCTCATTATTGAATAATTTTTTAAATTCAAATTTTTTTTGGGTGTTCTTCAAAGTTGATTTAAAATTAAAAGAAAATTTTAACAAAATTTTAAAATATTTAATCGAATTTAAAAACATTAATTAGAATTGGAATACAATACATTTAAATTTAAATACAGAAACAAAATAACATCAATCTAAATGCAATATAATAATTATATATTAATAATGTCCTGAGCCTGATCCTGATCCTCCCATATCTGGAAAGTAACTTCCAAAGTTGAAATCATTCCCGGGATGAACACTTGATCGTTTCTGAATAATCCTCGCTTGTTCTTGCTCAAAGTATAAGCGAGACGCCATGTTGGGAATCGATGATGTATCCATCATTAAAATTTTATTATCAGCTTTCCATTGTGCTATTTTTTGTGATTTTTGGACCAAATCATTTGCTCTAATAATCTCATTATTTCTCTTTTCTTGTAACTTTAAAGTTTTGGCATTTAACCCCTCAAATAATGTTTGTATATTTTTATTTGATTCCAATAATGAGTTTACGATAACAGAAAAATCCTCACCTTTTTTTTTTCTTCCATTTTGACTTTTTAACTCCCAATGGACGCTTAGATGCAGAACCACTTCCACTGGCATCACTTAAATTAATTGAAAATGAGGGGACTGCATCGGGTGATGCGGGAGATTCTGGCACCAGCGTATTTGATTGGGCCGATTGGGAATAAAATGCATCAGATCGTGATTTCTGTGATTTACAGTCGAACTTCTCGAAATCTTTCAGAAGATCCCATAAATGCTCAAATTTAAATCCATTCTTATATTTGGGATCGAGTGTCATCAATTGTTTTGCACGACTCATCTGATAACAATAATACATTTTAATATTATGAAATACGATAATTCAAAGTTAAAATCTAAAGGTAAACTTACAATATCACTTTCAGATGCGCCACTTGGATTAGTGTATTCAACTTGTTGAATGCATGCCTTGAATTTAGATGTTGCACTCAAGATGAGAAGCATACGAGTCTTCAATGATCGAAAAGTTCTGTCCGCATATGAGTTTGGTTTCTCATTATTGTAAACTTGAGAGATACGACCCCAGAATTGTTCTTTTTTTTTTGAGCAATTCCAACTTCCGGATCTTGTGATATATCTATGTACACACGATAAAGATGTCTATCTTCATCAATAGTGTAGTTAGTATTTCTGGAGTTGGACATTTCAAAGAAAGAACTTAAGAGAAATTGACAAGTATGTATGATTTTAGGAATTTTAGAAGTGTTGAGTGCAAATGTATATAGACCTTGCTATATATAATAAGAAATTCCTACACAATGACAAAGATGCTCACCCAAGTATTATGCATGCTCACATTCCAAGCACAATAATTTTGCTTATCTGAATTCTCACATTATCCTCAATCACACATACCAATGAGACATAGCCACTTTATCTGAATTCCAAGCACAAAAATGCAAGGCACTATTACTAGCTATTCACAATTTTATATTTTATTTTTTGTTTTATTTGAATTAAATAAGTGGGTTCCAAGTTCTTTTTTTAATATTTTTTCTAATTTATTGCCGCTTAAAGTGGCGAACACTATTCGTTATTGTCTTTTTTTTTTTTGCAATCGCCCCAATAAAAAAAGATAAAAGGCATACTCAATTGTCAGGAATCTATTTCTTTTTCTCATTATGAAAGTTAAAAGTTAGCTTTACTCGCATATAGCAAACCATAATCTAAACATTATCTTAAGAGAAATGAATCCCAATGGCGTTACTGTAATACCCGAGAATTTTACAACATAAAATAAGTAAATAAGTAATAAATAAATACAATAAATAAATAATTATAAGGAATATATAAAGAATCATACAGAAATGAGAAATGGAATTTAATTCCAATACCCGTAAAGCCAAAGACAATGTAATCAAATAAATTGTACACGTGAACCCGATACCAATGGACTCGATAATTCGAGGCCAATATTTAATTCATACCCGAGTAAAAATTTAAGATAGGAAATCGGAGTCAAAAAATAGCCCGGAAATCGGAGTCCAAGAACATAGAGGGATAGAAGTCCGAAAGAGAGGAGGAAAGGCTCGACGGATCGCACGAGCGAAGGGTTTACTGCGCTAACCCCGTGCCAGCAGGCAGCAACAAATCTTGCGAGATTCACTCGCCTGGTTTCGGATTTTTCGACTTCGGTTGCTTACCTTTCGGCTCAAGACACTTAGGGGCAGATCTTGGACGATCCCTAGGCCTCCTAAGTCTATAAATACTCGTCCTCTCCGACCCCGAACACTTTTTCAAACCCTTCGAAAATCTCTATACGTTTCAAACCCTAATTCCGGAGTCGTCGGAGGCACGAAGGCAATAGGAGACTGAGTTTGGACGAAAATCCAGAGACCCTCGTCATTGTGATCAAGAGCGGAGATCTCGGCGGATCTAGGAGTCAAACGGTGAACGTGGAAGCCACGCCTACGAATCGACGAGCCGGATAATCCAAATCTTGTAAGTTAACCTTACTGTGCTTTTGGAAGATTTAAAATACACCTAAACATAAGGATCTAAACAAGAACCCTAAAATCTGTCAACATAAGAAACCCTACGGCGCAACGATCTTGTGTGAATTTTTCGAACAATAAAACTGTTCAAACGGAAAAACTTAAGACATGAAAAACGTTCCTAAGACACTGATCTAGTTCGTGTAAAATTTTCATAATTTTTCATCATGTGTTGATATCCGAAAATGGTCTCGAACGAACCTTAGATTTAGATCTTGAAACGGCGACAGATTCCTAGTCCGAACTTGTGGTTGATTTTGAAATTAGATCTAGGCTGAATTAGAACTTGAGTTGAACATGAAACTTGTAGATCTATGTTTTGTTCATCTTCCTGCAAAATTTCGTTGAAATTGAAGTTCGTTTGCTATGGTAGAATTCAGATTTTTGGAACGGTTGCTGTGAAACTCTGACAGAATAATGTTATGATAGAAAATCGTCTTTGACTTGTTTCCTTAACCCGGATCGAAAAACTTAAAATACAAAACTTGTTCGTTAGTGTGTTGGCGAGCTACTGCTCAAATTTCAGATTTCGGACTTAAGATGATTTTTTAAATGATATTGTAGTAAACAGCGACTGGTAAAAAGTTATATTTGGGAAACTTGTGAAATTTTGCGAAACTTGTTCTTACCTTGCGGGTTCGATTCCCCAAGGCGTCGGTTTTCCTGCGGGTTCAATTTCCCAGGATGTGTGTCAATTCCTGCGGGTTCAATTCCCCAGGATGTGTGTCAATTCCTGCGGGTTCGATTCCCAAGGATGTGTTCAAATCCTTGTGGGTTCGACTCCCCAAGGACAAGCTATATTAGATCATATTGAAAAGAGTGAAAGAATGAAATCCTGAAATACCTAGTCTTGAAGTAACGGGAAAATTAGAAGACTTGAATGTTTTTCCTTTTTGTTAAATTCTGCTTTTAAATTATGTCATGTATTTATTTACCATGTAAGTTGAATTATGATCATGTGGAAATCCTTGTTAGAATTATGTCGTTTAATTATTAGTGGATGATTAAATTAAATTGTATATTACCTACAAGCATATTTTTATTAAATTTAATTAAAGACTTTGAAACCCCTTGACCATACTATATGTTAACTTACTCAGCACGTTTTGCTGATCAAACCACATTTTACCCTTTTTCTACAGAATATGAAGAGTATGCATCATCATATGCGTGCATGGGTTTATTTGGGAAAAACGTTTTCTTTAAATTCTGTTTTTATTATGGCTTGCATAAACGGGGCTGTTTAACCCGTGTTTTGGCCGTGTTGGCCCAATTTATATTTCCGCTGCATTATATATATATGTAAATATTACATTCCGCTGCAATTATGTTGATATTATTTTATTATATTACAATGGGCTGTTTGAAATGTTTTAAATTCTGAGAAACCATAGCCTTGCATCTCTTTAGCAAGCTCGGAGAAGCCGTGTCTTGCTAGGGAGGTGTGGCGGTGACATCCCGACCTGGGTTATCAAAAATCGGGGTGTTACAAAGTGGTATCAGAGCCCGTAATATTTTTAAACTATTACTTTAAACTATTATTTTTAACAACTATTTTAAGCTATTAATATATCTATAGAGCACAATTATTATTTTTAAATCTAGTCCAAAAGTTTTTTTAGAAGCCCAAGAAATTATTTTTAGCCCAATACATATACTTTTACTAAAGCTCAAATGAATATTATTTTTGGCCCAATATAGAAGCCCAAACAATACATGCAGATCCATTGCATTACATGCAGATCTAACTTGTATGGCGCTAAGTGACTTGCCTTTGCTAGATAATCTCCGGCTTGACATCGAATTAGGAACACTAATTAGAGACTAATCTTACCTTAGTCCTAGATCTCATTCATCTATGCACACGTTTAAGTATAATATTCCACGGCTTTTGGCATTCCTATCCTCGTACGAAACAACTTCCTTATGTTGAGTAATAAAAATCAATTTTTTATTAAAACACTCTTTAGCCCAAAAATCTTGCTGGGTTTCCCAAACGATCTCTCAAATTCCCAGGATCTAATCTATACACGTTTATAACAGAAAATGGCACCTAGGAGAAAATCGAGGAAGGTAAATCCAAACGACACTGACGTTGACCTCTTCAACGTGCCCAACGACAGTGGAAGTCCTCAGAACCTAGAAGAACAAGTGCCTCATGCGCCCAATAATATGGGAGAACGTTTAAAAACTGTAGAGGAAATTCTCGTAGCATTAGGAAATGCGGAGGTGCATAGACACAAGCAGCAGTACCTCCGCCAGTGGCTCAAATCAACTATCTAGCGTTGGTGAATCCCTATCAACCAACACGCTACGATGGGAGGAGGATCCCGCCAAACTAGAGGGGTGGATCCGTACATTTGATAAGCTCTTGGATGCTATCAAATGCCCTGATGAGGCAAAGACACGAGTAGCAACCTACTACATAGGAGGCGAAGCCGATGAGTGGTGGCAAAACCTCCAGAGGAATTTAGAGGAAGATGAAGAGGCTTATACATGGAACAAACTTAAGGAGGGTTTAACGGACCGATTCTACCCCATGAGCACCAAGGCGGCAATGTACGAAGAGTTTTTATCACTGAAACAAGGGGGACAGACGGTGCAGGAGTATTACACCCGGTTCAAGGAATTGGTACGATTTACTACGAGGATAGTACCAACCGACTCTGACACGGCTCAGAAATTCGAGATGGGTCTGAACCTTAGTATCCGGGAGATACTTGCAGTAGGACAATTTACGAACCTGCAGACGGTTTTATAATCGAGTTGTAGCAATTGATCGAGTCCAGCAACTGAAGCGTAAAGAAAATGAGGAGTCGAGCAAGGACTCGCAGGGAGTTGAGAAAAAGAATCAGAACAATAACAATGACAATTTTAGGGAGAACAATGGTCAAGTTAGGCTCAATGAACCAAAGAAGAACGAGAATAAGGGTTTCAATAATGGGAGAAATGGCATATGTCGAACAGTCATACCACGTTGCCCGCAGTGCCACCAAGCCCATCTGGTGCGCGAATGCCCAAGGCGCGGGACTTGTTATAGATGTGGCGGGGAAGACCACATGATTAGAGAATGCAATGTTCGTGAGGAGATGATTGAAAAGAGGCTAGATTTCGTAAACCATCAACAAGGAGATCAAGGAAGAGCTATAGGACGATTGAATGACATTGACCAAGCAGGCTTGCCAGCTCAGTGAGAAGTGATGATATACAACGTTACCCGACCCTATTCCAAATCGACACCGCCACAGTTATGGGGACATAACTGTAAGCTTAAGTGGGAGAGGATGTCACATCGTGTAATTTGGTCCGAAAGAAACAAACAAATTCAATTTTTTTTGAACTACGTCATGGTTTGATCTCTTCACAGGGTACGTAGGCAGCTTAGAAATTTTAATTCTAAGTTCAGTCACAAAATAATAAAATAAACGAAAGGACTTTAGCTCTTAACATGAGAAAAGCCGAAACGCAACTTCGGGGACGAAGTTGATTCTTAAGGAGGGTAGACTGTAATACCCGAGAATTTTGCAATATAAAATAAGTAAATAAGTAATAAATAAATACAATAAATAAATAATTATAAGGAATATATAAAGAATCATACAGAAATGAGAAATGGAATTTAATTCCAATACCCGTAAAGCCAAAGACAATGTAATCAAATAAATTGTACACGGGAACCCGATACCAATGGACTCGATAATTCGAGGCCAATATTTAATTCAGACCCGAGTAAAAATTTAAGATAGGAAATCGGAGTCCAAAAATAGCCCGAAAATCGGAGTCCAAGAACATAGAGGGATAAAAGTCCGAAAGAGAGGAGGAAAGGCTCGACGGATCGCAAGACCCGGCCCGGACCGAAGTCCAGGCCAAGGCCGCGCGGTGGCCGCACGGGGCGAAGGGTTTACCATGCCAACCCCGCGCCAGCAGGCATCAACGAATCTTGCGAGATTCACTCGCCCGGTTTTGGATTTTTCGACTTCGGTTGCTTACCTTTCGGCTCAAGACACTTAGGGGCAGATCTTGGACGACCCCTATGCCTCTTAAGTCTATAAATACTCGTCCCCTCCGACCCCGAACACTTTTTCAAACCCTTCGAAAATCTCTATACGTTTCAAACCCTAATCTCGGAGTCGTCGGAGGCACGAAGGCAATAGGAGACTGAGTTTGGACGAAAATCCAGAGACCCTCGTCGTTGTGATCAAGAACGGAGATCTCGATGGATCTAGGAGTCAAACGGTGAACGTGGAAGCCACGCCTACGAACGACGAGCCGGATAATCCAAATCTTGTAAGTTAACCTTACTGTGGTTTTGGGAGATTTAAAATACACCTAAACATAAGGATCTAAACAAGAACCCTAAAATCTGTCAACATAAGAAACCCTACAGCGCAGTGATCTTGTGTGAATTTTTCGAACCATTAAAACTATTCAATCGGAAAACCTTAAAAAACAAAAAACGTTTCTAAGACAATGATCTAGTTCCTGTAAAATTTTCATAATTTTTCATCATGTGTTGATATCCGAAAATGGTCTCGAACGAACCTTAGATTTAGATCTTGAAACGGTGACAGATTCTTAGTCCGAATTTGTGGTTGATTTTGACATTAGATCTAGGCCGAATTAGAACTTGAGTTGAACATGAAACTTGTAGATCTATGTCTTGTTCATCTTCCTGCAAAATTTCGTTGAAATTGGAGTTCGTTTGCTATGGTAGAATTCAGATTTTTGGAACGGTTGATGTGAAACTCGGACAGAATAATGTTCTGATAGAAAATCATGTCTTTGACTTGTTTCCTTAACCCGGATCGAAAAACTTAAAACACAAAACTTGTTCGTTGATGTGTTGGCAAGCTACTGCTTGAATTTCAGATTTTGGACTTAAGATGATTTTTTAAATGATAATGTAGTAAACAACGACTGGTAAAAAAGTTATATTTTAGAAACTTGTGAAATTTTGCGAAACTTGTTCTTACCTTGCGGGTTCGATTCTCCAAGGCGTCGGTTTTCCTGCGGGTTCAATTCCCCAGGATGTGTGTCAATTCCTTCGGGTTCAATTTCCCAGGATGTGTGTCAATTCCTGCGGGTTCGATTCCCAAGGATGTGTTCAAATCCTTGTGGGTTCGATTCCCCAAGGACAAGCTATATTAGATCATATTGAAAACAAGAGTGAAAGAATGAAATCCTGAAATACATAATCTTGAAGTAACGGGAAAATTAGAAGACTTGAATGTTTTTCCTTTTTGTTAAATTATGTTTTTAAATTACGTCCCGTATTTATTTTACCATGTAAGTTGAATTATGATCATGTGGAAATCCTTGTTAGAATTATGTCGTTTAATTATTAGTGGATGATTAAATTAAATTGTATATTACCTACAAGCATGTTTTTATTAAATTTAATTAAAGGCTTTGAAACCCCTTGACCATACTATGTGTTAACTTAGCACGTTTTGCTGATCAAACCACATTTTACCCTTTTTCCACAGAGTATGAAGAGTATACATCATCATATGCATGCATGAGTTTATTTGGGAAAAACGTTATCTTTAAATTCTGTTTTTATTATGACTTGCATAAACGGGACTGTTTAACCCGTGTTTTGGCCGTGTTGGCCCAATTTATATTTTCGCTGCATTATATATATGTAAATATTACATTCCGCTGCAACTATGTTGATATTATTTTATTATATTACAATGGGTTGTTTGAAATGTTTAAATACCATAGCCTTGCATCTCTTTAGCAAGCTCGGAGAAGCCGTGTCTTGCTAGGGAGGTGTGGCGGTGATATCCCGACCTGGGTTATAAAAAACCGGGGTGTTACAGTTCCTCATCATCTCACTTCAATGTTCTTCAATGATGATATTGAAGATTCATTACATCATCACCAACAACTGCTCATTCAACAACAGTATAACACTAATATTGTTGTTGCGGGGTGGTTGAGCAACGAAGGTACCAGAAATGTGCATGAAGGCTCAATTCTGGGTCGTAGAGTAATCCATCGTGATCGAGATGTAGCTGCCGAACGACTTTTCAATGACTATTTTTCTGAAAGTCCAACATTCAGTGAAGAAATGTTTCGTAGACGTTTCCGAATGTGTCAAAGTTTATTTCTTCGTATCAAAAATTCTATCAAAAACCATGATAGATACTTTGAGCAGCGATGCGATGCATCCGGGAGGATGGATGGGTTTGTCCACACTTCAGAAAGTTACAGCCGCCTTTTGTGTATTGGCATATGCATTGCCAGCGGATGCAGTTGATGAATACATTAATATTGGTGAATCCCCAGGAACCATCCCCAGTTATCTATATTTTCCTTAGGAACAATGGCATATGCAATTGAATATAATTGGTTATTGGGATCTACACCAACAGCTGTCAAAAGGATTCCTTTGTGAGATCCACTTAAATGACAACCGTCTATGCCAATCAAAGGCCTACAGCCTACTCTCCATCCTTTCTTCAAAGCAGCAAAGCATGCATAAAAGCGGTCAAATCGAGTCTGCCCACCATCATCCGATGTCCCTACTAGCACCCTACTGCCAGGATTTCTAACTCGAAGTTCCTCGGCATAATCCCAAAGCCTAGTAAATTGGTATGCAGAGGATCCATGTAGTGTTGCCAAGGCTCTCTTCTTGGCACTAATTGCCTGATGTCTTGTAACATTTACCTTCAATTCCTTAATAGCATCGAGTCTAAAACCTTCTGCCGACCTTTTTGGATCAGAGATGAATTTATCCAGAAAACGCTCACTCAACCAAGTGCTATTAACCGCTGAAGCTTTTGAGGTGAAACCCCGGTCAGTGCCCCCCGACAGCCTTTACACTATAATCTCTATAGGGCTGTTAAAAAGCTTGCCTAGTTTTTCCTACCGAAAGCGCACGGTATCAAGCTGCAATATTTATTTTAATTGTCGGGATCGTTCAAAAGAGAGTTACACGATAGAAGTGTTTTAATAGAATTATTAGCTTCAGAATCTGTCTCTATTCTTGATTTAAGAATGTTGTAATGATTATTACTAAAGAATACTACTGAAATGTAAATGCTTAAAGCTGTAAATGTAGTAAAGAAAACAATTAAAATGATGTAGAACATTATGATCTTATTCACGTGTTTAAGGTGCTACAGACCAAATCAAATGAAATAAGAATATGATGAGATTATCATACTTCATTTGGCTAGAACATAATGAAAGTTCATTGAGATAGAAAGAATCCTTTACACAACTTAATCAATTCTTCATGTCTTCAATCACTTCCCAAGACAGGTACTTATGATTCAGTGTCATGACATTGTAAGCTCTGAAATCATGGAATACCATCATCACAGAATGATCTGTCAGACTCCTTCTGTGATAAAAGCTTTCAGAATTGTCACTTAATCTTTTTCTTTCAGACTCAGATTAAGCCTTTGACAACTCGAGGTCACTTCTAAATCTTACTATATTCATCTGAACTTGAAGTTGTTCTTTTTATTACTCTGATCAAACTGATCTTATGATCCTGTATTGGATGTCCTCTACAACAAATGAAAAAAAGCTAATATTTAAATCTATCATCTAATGTTTTCATAAGACTTATTTCTTCAGAGTAATTCCTGCAAGTATTCATAAGGAATAATAGTCTTGTAAGTATATCAAGATGAAATTGCTATTCAACTTCCTTGACTTATCCAGACTACTCAGATTTGTATAACTGATTTAGCTCAAGAAATCTCTGTAAACAGTTCCAAATATCCATGATTTGACTCAGGATTAGTAGACTGTAGTAGAAATATTTAATCTCCTACTCATAGCTATAGTGATAACTATAATACCATGAACCCCGGAAATTAATCTTCCTGATACTCTACTAATTTTTAGGACAAAAGATGGTTCTTGAAACATCTTTCCCTTTTAAACGACAGGTACTAAATGCCCAACTGAAGAACAAGTTTGTTCTTTATCAGTCCTGAGTAAATAATGACTGAGAAAACCTATATCATCATCTCTCTCAGTGTACCAGTGTAAATAGTAATACGTGTTGCACATATGAATTGTAAATTTTGTAGTCATGAAGTAAGATTACTCATCATATACTGGGAAATATCCCAAAATATTACATGTATATGTAGTATTATATGTATAAAGAGACGTTGAGGGTTCTGAATCCTCTTAATCAAAATGCAAGGATGCTTCCAAAATATACATTGGAAACTAGACAGAATTAGGAAATAACTTTCCCAAGAAAAAGAATTTGAGAAATAACTCTGCAAAATAAGTGTCCAAAATAGCTCGCAGTAACTATTTTGGGTTTCAAACTATGAACATTCCAATTTTCCGCACGCTATGTCTGTACAGCATGGAGGGAGCTAATATTCAAAGAATGTTCTCCAGATTTTGTTTATACAAAGAACTGAATGCCTCGCGATAGTTTCTGTAAGAATGCGGCGAGGTACTCAATTCCTACTTATAGATAGTGGTTATATACATATAAGAAGTAAAAGTGAATGATTAATACCCTATAAAATGGATATCAAGTCTATTGCTGTTATAGATTGATCCTCTCGCTTTGTCAGATTGACATCGCGTGAGTATTTGAATAGCCTTTGTCATAATAGATCTATCTGGATATTTCCTCGCATCATCTTTTAGGATGAAGCGAGGGAGTATCCTTATTCGAAGTAAATGATCAGAATTTATAACTGTCATAACTACCTTCTGGAATTTCTGTTTAGAAAATTATGAACATAGAATCTTTTGCATCCAAGTTCATGAACTCAAAATTATTGATTCTCAAAGATTATCAAGCGATGATTAACACTGCATGGGTCTCTAGGAACCTTTTAGAGTTCTGAACATTAAACCTTATGATTCTCATCTATAAACATAACATTGACAGAAAATCGAGTAAATTCATAATTCTGCCAGATCATACCTAACTCGGTTACAACATCCAAATTTCTTACGTAATTGGAACGAACAATTTGCGCATTAAAAATGTGGAAGTGTTATGATCTTCGAAAATCGAATTCAAGATATGATGCAAAATTCAGATTGAATGATGAAATTGAGGTTTATACTCTGCTGAAACAGAATTACGAAATGGAAATAGAAACCAGAAAGATAAGAAATTCACAATCTGATAACCGATCATTCTTCCTGTATCTCAAATAACAAAGAATTAAAAACGAATACACCTGGAAATCTGATTGCTATCAGAATAGTGCAAAGATGAGCGAGCGAGTCGGAGTTTAGATGATGATCGTCATGATGGATGAACAAGCGATCCGAAAGCAACTCTCCTCCCAGGGTATCCTCTAGCTAATCTAACAACTAATCTTAAAGAAATCTACTGCGAAATTGAATTACAGATCTACGAAAACAAATTACAAATCTGAAGAACATCAAAGTAAATTGCAGAGAAAATTAAATCCTAACCTACCTACTAAATTCTAAAAAGTGGACTGGAGAGTAAAGTCGAGCTATTCTCTTCAATCTCCCGCCTGCTGAGCTGATTCCCCAAGGGTCTTATTTATAGATGGGTGTTGTAACTGCTTCTGCCTTGGATGATAACCGCTCGCATCAGAATAGCTCTCCTCTCGCTTTGTCCAGTTCCTTCAAAGCGAGAGTCAGAAATGTAATCATCTTTCTTGATGAGGCGAGGTCTCACAGTTTCTCCAAGGAATCTGCTTCTCGCCATAACGGATAAAACTTCTGTCTTGCACAGACTTCCTTTCCTCGCGATGTCAATCATCATCGCGTGGACTTCAGCATCTGCACATTTTCCTTAAACCTTTTACTGATTTAGGAAACAAGCCCTCGCACCATTCCTTTTCTTTCCTCGCTATGTCCTTTCCACTTCCTGCTGTTTTCCAGCTTAACTTCCTTCTGCATGACAAAGCGTGGATCAGTTCAATAGAAACACTGCGTGCGAGACTTACAACGAAAACTCAGAATTTCAAGCCATTTTTCATGTATTTCCAACTTCTTTGCAATCTTAATTCTTCTTCCATCTTTTCTAATCCTTTATGATCATTCATAAAAAATCAATGGAATTAAGAGCAAAAGATCATCATTAAGACACTAAATTGGACGCAAATGACAGTCACAAAAGGCTGTCATCACCATCCTCACATTTAGAAACACTTGTCCTCAAGTGGTAAGAAACTTGTAAAGTTTCAAAGAATAAGTCCAATTAGTGGCTTCTGAGATTAAAATGTTCATGTAAGACTCCACTGGATCACTACCTTCTCTTTTCCAACTATCCCAAGCTCAACTCTTTCAACTGATTGATGCTTCATACCTGAATTCGAATTCACCAGATTTCATGGAAACATTAACAGAAGTGATTTGCACTTATGTGAATTATTGTTCTGCTCCTTAGTTAGTCAGATTTCTCTTCTCACGCTCAATCCTGTCCAACTCATGTGCATATCTTGTATTCTGAAATACACTCTCTTTTTTTTTTTTATATCAAGGGGTGGCCTTCCGTGGCTTTCAATAGCTCGGTTTCACATTATTAGGAGGAGTCGCATGACCTGACATTGCAGATGAACTTCAACTCCCCTGCCCTTGATTCTGCTCTTTTAAAGTTCTTCAACTCATAAATCAGAGGGGCAGCTGTGCCAGCTACTTATATCCACATTATTTTACCACATCTGTTTCTAAAATTTCCCTTGCTCTCTTTTTCTCTTTCTTTTTTTTTTTTTTTTTTTTACTCAATATGCACACTCATCTTCCAAGAGAGACTAGATTAGATCAATCCTCTTAACCTTGTGCAGTTATTATTTATAGTATGCAAATCACTAAGGTTAATATCATCACAAAACCTTCAAACTATTTATCCAGTAATGACATCAATCGATCTCAGAGCTTACAACTAAGAACAGTTTTCAAGAGCGGCTCATGCTTGCAGTGAAAATCTATAAAGTAGATGTCTCCACAGGAACCACTTTTAAAACTCATCTTCTATTCCTTTATCAGTTTATTAGCTTCCCTGAGTTTATTATTACTATCATTATTTTTAGCTTGAAATTCAATACTATGACACAACTTCATATTAAATCTATCCTAAGTTATATTAGAACAAACGGAAACAGGAAAGAAATAAAGAAAAAGAGACTGTAATTAAAAAGAAGAAGAAGAAAGTTTCAGAGAACTCCCCTGTGATCTCAGGATGGTCCTGCATCATTGTCTGGATCTTTAGGTGGTATGGATGGAGATTTCTTTAGATCCGAGACTAGGTTGGCAAGAATGTCTACCAATCTCGTGCTGTTATACTGCTCCTGTCTCCTTAGTTCCATATCCCTTTCTCGTTCCTGTCTTCTCTCTTCAAGTTCTTCTCTTCTCAGCCTTTCAAATCTTTCCATTTCTTCCCTTCTCATTCTTTCCTGTCTATCCCATTCTTCCTTCCTTATCTTCTCTTGCCTCTCCATCTCTTCTTTCCTGAGTTTCTCCTCAGTTTGAACCCTGACATGCTCAAGTTCAATCCTCTTCTGCTCCATTTCTCTCTGAACATGCTTGTCTTCTGACATAGTTTTCACTAGCATCTCCATGGACTGTGCAAAACTTTGGATTGAAGTACTCATATTCTGAGATTCATCCACAGATACTGTGTTCCTCATTGGCTGTCTCACAGGTTGAGATGGTGCAGAAGTGTTCTCAAACTCTTCATCTTCTGGAATAGGATTCAATGCAGGAGATGGAGTTACAGTCTTGGTCCTTTTTGTTGTGGTTTTTGACTGATATGATCTTGATTTTGAAGGAAGATAGACCCTTTTTGTCTTAGGAGATGGCACCTTTGATCCTGATCCTTCGGAAGTTTGTTCCTCTAAATCTGGCATTTGGTAAATCAACTCTCCCCTTAAAGTGTCTTCTGGTAATGGAATAGGAGGATCTATCTTTATGATCTCTGGTAAAAATGGTGTGATTGAGACTCCTTGTTTCTCACAAAGTCTTCTGATTAAATTCGGATAAGCCAATGCTGCATCTTCTCCAACTCTTGACTTAATAACATTGAGAACATGATGTGCAGCACTGCATTTCCTTCCTGACCACAACAATGCAAATCCCTCGAAAGTTCCGGCTGAGGGTCCTTGAAAATTTGTAGTAGGTCTGAGCTTTGAGTAGTAGAAATCAAGTGTAGGCAAGTACTCAGGCTTCAAATTCTTCAATGGAATCTTATTCTGCTCAGTTCCTCTGTGTGTTGAACAGAATCCCAATGCCATTTTTCTAGCATTAACAAGTTTATTTCCTTGAGTTTTCTTCCTCAGTAGGACCTCGGATTTGACTTCTGGCTGTTCTAACAAAGGTGCCTGAATCAGATCATTTAGAGTTTCTACAGTGACTTGCACTGTTTTCCCTCTAATCCATGTTGTTTCTGCCTCAACATCAAAGTTAGCATAGAACTCCCTGGTCAATTCCACATAACCACATTTGTTATTGTGTCTCATGAAAATGTCTCATTCATTGATCCTCCTCCAGTAGCTGATACACTTATGATCCAGCCACTTGGGATGAAATCCTTTGTCCGGAACAATCATTTTGGACATCCCTAAGTAATTCTCCAATGCTTCCTTTCTTCCATTAAACTTAACCTTGATTTCTTCTTCTGTGAATTCAGTCCTCTTTTCAATGCTATCAGGGATTGATAACCTCACCTTTGGACTATTCTTTCCCCAATAACTCGCAGGTAGCAATTCTGGGACATCTTTTCCGGGGGATGATCCTTCAGATGTATCTGATTCATTTCCCTCGGATTCTTGTGCTCCTTCTTGCTCATCCCCAGCATTCTCATTTTCTTGTTCTTCTGTTTGGCCTCCTTCTTGAGCAGGTTCCATATTTTCTTCCTGAACTTGTTCTGAGTTTTGCTCATGGTCAGGCTCTGGATGTTCTTCTTGAACTCTATCAGTGTCATCATGTTGTGAATTGCCTATACCTGAATCATAAATCAATGACGTGCTGGTATCTACCTTCTCAGTAACTTCAAGGCTATGCTGATTTAAGATCTCTGTGGGATCTTCCTGTACAGGTTCGTTTAGTAGAAGACGAATAGTAGTAGATTCTGAATCTAGAAATCCTTGGACTCCAAAGTATTCTTCTACTCTCTTCTTCTGTTCCGCGGCCCATTCAGGATCATTCATCCTTACAATTGCTCTCTGAACCACTTCATCCCTGACTTGAGGTGGAAGGAGCCATTGATTCATTTGATTTTCAGCATTCGTCTGTGTTCTGAGATAATGACTGACAGTGTCTTCCATAAAATATTTTCTCTGCTGCGCTTCTTGAGTTTCATTTCTCTGCACTTCTTCTTCATAAGCTTGAATTGCCAATGGAGATGGTTCCATTACTTGGTCAGGATTTATTTGTTGTTGGATTTCCTCTAACTCTGACTCAAGTTTAGCTGCATATTCACTTGCTTGTTCTGCTGAGGTGCGTGCATTCCCTCCTTCTCTAGCCAATTTTCTGAACTTTTTAATCAGTCCTTCCAGAGTGTAAGTCATGTTCCCGACTGTAGTTCCATGCAAGTTCATATCTTCAAAAGTCTGTAAATCTTCCAGTGTCTGTTCCTGAAATATGTCTGCCACTGATTCCTCAATTTGATTCACAAACTCTTGCTCATCTGCAGCTTGTTCTGGTGGTAAATCTTGCTCAGTATCTTCTCCTGAAAACCCTTGTAAATCAATCTGACTTTGAATAAGATCCCTGTTGACCTGAGCTTGTTGATCTTCATCTTGCCCTTCCCTATCATCTTTTTCAGTAATCTGAACTAGTTGGAGATCAGCGCTTGGTCTAGTTGATCCTTGTTCATCAGGTTGATGTTCTTCAATGCATGCTCTCCAGCCCTCTGGATCTATATCCCCCACTTCCAAATTAGTGTAAGGAGTGAGCTCCAACCTCTCTGTGTAGGGAACTATCCCTAGAGTTGGTTCGACTTTTTCTTCTTCAGAGCTGGTGTCAGGTACTACATACTTAGGCTTTCTAGCCTTCATCTTTATCCTGAACTTTTTAACTGGCTTTTCAGGTTCTTTTTCTTGCTGCTTTTCTTTCTCAGGAATGATTCCCAATTGTTCTACATTCTCAAGAGAAGATCCTTGCTGCTTAAATTCTTCAGGATTGGTTTCCTTATGCTCAGAAGGTAACCTTCCTCTCCTTTTGTAGGTAACAACTTCTTTCTTTTCTTGAGCTGATTGTAGAATCTCAACATCTTCATCCATCAAGTCTTTTGTCACATCCAGAATTTCCTTGGTCGTTAGCTCATCTTCATTTTTTCTTTTCTTCAGAATTCGGCTAGCTTTCTCAGGCCTGCCTGTCTCCACCTTCTTCCCAGTCCTTTTCTTAGCTAATGGTACTTCATCTGAAGTGCTAGAACTGAGATTGTGTGACTTCCTCTTTTTGGAGGATACTTTCTTTTTACCTTTCTTGTCTTGAGTTCTCATGAGTTCCTCCCATTCACGATCTGCCTTTCGTCTGTTTGCATAATAGCAATCCATACTCTCTTGCAGAATCGGATGGATTTCATCATTTCTCTTGTTCTTTTCTCCCAAAATAGTTGTAACCTCATCAACTACTCTCATCTTCTCAATTCTTTGCTCATCATCTGTGCTGTCTTCATCTGAATCGTGCTTCTTAATATAGAAATTCTTGCCTAATCCCTTCAGCATGATATTCATTCCCTTTCTATTCAGATATTTCTCATTCCATTCATCCCAATCATCAATAATTACCTGCTGAATTCTTCCTTGTGTTTGATCAGTGTAAGGTCTGTGCTCCTTGTATGCATTTTCCCTGCACATAGCATCATACCTGACATACTTCTCGATGAATTCTTTCTTCCTCTCCTGGACATATCCATGAACTTCCTGTTGGAGAGTTAGAGGTAATCTCTTCATGATCTTATTGGGTCTATCTGTAATGAGTAGATTTGCATCTGCTGGTGTTATTGATGGAGCTGAAACTTTTCTGAAATTCGCTACAGGTTCCAGTCCTTCATTAACAACTGATTCTCTGAAAATATTCCTTACTATGTTTTGTGGTGTCTGTTTCGCATCTGATCTCTGCTTCCTGTTTTTGCCTGATCTCTCAGCTTCTCTCTTCTCTGCATCCTTAATCCATGCTTGCTGTTCTGGCATCAATTCAGCAAACTCCTCCAAAGGAAATTCCTCATTAGGTTTCCTTACCAACCCTGGTTTAAGAATCCTTTTCCTTAGATCATCCCCTTTTGACCATTTATTCATATACCTGATCCAGCTATTTCTAGCTTCTTGAATAATTCTAAGGACATCTTTCCATACCGCCTGACCCTGTTTAGCTTTCTTGAAATAAGGCTCGAGGTCATGCCTTAAATTGATCCGAGCATCAATAATCTTTTCTAGGGCCAGATTCGTTAAGAAATTCTGTTCAATGGGTCCCTTCTTGTTCAGGAATGTTGGAGGCATGTATGCAGGGAGTGCCTGCTGAGCATCATAGACTCTAGCATTCCGGATTTCATTAAGTTTGCAGCAATATTTGGTGAGTCGCTTCACATATTTTGGTAGTGGTTGGGGATCAAAGTAATCCAACTCCAGCCCTGTCTGATCTTTTGGATTGATAATTCTGTAGCACTCCTGATTCCACTCAGCCATGCACTTCCTTTCCCTTTCCAAAATTCTTTCCAGTCTGATTTCATTAGGCCAATGCCTATCATTGATCAGAATTATCATTTGATCATCCCAAAATCTATTCATCTTATTCCAGAATGCTTCTTCTAAATCAATCCTTAATGATTTCTTTTCCTTATCTGGTATATGTTGAAGCATAAATGGATTGATATAAAAGTCTGGAGGTGAAATTTGCATTGCTGTCCATCCACCACTCCTCCGAATAGTTTCTACCATCTTAACCGTTCTCGTCTTTGCCAAGAATGATTTCTCTTTCTTATCCGATTCTATATTTCGAGCTTGAAGTTCTTCATAGGTCATCTTATGAATCCTTAAGAAACAAGAACAACTGGTAAATTAGTGTCACCATACTCACATTTAGAGCTTGACTCTAAATGTGCAAATGATAGAAAAGAAACATAATACCAGATTTTCTTTTTATCTTCATCATTCTATTCATGACATCACCATACTCACATTTAGAGATTTGCTCTAAATGTGAACATTTCAATGCTAACTGAGTCTAATTTAATCAGAAAATAGCAGGAAATTCGAATTCAAAACATCATTAATCAAAAGCAAAACATCAGATTCAAAATATGGAACTACAAAGCATGGTGTTTCTTATGACATTCAACCTATCAATTACAAATGAGGAGGTGTCTCTGCCTCAATTCCAAATCTGAGAAACAGATTACAATGCTCAGAGACTAAGCACCTCATACAGTAAATTGACACAACTCCATAAGTATTCCTTGAGGGACCATGATTGTTATCATAATAGCTCCTAAGGTCACAAAATCTCTTCTTGGGTTGTCCTTGAAAAGGTGAGATGAATTCCTCATAACTGGATAACCACCCTCTGACTTGAAGTCGAAGATCCTTGAGTCTTCGTCTATTCTTGCACAGAGGAGCGAAGAGCCAAATTCCCTTCTCTTGCTCTTCCCTTTCATCCTTACTTAAGAGCATAAGAGCTTTTACATAGATGGATGGGTTCAAACGCTGCTTGTTCATTCTTGTCTTTGACGAATAAACGCAGTGCCTCATGTAACTGGTACATCCAATTTCCTGCATTTTTGCAGGTTTCAAGGAAAATGCTTTGTGTCTCTTCAAAAGTTCCCCATCCCCATGCTGTAAAGTCTTCAAGAGAAGCCTTTTTCAAAACTAAAGGATGATGAGTAGCTTTTTCGAGCTCTTTGCAGACCAGTTTACAATTAAAGACAGTCTCAAGGTGGTCAAATGCAAATCTTGATAAAATGTTTCCAAGAATCTCATAGGGAAGATCTGTGATCTGAGTTTCCCCCGATCCAGATTTCTCTAGTGAAGTCCTTGGTTGCTTTGATGAGGTTCCAATTTCATAGCTGAATAAAATTAAAAACAAAAATAGAATTAAAAACTAGAGAATGCAATTCATTAATGGAAATGGGATGTACAGCTTTGAATCATCCACATAATTCTCTGTCCCAAGACAAAAACACAAAAGATACAAGCAAAGAAAACATCAATCACTTGATTTCTAGATTATTCTAATTCTAGTAGTTCTTCTTCATTCTGATCTTCTTCTGCATTGTTCCATTGCTCCCATTCAAATAATATGCCTAGTTCGCCACTTGCTCTTCTGTATTGCTTGACATAATCAAACAGTTCACAAGGAATACACTCCATCCTTTCATTAAAAGGTAATTGCTGTCGCTCTTGGATAGAGTGATTCTTACAAAAACTCCTTTCCTCTTGATCAAGGAATGGGTTTGGGAACTTTTCACCATAAAGGAGCCAGTGGAGAACACTCATTTTTAAGAATAGAAGTTCAAAAGGATCTTGAGTCACAGATTTGATCAATTGAATTCCTTCCTCATCCAGCTGCGGATCTTGTTTGGAAAGCAGTAGAAAGGATCTTATGAAAGTGGTTGGTTTGTGTTTATCATCTAAACCAGGCTTAAGAATTTCATAAGCTTTTTCCTCATTTTTATCCTCGACAAAGGCTATCAATGCAGGCACAATATTAAACATATAGTTGCCTGCATCCTGGCATCTTTTAATGAATCTGACTTGGTTACTTGGATAAGCATCTCCTCTCCAAACAGCACAAGTTTCCAAATTAGCTCTTTTTAGAGCTAACGATGACATGCTTGCTGAGAGAAATTGCTTAGAAGTTTCGGACGCTCTAAAAAGTGCCTTTATGCTTTCCATTCCTAGTCTTGACAGAATGTCTCCCAGTAACTCTATTGGTAAATCAAGTAATTGAGTTTCCAAGAGTTGAGGGTTTTCAACATTTCTGAAAAGAAAAGGAGAAAGAACACAGAATTCAAAGTTAAACTCAACATTTATGTAGCAATGAGATTAGATTTTATTATCAAAATCAGGCTACATTACATTGTGCAAAATATCTGATCTAGTGACAGTTTCAAAGTTAAAAATTAGAAGACATGTCACATACATCAATCTCTTTCTCCTTTGTCCAAAAGCTTATTCATTAATGCTATAATTATCAGAGTTCTCCCCTGCTGCCATTCTAAAGTCAGCTATGGCTCTTTTTGTGTCACAGCAGAGATAGCAGACCTGATCGGCTGTATAGTATGATGACTTATGGAAGGTTTCCTGATCACGAACTTCTACAACACAGAATTCCCAATTTTCCTGCCCTAAGAATGGATTTGGGACATATTCCCATTCTGAAACTAGGGTGAGAAGATTGTATCTAAATTCATAACTGTTTAATCTATCCTTTAAGATTGGACTAATTAAGCGAAGTCCAGCTTCTATCTCTTCCCTAGAACTTTTACTTAGGCAACATAAAGCTTTAAAATATTGGGAAATCTTAAAGTTATCTTCTATTCCCTCATCCAGGATCTGAAATGCCTTGGATCCTTTCCCTTGTATAAACAATTCCAAGGCCTTGGGCAAATTCAGAATATGATTCTCAGCCTCTCTACAGGCATCTAGGAAATTGATTTTACCAGAGGATTCATTGGAAATTCTTTTAAAGGCTAGATCCTGTACATTAAATCTCCGAAGGACAATAGGATATTCTGAGGCTATTGTGAATGTTGAACAGATTTGTTTGCACTTGAGCAGATCTTCAAAGCTGCTCTGCCCTACTCGTGACAGAATCTCCCTAAGGACATCCAATGGAAGATCAGTCAGATGTAAAGCAGATGACTCAGAAGGCTGCTCCTCACTGTTATTTAATCGAATTTTAAAGAAGAAGAATCAGTTGAAATTATACTCCAAGTTTTACAATTAGGGAAGAACGAGAGTGGATGAAAAAAAAAAACTTAAACCCTAGTATGAGTAAAGACATTATAATGCAGAATGTAACAACTTTAAACATCAGGAAGAAATGCGATGAAAAATGAACGGAGAGCTTACGGGTTGTTGCTCGCCATTAGGATTGTTCCTGAAGCTGAGTGTTACTGAAGAAGAGTTTCGCAAATAGAGGAAGAAAAAAAAAACTTCAAAGATGGCGGTTTCTTCTCGAGAGAGAATATGAAAAGATATGAAAATAATTTGAAAAGATAAGAAGGTTATAGGTCTTATATAAAACAATGGGCTGGCCTAGTTAAAGAATAAAAAGTAGGGTACTCAAGTACTCAGAGTGTACTCACTCATTCTAGACCTGCCACATCAGTGAGTCTGGTTATTGATTCAAAAATTGAGTTAAAGAACTCAAACAACATAAATTGGATAAAATTGGATTGGTTGAGAACAAAGCGAGGGGTAATCATTGAAAAGGATTAAGACTTCTAAATTTAATAATAAGTCTGGTTAAATCTTCGTCACCAGATTCATCTTAATGCCTAACAAAAATCCACCCTTAGCTTATTTATTTACAGATTACCAATTCTTCCATCCCATTTCCTGATTTCCAGTTTCATCTTTAATTCATTTTTAAATTGAGTAAAGAAACTGATCATACAAAATAGAAAAGTAGGAGAATTGTAATACATAAAATCCAAATGATCCAAAATACATCAAAATATCCAGAAATTACAAACATATATAATACTATAGAATTTCTAGCTCTAACTGCTCAAGGGTCAATTTCCTCATCATCGGAGTCGGTCCACATGAACTCATCAGGAAACACTTCACCACAATACAGTCTAAACTGCCTCACCATGTCAAAGAATTGACATGGGATGCAGTCCATCCTGATGTGTGGTGGTAGTAAGACTCGAACCTGCAAGGTGTGATCCTTACAGTAGCTCATCTCTGGTTGCCCTAGAAAAGGATTTGGAAGTTGAGGAATATGGGTGAACCAATGAAAAAGATAGATTTTGATGAAAACCACTTCTAAAATATCAGAAGCTACTGTTTGGACCAACCCTAATCCTTCTTCAATCCACTTATCCTCTTGTTTCGTTAATAGGAGCATTGTTCTGAGCAGAATAGTAGGTTCATGCCCATCATCTAGTCCTGGCTTGAGGATTTCATATGCCTTCTTCTCATCTTTTTCCTCCACAAATGCCTTTAATGCAGGTTCAATGTTGAACATGAAGTTCCCTACATTTTGACACTCCCGAATGAATCTTTTCTGGTTGTCCGGATAAACATCCTCTCTCCATCTCATACACGATTCCAAGTCCACTCTCTTGTATACAAGATGGGTTTTGCTTGCCTGGTAAAATAATGGAGAGACTTCTGCTATCCTGAAGAGCTCTCTAACATTATCCTTTCCGATTCTTGATAGGATATCCCCCAACAACTCAGTGGGTAAATGGGATATTTGAGTCCCAATGCGCTGTGGATTCCTAGCATTTCTGTTTCCAGAAAATAATATGATGAGGAACACAGGGGAATACTTTTATGATGGAACCAGAATATTCGAAATGGGAGTTTCATTCCTAATATGAAGTTCCAAAGTCTCATATGGATAATGCATCAGTTACAAACTAAAAATTTCAGAAAAGATTCTCCGGATTAATGAGTATAAAGAAACGGCTCTTAGTTATGAGGAATCTTAAATGATTAATGTTTCGTTTTCTACAACCATTCCCTAAAAAAAATAGAAACATGAACCCTAGGTCTAGAAATGCAATCTGACAACAAATTTTTCAAAATAGAACTAAGAATAAAAGAAAGAGAAGATGAACGAGATTGCTTACGGATTGTTCTCGGCCATGATCTTGCTTATGAGAATGGTTGAGAGTGATAAAAATGGTGTATGGCGATTTCTTCTTGAGTAAGAGAAGAAAATCTGATGAAAATTTTTGAAATGACAAGTGAGAGGAATGACTGCAAGGACAGAGACGCCTATTTTTATCTAAAGACTGCAGGGGTCAAGATAGTAAATCTTGTCTCTGCAGGGAGTAATGATTAAGCCTAAAATAACCCTATTTCGAAGATTTTTATTTAAAAGGACAGATAAAAATCTAATGTAAAGGATAAGATCAATCAAGTTGTTTCCTTTTAATAAAAATGAAGCGAGGAGTAAATATATAGCAACACCAAAAGGGGTTAGTATTTAGATACAAATTAAGAGATTACATAATCGATCAGTTTGAATCTGAATCAGTTTCTAATTCTGACTCAGATTCAATTACATGCTCATTAAAATTTTCTCTTAATCTCCTAACTAAACTAGTAACCTCACAACACAAACAATCAATGTTTGTGGCACCATAGTTAAAGTGTGGAGGTTCCCTAACTAAGTCCCTACTATGTGGCGCTAAATAATCGCAGTACTCGCGATGTCCCTGTCCCTTAAAGGGATTAGGCTCCTCTTCGCTTTCATTGAATAGCTTGCTGATCTTCGCCTCCATCTTGCGGATGTGATCTTCATCTTTAAAGATTGATCCGAGAAGATACAATCCCTCATCAATTTCCTCAAGGCTCTCCAAACTCAAAAGAATGAAGGCCTTGATAAAGATTGAGGGGTGATGGTTGTCATCGACTCCAGGTTTAAGAACTTCAAAAGCGGCTTCCTTGAGCCCTGTATTGCAGAATCTCAAGAGTGCAGGTTCTAGCTTCAGCATGAAATTTCCCGCCTCTCTGCATCTTCGAAGTATTCGGATGTAATGAGAGTCAAGTGTCCTCTCTGCAGTCATCCTCCTTTCCACATTTGCCCTCCTCCATACTATAGGCGCCATAGTTGCTTTGGCGAACTTTTTGCAGGTTGGGGCTAACCTGGCTACATCCTTCATCTCTTCTCTTCCCAACCTTGAGAGAATATCTCCCAAGATTTCTTCAGGAATGTCTAGAATGGATGTTCTAGCATTTGGAGCTGCTGCGGCCATTCTATCTTTTGAATATGGTTTTAGGATAATTTCTCAGGATGGAAATGTTTGAGATGAAAGAAGAGGAGGATTCGACTAGATTTTATAGCAGAAAAACTAAATTCTGCCATAATTACTGGCGGTTGAAACGACGTGATGGTTAGTGTACGAGAAGAAGAAGAGTCTGAAAAGGGTATTTTGGTCTTTGAGAAGTTTGAAAATCTATCCGTTCAAAATTCCCAGACTCTCGCTCTGTCGATTGTCATTGCGTGGGTATAAAAATCCTTTTCTCGCTTTGTTAATTACAAAGCGAGAAAACATTCTTGTACAATTCCCAGAGTAAAATAGTCTCGCTTTGTTTTTCAACAAAGCGTAGACACCAAACTCTTATTCCTTAACAAATTATAATTTTGACAGAATAAAAATTTGAACTGATCACCTCGCATCATAACTTTTACAAAGCGTGAGTAAGAGTAATTCATTTTTAACTCACGCTTTGACAAAATTACAGAAGCGTGGCCTCAGGATCCATTCATACTCCATTTTCCAAACACTTAATACTCAAAAACCTGTTTGAAAATTCATGTCTCTTCCTCCTTCATTCCATCACAGCTTCATTTCTCGGATTCCTGAAAATAAAGAATAAAAGAATTAGAGATGAAAAATAAATCTAAAGAAAAAGGGAATACTACTCAGTTAACCTGGGTAGTATCCACCCCCTATATATATATATATATATATATATATATATATTTTTTTTTTTAAGAAAACAGAAAATTAAGGATTATCCAAATATTCAGTTTGGATATTTAGATCTTGTTGACCAATATATTCCTTCAGCCTGTGTCCATTTACAGTCTTTTCTCCTTCATTGAGCATAATTGTCACGGATCCATTGTCATGAACAGCTACAACAGGAAATGGTCCTGTCCACCTTGATCTGAGCTTACCTGGAAATAATTTCAAACGAGAATTATAAAGCAAAACCAATTGACCAACAGAAAATTCTTTATGTTTAATTTTTGAATCATGAATTTTCTTAGTTCGATCTTTATAAATCTTGCTGCTTTCATATGCTTCCAGTCTCATCTCTTCTAGTTTAGACAGATCAAACTTCCTCTTATCTTGTCCTGACTGAAAATCCATGTTGAGCATTTTAATGGCCCAATATGCTCTATGTTCTAACTCAACTGGAAGATGACATGCTTTTCCAAAAACTAATCTGTAGGGAGACATTCCTATAGGAGTTTTAAAAGCAGTTCTGTAAGCCCATAAAGCATCATCTAACTTCTTTGACCAGTCTTTTCTTGTAATGTTCACAGAAGCTTGTAGAATGTGCTTGATTTCCTTATTAGATACCTCCACCTGTCCACTTGTCTGAGGATGATATGGTGATCCAACTTTGTGATGAACGCCATACTGCTTTAGTAATTTCTCAAAAAGTTTATTCACAAAGTGAGATCCTCCATCAGATATAATGGCACGAGGGGCTCCAAACCTGGTAAAAATATTCTTCTGTAGAAATTTAGTAACTTGTTTAGCTTCATTATTGGGTAAGGCTACTGCCTCTACCCATTTTGAAACATAATCAACAGCTACTAAAATATAATGATTACCAAAAGATGGGGGAAATGGTCCCATAAAATCAATTCCCCAGACATCAAATATCTCTACTTCTAAAATCCCCTTTTGAGGCATTTCTTCTCTCATTGAAATGTTTCCCAATCTTTGACATCTATCACACATCTTTATAAGTTTCTGGGAATCCAAAAAGATAGTTGGCCAGTAAAACCCACAGTCTAAAACTTTTCTAGCAGTCCTAGCAGGACCATGATGGCCTCCTAAAGGGTTCTCATGACACTTTCTGACAATTTGGAAACCTTCTTTTTCATGAACACAGCGCCTAATAACCTGGTCTGAACAAAACTTGAATAAAAAGGGGTCATCCCAATAGTACTTCTGAATTTCTCTGAAAAACCTCGACTTCTGATGAGAGTCTTTAAATTTTGGGACAATCTTGCAAGCTAGATAATTAGCAAAATCTGAAAACCAAGGACAATCAAATTGATGCAACTGCAAAGCATACAATTGTTCATCTGGGAATTTATCATTTACAACTTCCTCCTTCTCTGTTTTCTCCTCCAATCTAGAAAGGTGGTCTGCTACTCCATTATCTTTTCCTTTTCTATCCTTGATAATAATGTCAAATTCTTGTAGAAGTAAAACCCATCTTATCAACCTCGGTTTGGCTTCTTGCTTTGAGAAAAGATATCGTAATGCAGAATGATCTGTGTAAACTATAGTTTGGGCTCCAATAAGATACTGTCTGAACTTATCAAAGGCAAAAACTACAGCATACATTTCCTTTTCTGTAGTAGTGTAGTTTATCTGGGCATCATTAAGAGTATGGCTAGCATAATAGATAACATGATGTTTGCCTTCTTTGTGTTGCCCCAAAACTGCTCCTACTGCATTCTCACTTCCATCGCACATAAGCTCAAAAGGTAGACTCCAATCAGGAGACTGAACTATAGGTGCAGTGATTAATTTCTCCTTCAAAGTCTTAAAAGCCGTTAAGCAGTCTTCATCAAAGCTGAATGTCACATCCTTATGAAGAAGATTACACAAGGGTCTTGCTATCTTAGAAAAGTCCTTAATAAACCTTCTATAAAAACCAGCATGACCAAGAAAACTCCTTACTGCCTTAATTGTTTTAGGTGGTGGTAGATTTGCTATTACAGAAACCTTAGCCTTATCTACTTCTATTCCTGCTCTAGATACTTTGTGTCCCAGGACAATTCCTTCTTGAACCATAAAATGACACTTTTCCCAGTTAAGAACTAAGTTAGTGTCCTCACATCTCTGCAAAATTTTTGACAAATTTTTTAAAGAATCTTCAAAGTCAGTTCCATGAACAGTAAAATCATCCATAAACACTTCAATGCATTTTTCAATAAAATCAGAGAAAATACTCATCATGCATCTTTGAAATGTAGCAGGAGCATTACATAATCCAAAAGGCATTCTTCTATAAGCAAATGTTCCATATGGGCATGTAAAAGTTGTTTTCTCATGATCTTCACTAGCAATAACTATTTGATTATAACCTGAATAACCATCGAGAAAACTATAAAATGGTTTACCTGACAATCTTTCTAACATTTGATCAATGAACGGTAAAGGAAAATGATCTTTTCTTGTGGCAGTGTTTAATTTTCTATAGTCAATGCAAACTCTCCAACCAGTTACTGGTCTTGTTGCTACTTCATCACCATGTTCATTTGTCACAATACAAATCCCACCCTTTTTGGGTACAACTTGCGTTGGACTTACCCATTTACTATTAGAGATAGGATAGATTATACCTGCATCAAGTAGCTTGATTACCTCCTTCTTGACAACTTCCTGCATTGGTGGGTTTAGCCTCCTTTGTGGTTGTCTGGAAGGTTTGTATTCATCCTCCATCAGAATCCTATGCATACAAATGTGTGGACTGATGCCTTTGATATCTGCTATAGTCCAAGCAATTGCCTGAATATGATTTTTAAGAGTACCTACTAAAGCTTGTTCTTGTTCTTCACTCAATTTGGATGAAATTATTACCGGAAGCTTCTTTTTGTCTGCCAAGAAGGCATACTTAAGATGTTCTGGTAATACTTTAAGCTCAAGCTCAGGTGGGTTTTCTATTGATGGAGTTAATCTGCTTCGAGTTTGCACTTCCATCTTTAAATCAGATCCTTCCTCAAAAGGGTCTGTTTCATCAATGTCATCCTCAGATTGCTCTGAAGATGGCATATCCTCACTTTCTGATCCATCCTTGATTTCACCAGTCTCAGGATCAGCGAATCTAACCGCACACAAGTAAGCAAAAGTAGCATCTTTAGCATTTGTGAGTGGGGTGAGATTGTTCTCAGTTACATCAGTGGTAAAGAGATTATAGTAATCAAAAAGATTTCCCCCCTCCATAGTACTATCTTCTAATTCATTCCCCGCTACATTGGTTTCAAAAGCGTTAAAAGGATATGTTGACATCTTCATCATGTCAAAAGTGACCTCCTGGTTATCAACATGAAGCTTCACTATGCCATTCTTTGCATCAATCATGGCTCCCGCAGTCACCAGAAAAGGCCTTCCCAATATGATAGGAATTCTGACATTTTCGTCGATATCAAGAATGACAAAGTCAGCTGGAAAACAAAGGCCTCCTGTCTTTACTATAACATCTTCAATGATCCCTTCTGGTCTGGTGCTCGATTGATCAGCAAAGAAGAGGGTCATATTGACTGGCCTCATCTTTCCCAAATCCAAACGTCTCGCCATAGCCAGTGGCATTACATTGATGCTGCTTCCTAAGTCACAGAGTCCTCGCCCAGCTTCTTTACAGTTGATAATCAGAGGTAAAGTGAAACTCCCTGGATCTTCAAGCTTTGGAGGAATTCTCTGCTGAAGAACCAAGCTACAGTTTTGATTTAGGACCACCATGTGCTGCTCTCCTGCACTTCTTTTCCCTGAAATTAATTCTTTCAGAAACTTAGCGTAAGTGGGCATTTCAGCAATTAATTCAACCAAAGGGATTGATATTTCAATGGCCTTAATCTTTTCAAGAAATTTCTTAAATTTAATTTCTTGAAGATCATTTTTGAGTCTCCCAGGATATGGTATCCTGGGCATGTGCTCATCCAGTGAATCCTTTTTGTTACCTGTAGAGTTAGGATTATCATTACCTCCCTCTTTTTCCTTAGGAAAGGAATATCCTGAGACATTCTTTTCCAAACCCTTATCCTCAAGTATCTGTCTCTGTTCAGGGTGATCATCTTTTTCCATTGTTTGAACATCCTTGAACTTTTTCTGCTGCAGCAACCTATCTCTTTTCTTTTCAAATTCAGGATCAACAACCTCTTTTCCTCCCCTCAATGTAACTGCCTTACATTGTGGATTTGTTTCAGAAGAACTTGGTAATTTTCCTTTTTCTCTCTGCTGTAATAATTTGGCCATCTCTGTTACTGAATTCTCAACATTCTTGATTGAAGCCTGCAGTTGGTTATTCGTCTCTGTCTGCTTAACAATGAACTCCTTCAGAGCATTTTCCACCTTTAAAGAGTAAGTATTATCTTGAGCAACAGGATAAGGTTGTTGTGGAAAGTTCACCGGGACTGGTGCAAACTATCCAAATGGCCTATTCTGTTGGTTCACCTGCTGGAAAGGTCTCTGTGGGTACATCTGTTGTTGTGGATAAAATGGTTGTGGAAGACGAAACTGCTGCTGATTTGGTTGTTGTGGGTTCAGAAGATGTGCATTTTGCGCGTTCTGAGTATTACCATAGCTCAGATTCGGGTGTTTGTTTTGGAACCCGGTGTAGTTGCAACTCTCATCTTGCTTTGGGGCTTCCTGAATTTGTGGACACTGATCATTGTGATGTGGCCCTGAGCAAATTCCACACTGATACACAGGTTCCATTGGAGCAGGTTGAAGGACCATTACTGGTTGCTGTTGTTGTTGATGCTGAGCCTGTTGATTTGCTTGCTGAGCCAACTGTAGATCAGCAATCTGCTTGGAGAGTGCTGCAAATTTCTCTTCATTTTTATCTGTATGGATGACAAGACTTTTTCTGGTAGGAGATGGTGGATCATCGTCCTGGAGGACTGCCCTGCTGGCTGTCATAGTATCTATTGTTGACCACGCTCTATCAAGTGGCGTTTGAAGCAATTGTTCCCCTCCAGTGGCATTGATCATCATCTGCCAGGTGTGAGTTAGTCCGGTGAAGAAAATCTTCAATAACCTTCTTTCAGTTATACCATGTTGTGGGCATCTCTTGAGCATGTCGAAGAATCTGTCCCGGGCATCCTTAAGAGATTCCCCTTTTCTCATCTTGAAACTAGAGATCTTGTCTACCCATTCGTCAACTTTGCTTTCAGGAAAATACTTGAGTAGGAAATTCCTGACTAATTCTGGCCATGTAGCCTTCTGTTGAGCATTTAATGAATCATACCATTCTTTAGCGGAGCCATCCAGAGAGAATGGAAACATAGCCAATTGAATGGTTTCCCTTGAAGCTCTTCCTTTCTTTACTGTCTTACTTAGTTCAACAAACTTCTTGAGATGTAAATGTGGATCTTCAGCACTCATTCCATAAAAAGCTCTAGAAGATGCTAGGTTCAATATACCAGGTGGTATATCAACCTCCTCATCCGTCCCAGCCAAATATTGATCGACATTAGGTTGCCATGGTTGATATTGCTCTTCTTGAGGGTTCGGAACAGGATTAGCAAAATTTGGTGGAAAATAGTGTTGATGAATAAATTGTGGTGCAGCAGCTCTTTGTGGTGCTTGAAAAGGTCCTCGAAGTGGAATGTTTTGCTGATTATCTGGTTGTCCATTTGGCAAGTTCCCAGGTCCGTCATTCTGTCCATTGTTAGCCATCCTTGTTATGGTTGAAAGATTTCCTTCTGCAAGATCTCTCTGTCTCCTTCTTGCACTTGCTCTGATCAGCCTTGCTGTTCTCTCAAGTTCACAATTAAAAGGAAGCAAAGGTGGTCTTGAAGATCGAGTTTTTCTCTCGCTCATAAACTGTTGAGGCTTCTCTATGAACAAAATGAAAGAATTTGTGAATTCGTTATAATAAAAAGTAAATAATTACAATTAAACCAAGAATATCTACAGTTCTAAAATTCATAACGCTACACCCTCCCCGGCAACGGCGCCATGAAGCTTTTGAGGTGAAACCCCGGTCAGTGCCCCCCAACAGCCTTTACACTATAATCTCTATAGGGCTGTTAAAAAGCTTGCCTAGTTTTTCCTACCGAAAGCGCACGGTATCAAGCTGCAATATTTATTTTAATTGTCGGGATCGTTCAAAAGAGAGTTACACGATAGAAGTGTTTTAATAGAATTATTAGCTTCAGAATCTGTCTCTATTCTTGATTTAAGAATGTTGTAATGATTATTACTAAAGAATACTACTGAAATGTAAATGCTTAAAGCTGTAAATGTAGTAAAGAAAACAATTAAAATGATGTAGAACATTATGATCTTATTCACGTGTTTAAGGTGCTACAGACCAAATCAAATGAAATAAGAATATGATGAGATTATCATACTTCATTTGGCTAGAACATAATGAAAGTTCATTGAGATAGAAAGAATCCTTTACACAACTTAATCAATTCTTCATGTCTTCAATCACTTCCCAAGACAGGTACTTATGATTCAGTGTCATGACATTGTAAGCTCTGAAATCATGGAATACCATCATCACAGAATGATCTGTCAGACTCCTTCTGTGATAAAAGCTTTCAGAATTGTCACTTAATCTTTTTCTTTCAGACTCAGATTAAGCCTTTGACAACTCGAGGTCACTTCTAAATCTTACTATATTCATCTGAACTTGAAGTTGTTCTTTTTATTACTCTGATCAAACTGATCTTATGATCCTGTATTGGATGTCCTCTACAACAAATGAAAAAAAAAGCTAATATTTAAATCTATCATCCAATGTTTTCATAAGACTTATTTCTTCAGAGTAATTCCTGCAAGTATTCATAAGGAATAATAGTCTTGTAAGTATATCAAGATGAAATTGCTATTCAACTTCCTTGACTTATCCAGACTACTCAGATTTGTATAACTGATTTAGCTCAAGAAATCTCTGTAAACAGTTCCAAATATCCATGATTTGACTCAGGATTAGTAGACTGTAGTAGAAATATTTAATCTCCTACTCATAGCTATAGTGATAACTATAATACCATGAACCCCGGAAATTAATCTTCGTGATACTCTACTAATTTTTAGGACAAAAGATGGTTCTTGAAACATCTTTCCCTTTTAAACGACAGGTACTAAATGCCCAACTGAAGAACAAGTTTGTTCTTTATCAGTCCTGAGTAAATAATGACTGAGAAAACCTATATCATCATCTCTCTCAGTGTACCAGTGTAAATAGTAATACGTGTTGCACATATGAATTGTAAATTTTGTAGTCATGAAGTAAGATTACTCATCATATACTGGGAAATATCCCAAAATATTACATGTATATGTAGTATTATATGTATAAAGAGACATTGAGGGTTCTGAATCCTCTTAATCAAAATGCAAGGATGCTTCCAAAATATACATTGGAAACTAGACAGAATTAGGAAATAACTTTCCCAAGAAAAAGAATTTGAGAAATAACTCTGCAAAATAAGTGTCCAAAATAGCTCGCAGTAACTATTTTGGGTTTCAAACTATGAACATTCCAATTTTCCGCACGCTATGTCTGTACAGCATGGAGGGAGCTAATATTCAAAGAATGTTCTCCAGATTTTGTTTATACAAAGAACTGAATGCCTCGCGATAGTTTCTGTAAGAATGCGGCGAGGTACTCAATTCCTACTTATAGATAGTGGTTATATACATATAAGAAGTAAAAGTGAATGATTAATACCCTATAAAATGGATATCAAGTCTATTGCTGTTATAGATTGATCCTCTCGCTTTGTCAGATTGACATCGCGTGAGTATTTGAATAGCCTTTGTCATAATAGATCTATCTGGATATTTCCTCGCATCATCTTTTAGGATGAAGCGAGGGAGTATCCTTATTCGAAGTAAATGATCAGAATTTATAACTGTCATAACTACCTTCTGGAATTTCTGTTTAGAAAATTATGAACATAGAATCTTTTGCATCCAAGTTCATGAACTCAAAATTATTGATTCTCAAAGATTATCAAGCGATGATTAACACTGCATGGGTCTCTAGGAACCTTTTAGAGTTCTGAACATTAAACCTTATGATTCTCATCTATAAACATAACATTGACAGAAAATCGAGTAAATTCATAATTCTGCCAGATCATACCTAACTCGGTTACAACATCCAAATTTCTTACGTAATTGGAACGAACAATTTGCGCATTAAAAATGTGGAAGTGTTATGATCTTCGAAAATCGAATTCAAGATATGATGCAAAATTCAGATTGAATGATGAAATTGAGGTTTATACTCTGCTGAAACAGAATTACGAAATGGAAATAGAAACCAGAAAGATAAGAAATTCACAATCTGATAACCGATCATTCTTCCTGTATCTCAAATAACAAAGAATTAAAAACGAATACACCTGGAAATCTGATTGCTATCAGAATAGTGCAAAGATGAGCGAGCGAGTCGGAGTTTAGATGATGATCGTCATGATTAGGGGTGTAAATGAGACTGATAGGCTCGTGAATTGTTCGAGCTCGGCTCGGTCAAAATTCGGTTCAAGCTCGACTCGAAATGGCTCGGTTCGAGCTCGAGCTCGGCTCGTAACATACATGATCTCAAGCCGAGCCAACCACTATTCGGCTCGAAAGCTCGATAATAGGCTCGATTTATTTTTATACATATATTTATTTATTATTAAATATAGAAATTATATAAAATATTAAAAGTATAGTATTATTATTGTTTATATCTTTTAATTTTTAAATTAAAAATATATTATTAATTAAACATATATTTTTAAAATTATTTAATATGTAGATTAGACGATTAAATATAATTAAATATGTACAATATATTAAATATAATCTTTTATAAATTATGTAAGAATGAAAATGATACTAGTTCGAGCTCGGCTCGACTCGGTCAAAGCTCGGCTCGAAGTAGCTCGGTCAACGCTCGGCTCGGTCAAAGCTCGGCTCGAATTCTTATGAGCTCAAGCCGAGCTTACCACTATTCGGGCTCGGCTCGGCTCGTTTACACCCCTAGTCATGATGGATGAACAAGCGATCCGAAAGCAACTCTCCTCCCAGGGTATCCTCTAGCTAATCTAACAACTAATCTTAAAGAAATCTACTGCGAAATTGAATTACAGATCTACGAAAACAAATTACAAATCTGAAGAACATCAAAGTAAATTGCAGAGAAAATTAAATCCTAACCTACCTACTAAATTCTAAAAAGTGGACTGGAGAGTAAAGTCGAGCTATTCTCTTCAATCTCCCGCCTGCTGAGCTGATTCCCCAAGGGTCTTATTTATAGATGGGTGTTGTAACTGCTTCTGCCTTGGATGATAACCGCTCGCATCAGAATAGCTCTCCTCTCGCTTTGTCCAGTTCCTTCAAAGCGAGAGTCAGAAATGTAATCATCTTTCTTGATGAGGCGAGGTCTCACAGTTTCTCCAAGGAATCTGCTTCTCGCCATAACGGATAAAACTTCTGTCTTGCACTGACTTCCTTTCCTCGCGATGTCAATCATCATCGCGTGGACTTCAGCATCTGCACATTTTCCTTAAACCTTTTACTGATTTAGGAAACAAGCCCTCGCACCATTCCTTTTCTTTCCTCGCTATGTCCTTTCCACTTCCTGCTGTTTTCCAGCTTAACTTCCTTCTGCATGACAAAGCGTGGATCAGTTCAATAGAAACACTGCGTGCGAGACTTACAACGAAAACTCAGAATTTCAAGCCATTTTTCATGTATTTCCAACTTCTTTGCAATCTTAATTCTTCTTCCATCTTTTCTAATCCTTTATGATCATTCATCAAAAATCAATGGAATTAAGAGCAAAAGATCATCATTAAGACACTAAATTGGACGCAAATGACAGTCACAAAAGGCTGTCATCACCGCCGGTACGTCATAGGTCTCCATATATGTATGTACTGACTCAAACCTACAATTTTATTTTTTATTTTTTAAAAAAGGATCAGTGTTAAAAAAGAAAACAAGTTTAAACAAGGCTTGAAGACTACTCATGTAAGAAACAATACAAAATGAATAGTTTTAGATTTTAACTACACACTTTCTGTTTTTCAACCATACCTAGTCACATGAAGACTTTCAGAATCCTCTACTTTGTGGGCACAAATTTTCCATTTGCAATCCTCAGCCTGACTTTCTGCGTAAACCCGATCCGGTGTTGCCCGTGTAAATTTCACAGGCCTATGCTCCATAAGACTATCTATATCCGTAACCACCTCAACCACCTCAACCATCCAAACATCTCATTATTTAATTAATTTCTCTCTCCTCCAACTCATCAATATCCATCCCAACCCAACCACCCAAATTTTACATACTTTATCAATAACCACCCAACCATCCAACCACAATATTATATATAATTATTTTAATTATATAATTTTAAATTATGTTGAAAAATTAAAAATTAAATGTATAAAAAATATGAATATTTTAGTCTTACTTGTAAAGAATCAAAAATCTAAAATTTTAATATATTTTTTTATTTATTTTTATTTTCTGTAAATCTTAAAATGGGTTAAATATATCAAAATTGATATATTATGAATTTAACAAAAATATGGCAAGAGTGGTCTCTATTTGTAGAGAATGAAAGATTATAAAATATGGTATAGTTTTTATTTATTTTTATTTTAAAATATAAAAAAATAATGATTTTAATAGGATTTGTTTAAAATTTTAGTTGACCAATGGGAATGAGACAAATGTCTCCATCCCATTGGTCAATGGAAATGAGACCAAGTGGTCTAATTTATTTTTTGGTCAACCAAGGTTGGGGACCAAGACTCAATTTTATCTTTTTTTTTTTAATCTCCATAATGAGGTGGCGGTTGGGGACAAAAGTGGTGGGATCATGGATAAAGGTGGTCTAACAGCTAGTGACCGGACCGCTTTCCTGAATTCATCACGTGTTCCAAATAACATCTCCAAGCATATTGTTGGCTTAAAAATTTCAGATGGATTGAAAACAGGCGCAACCCTTTTATTTTCAATATCCTCGTCTGATATACACCTCTCGTCGAAGTCATAGCCTGCTGTAACCATGTCATCTTCTGATCTGTCCCCTTCACTCAGCTCATCAACGTTTAAATCTGCACGAGATCCTTCTGCTGCCATTTTCTTCACCTTCTTGGTTAACTCCTTCAGGTTGATATGAGTCAATCATGTCGTCCAGGTCATCCTCTTCATTATAATCCCTCTCTCGAAGTTAGCCTCGTTTTCCTCTGTTTCATCAGCTCCATTTGAGTCACTGTCATGCTCCAGATCTTCCACTTCATCAAATTCATGGCCATCGACTCCCTGCTGCTCAGGGCCCGACTGCTGCTCATCGTCCACCCTTCCTCAACTTGCTCTGATTCAAAACCATCTTCCTTTTTAGTTCCTTCATCACAAGTACTACCACTCCTAGATGAATCTGTATCAGATCCGCTACCACTTTCAACATCCGAATTACCTTCACTTTTGGTAACATATATGTGAAATAGCCGTTGTCTTATACACTTTTCAGCAGCTTTCTGGAGCGTATCCTCGTCCTCAATTAACTAAAAAACATCTCCTTCGTTAATGAAATAGTCCGCCTCATCTGCACACGCACCCTCTTTTTTTAGAAGGTATGAAAGCGTCCAAAAGTCTAAAAGCTTTATGCTGACATAGTCGTATATGACCTCCTTTCCTCCCTGATATTCTGCCGGAATGGTTGTGTATACAGTCTCCTCCGAGATGAAGCACAAGGCTTACAGAAATGCAACCTTCGTTTGTATAAATACCATAAACCAATTTCAATGTATCAAAAATGGAAAAAATGCGATAATACAACTGAAAATAAACTAATAAACTCAATGGGACAATAAATTAAACGAGATTCCCTTTCCAAGTGGTCCCAAAACTGTCGGCTTCCAAAAACTGTATAAAATTCTTTTTTTAGACGAGGACCAGCAAACTGTCGGCTTCCAAACAACATTTAAAGACAACCCATCTCTACACCCACCCCATTTATTCCATTTGAACTACATCCTTGTCTCCCAATATCAAACATTTCGAAGTCGCTTTTCTAAAAGAAGACACATTACACTCCAAACACTGTTTCAACCCTAAAACGCAATAAACCAACTTACAATATGCAGGAGGGGCCAAATGGAGTTTGGCGTCGTCTCGCCGGAGTCCCATTGAATCAAGTCGATATCCAATACCGCAGTCCGAGATCAAAATCTTCTTCGACAATTAAACTAGGGTTCTGCTCCACTCGGGCACGAGAAAAGGTAATGGGTTTGGGGATATTCGTGTAAACGTGTTTGCGGTTCTATATTTTTTTGGCGTTTTTTGTTTCTCCGGCTGGGCCCAACGATTGTGAAACACGCGGCCCATGTAATGTAAGTTTCCGTCCAATTTACTCATTTTCGAAGCCCGATCACCTTGTGTTGGCCAAAATTCCTAAATAAATTTATCACGGCTCAAATCCGGAAAAGGTGCCTTCTAGTGGCCTAAAAAATTTATTATCTCTATATTTATAATATTATCAGTCTCAATATTTTTTAAAAGATACATAGGCATAAAAAAAATCATATTGACTCTAATAGTTAGAAAATAATATATTTTAATTGTTAGATATTTATTTTTATATTTAGGTCATTTAAAAAGTGAAATCATTCGAAAAAGACAATTTTAGAATAAACGTTATAAAAATGAAATCAAGAGCAGTAAAATAAATTAAAAATAGAATAATGAAAAAATAAAATAAAAAAATAAAATCAAATTTAAATAAATTAATAAAAAATAAAAGAACTTAAAAATAGAATAATATAGAAAAATTAATTTTAATTAAATAACTAAATTATATATTTTTAAATTAGAAAATAGGATGAAATAATTGTATAATGCGATCAAATAAAATTAAATAAAAATTATATTATATTAAACTAAAGAAAATAAATTTGAAAGATAAAAATTTTAAAATACAAAAAAAAAATATAATAGAAATGTCAAACAAATAAAAAATAAAATAAAGTAAAAAAAAATGCAGGGGTCCTGAACTTGTATATATTTCAAACGTAGGTATCGATACAGTACGTATATAGTATACCGGTAATCTATATAATAAATCCTGAATACTTTTTGGCATATGCAGACTGTATTGCCCTTATTAAATATACTTGATTCTTTCTTAATTTTAAGGGTTATACAGTAATTATGCCTTAGGTGGAGTTTCCACATAAATGCTGATTAATCATCAAGAAACGTACAGTCATCCAAAATAATTACACGTCAGCGCTGAATCATCCTACATGCCACGTGATCAATCTTTTAAATATTCTATATTTAGATAATAAATCTATTTGTTAGGATAAGAAAATCTTGAGAAAATCTTTCCATATATTTTAAAAATCTATATAAATTAAAAATATATTATAATATATTTGATATTTATGATAAATTTAGTTAAACCAATATATTATAAATTCTTTAATTGAATGAGTAATTTTTTTTCAAATATATATTATATTAGAATTCAAGTCTAAAATATTAACATAATCAATATAATAAAATCAAAATGTGTAGTTTGGGTTTGAACACACCTTTGACGACACACATAGGTGTCAATATTTACCAAAAAATAATAAAATAAAAAATTAATAATAATAATCTTTTAAGTAATTTATCCAAATATATATAGTTAATAAGTCATTTATCCAAATATATATAGTTAATCTATTTGAATTTGATTGCTCATACCCCATTCAGTGTGATTGTACGAATTTCAGGTCATTGTTATTTTCTTATGATGCCCAAGAAATTTTCCTTTAGTAACATAATAATATTTTTCTTCATATTTTATTGTATACTTTGTCTAATCATGTTGTGTAGGGCTATGAGTTATCAGGTTTAGTTTTACAATTAGTTGGTCTTGGTTGTCTTTGAATACAAGTTAGTTTGCTTTTTCTTCCCTTTCTTTTGATCATATTTATTGGCAATTTTTAGGTTAGTGGCGGTAAATGAATGTGGGAACTTGAAAACAAAAAAATTTTGCTAGCCTGAGAAAGTGATCTCATAGAAAATTTGACGTTATGAAACTGATTGTATAGAATGATGAACAATTATATAATTGGAATAATATGATGATTACCACCAGTATATATAGGTTGGAGTTATAGCCAAAAGGATTGAGATTTTTCGATTTCTTACAAACTAAGAACTTATTTTCTAATATTTTCTAAGTCTTCTAAACAATGGTTTGTATAATATAATTAATTGAATCCATCCCTCCTACTATCTTATTGAAATTGCAAAGATTCGTACTCATGGTTTAGAATAGTATGGTTTATTGAATCAAAATATACATATAGAAATTGAGGTTGATTATGTTGATGTAATGAACTGATTATTTATTTTGTCGCATGTTTTATGATCAAATTGATACACATTCTTATGGTTTCCTACGCCTATCTTATGAATTTAAAATAAGCAAACTTTATGCACAAATAAGAATAAGACCACAAATACTTGATTTTATTTGAAAAAAAGAAAAGAAAGAATACCGCCCGCGAAGCGCGGGTCAAAATTCTAGTAATACATAACAATTTAGAGGGCTGGACATTTAACAATAACTTTCCCACCCAAATATTTAATAAAGGAAAAAAAGTATTAGAAATTAATACTACTAATTGTATGAAATTTGAAGGCCGAAAAGGCTGCCGAGGGGATTATTTTCGTTATTTGCTTTCTCTCCAAATTTAGGGGTTGAACGTATTTTTGAATAAGTGACAAGAACTTTAGTTTTTCTCAAAATATTTGTTTCATTATACCTTTTATTACAGGGCGGTTTGGTTGAAGTTTTTCCACTACCAGTGAAAATGCCATTAGCATCAATTTAATATTGCGGGAATATGAGATGACTAGTATATCAATGAATTAAGTGGGGATAAATATCAACATTGGAGCTAATCCATATCTTTGGTAGCTAAAGTTTTGGGTGTATACCGGTATCTCCAAGCTATACTGATCAAATATATGAGTAGCTAATAGCTACAGTGGATCAAATATATTGGTAGCTAATTTTTGTATTACTATTATTATTGTTATTATATCAAGCTTAGAAAGATAATTTTAAAAAATCCTTAATATTTTTCACATATTAATCGAAACAATTATTAATTATATTATGCTTCAATATACCAAACGATTTATACCAAATAACTAATATACTAATTAATTACTCTCTCAGGATTAGCTTTATCCATTTTAACTTCCGACTATGCTTAATGAAAGTAAATAATATTAGAAGCTTAATACTATATACTAATTGCATAGTATGCAATTTGAAGGCTGCGTCATTTGTGTGATTTGGTGTCAATGTTTATTACTCCCTCCGTCCCATTAAAAGTGACTCATTTTGACTTTTGACACTGTTCATTATTTATATTTGACTCAATTTTATTGTATTGATACAAGAAGAGAAAAATAGTCAAGTGTGGTAAGTGTGGTCTTGTTAGAATCGTCTAATGACATTTAATATAATTTTTCCTTATACATAAAGCGTTTAACAATTGCATTGGATTTTGTGTAGAAGAGAAAATGACCACTTTTAATGGGACGGATGGAGTATAAAAAAAAAAAAAATTGAAGGCTGCGGATGAAGGTCAAATAAAATAATATTATAATAATATGGTTGGGAAGCCGGGAGTGGGAAAATTCATGCAATATTTGAAGGTTGGCGTGCAATGGTCAAAGATGGGTTACCCCTTTTGTCCAACAGGAAAATATTAATCAATAATTAAAAAACAACAAATATTCGAATTAGAAGTGTGATGTAACTTAGCAATATGATATATAATACAGTTCTTGTTATGAATCCGGCACATAGAAATTACAAAACCAACTAAAAAAAACCACAGTTTTATGCATTCCAAGTGGTTCCCAAGCAAAGACATTACAAACCCAATTAAAGAAGGATGCAATGGCGTCTGTTGTCTGTGAGTGTCAAACTGGACTGCCGCAGGTGTATTCTGGCGACTCCTCATTTAATAATATTTCATCTATCCAATCCTGGTTGGCCGAATGATATATATAGACAAGATGATTCTATGTTAGAACATCACCACTCCCAGCTGATCAATCATCAACATATACACCCACTTGAGCTAAGGTAGGGGCAACCATGGAATTGATGACTTCTGCCATCTATGGAGCCATTGCCTTATTCCTTCTCTGGTGTTTCTTTCCAAAGTCTGTCTCCAGAAACAAAAAAACTCCCCCGGAAGCCGGCGGCGGCTGGCCCCTTTTAGGCCATCTTCATCTCTTGAGTGACCGCCCCTTCCCCAAAGTCCCCCATTTCAACTTAGGCGCCTTGGCTGACAAATATGGCCCAATTTTCACTATCCGATTGGGTGTCAAGAGAGCCCTTGTTGTCAGTCACTGGGAATTGGCCAAGGAGCTCTACACCAAGTACGACGTGGCCATCTCCTCCCGCCCGATGATCAAAGCGAACAAGCACTTGGGATATGACTTTGCCCAGTTTGGTATCACACCATATGGACCGTACTGGCGTGAAATACGCAAGCTTGCTAATGTGGAGTTGTTGTCCAACCGTAGAGTGGAGTTGATGAATCACGTTCGTATGTCAGAGCTCGATGTTACAATAAAGGCTCTTTATAAACTGTGGGAGGAAAAGAAGAACAAGTCGGGGCAGATCCTGGTTGAATTGAAGCAGGTGGTTGGCGACATGAACTTGAATATTGTGCTGTCCATGGTGGCCGGGAAAAGGTTTTATGGGGATACAGAGGAGACAAGGCAATGCCGAAGACTGATGAGGGATTTATTCCACTTATCTGGAATTTTTGTGCCGGCAGATGCCCTGCCTTATTTAGGGTGGTTCGATTTGGGCGGTCTTGAGAAGAAAATGAAGGAATGCGCAGCGGAAATGGATGAATTGGTTGGAAAATGGCTGGAGGAGCATCGCCAAAGGGATATTGATTATTCCAGCAAGGATTTTAAGCCTCGCGATTTTATCGATGTGATGCTTTCACTTGTCGATCATACAAATTTCAAGACAAATTATGATACCGATACTATTCTCAAGTCTACAATCATGGTATATTTAAACATTCAATGAATGTATAGGAATTTTCACAATGATTTCATATCATATTTTGACGTATATGGAGTTGTGCTCTCTTGCAGGCTTTGGTTGCTGGTGGAACAGACACAACTACAATTATGATTGTTTGGGCAATGTCTCTTATGCTGAACAATCGCCACGTGCTGAAGAAGGCGCAAGAAGAACTCGACAGAAAAGTTGGGAAAGATCGACTAGTTGAGGTGTCGGACATCAACAACTTGGAGTACCTTCAAGCGATAGCTAAAGAGACATTTAGACTGTTTCCCGCAGGGCCTTTAGGCGGGCCGCGTGAGTTTGCTCAAGACTGCACGGTCGGAGGGTATCACGTCCCCAAAGGGACATGGTTGATTGTGAACGTGTGGAAGTTGCAAAGGGATCCCAAAGTGTGGACTGACCCAACGGAGTTCAAGCCGGAAAGATTTCTGACGACGCACAAGGACAAGAGTATCAAGGGACAAGATTTTGAGATAATCCCATTCGGGGCAGGGCGGAGAATATGTCCCGGTGCAGATTTCGGGATAGAAATGCTGCATTTGGGATTGGCTAGGTTCTTGCAGGCGTTTGATTTCTCGACAGAATCGAATGCATTGGTGGACATGACAGAGGCAGCTGGATTGACAAACAGCAAAGTTACTCCACTTGATGTTCTCATCAAACCGCGCCTCTCTCCTCATCTTTATTAGTAATTATTTGTGTCATTCAATTTGGGAAAATAAGCAACTCATCAGGAAGTTACCACTGTACCACTTGCTTTTAAGTTTGGTTTTTGTGTTTCTGTGTTTCAGTTAATATAGTACTATCAATCTTTTCCATGAATATAGAACAATATATGACCACTTTTTGTGACAGTCGTGACTATAGAATTAAAAATCGAACAACAAAAAACTGGAAACAATTTCATCGAACTCCAACTCTGCAGCAAAATTCTTATTGGAAAATGCTTGGTATTTGGACAAATTTTAGCTGAACTGAATGAGTTTTAGTTCTTCGACTGGATGAAACTACTTTTGAGAGTCAATATCTCAAATAGCTCAAAATGTATATATGTAAAAAAAGGATTAATTGCCAAATACGTCCCCTTTTCTTATCATTTTTACTCGATTAATCCTATTTGAATTTTTTGCCCCTATTAGTCTGTTTCGCTTGCTAATTAAAATCAATTCTCTCATGAACTCACTAATCCAAGTCAATTAGAGATTTAATCAGAAAAATTGTCAACAACGTCCGGTGTCTTTCTTCAAAATAAAAATGGATGAAAACCAATGACACTAAATCTTACTCATTACCACTTTTACTAATCACAACGTCCTTTATAGAAAAATAATAACAAATCAACCATGTTGGAATTCGGATGGCATATCAAGACGTTGGAAATGATACTTCATTTCAATAATACAAAAAAGGGCAATAATCAACTCCAAGCAAATAAGTTTCCAATCTCTGCCTACTTCATTTCTTTCAACATTTGAGTGCTCCACAAATTCATCCGCTCTCTGAAATGCCTCATTCATATTTGACAATTTCCATATCCAATTTCCTTCTTTGCTTGAATGGAGACTCTACTAGTTTATCATTGAGCCCTCATTGGTTGTGTCAATATTAAATGTTTATTTTTGTTTTGAAGGAAGACGTTGTTGGAATATGTATTTTCGAACATAATGTTTGATGGCATTATAATGAGAATATGTAATACATCTAATTAGGTTTCTTGATGTTTGACATGTGAATATATGATATGCATTGAAAATATTTTACTTGTAGTTGTGACAATATAACGTAGACTGTAGAAACAAAAAAAAGAACAAAAAATATAATGCAAAAAAGTAGATTATATTTAATGCAATGATTACAACAGTTGGAGCCAATTATTTGCAAATATTGTAGAGAACGGATTCGGACAAAACGACAAGAAAATAGACATTTTTGATAATTTTTCTGATTAAATCTCTAATTGACTTGGATTAATGAGTTTAGGACGGATTTGGTTTTAATTAACAAATGAAACAGACGGAAAAAAATGCGAATAGGACGGATCTGAAAAAAAAATGACAAGAAAAAGAACGTATTTGGCGCTTATTCCTATAAAAAATGTATAAACACTACAAGAAAAATCAAAAATACCGACCGAAATCACCGACCACCAGGATGCGGGTCGGATTTACCGACCACAACACCGACCGCAGTTGGTGGTCGGTAAAAAGGAGCCATTATTGGGGCCCGGCTTTTAGGGCAACATTGCGCCGACCAACAATTTTGCAGTCAGTACTTTTTTTTATTTTTTTTTAATTTTAACTAGATTTCTTCGCCCGCTACGCACGGGTGTTAAACTAATATGACGATATAAAATGAGAACATAGTGTTTTTTTGAATTACATGATATTCAAAATCTTTTGCTTAAATAGTAGTTGAAATTCATGCAACGAAAAATTCAAAAAAAATAAAATAAAAGAGATAATAAGATGAATGAAGGAAATTCAAACTCATGTGGAAATAATATAAAATAAATTATTTTTATTGTTAAAAAATTATATATATATAGTTTTTTGGGGCATGTTTGGCACGGTGTATAGTATTAAGGTGTATTGTATTATTTAATGCAGATGTATTGTACTATGATGTACTGTATTAAATTAATGTTATACAGTGTTTGATGGCACACTGTATTATAATTATACAATGTTTGATGCTAATATATTGTATTGTACTTGTATTATTTTTATGGTATTATTTAATAGTTTAAATTATTTAAATATAGCAATGTTTATATTTTCAAATATTTATGATTCATAGAAAATATATTATTTCAAAAATTAAAATTAATTGTCTGGGGAAGGGTATAGGTCGGGATTAAAGAGGGAGAAAGAGAAAAATAGTGATGTACAGCCTAAACCCGCATTTCCTTCGGGATTAAATAATACATTGAAATCCACATTAAAATTATACATGTACAAACTTACAAATGCATCAAACATGGGTCTGTATTATTCTTTTGCAAAAAAATAGTACTGTGAGGCATAATACACCCGGCCTTAGGAGTATACTCCTTATATTCTTTTACAGCAAATTATTTAAAAAAAAATTGTATAACAATTTACTCCAAATTTCATATACATTTTTATTTTATACTGAAATAGATGAAGATTACTGGATTAAGGATATTATGTTTAATAATTAAACTATAATGTGTTTTAGTCTTTTTTTCCTTTTCTTTTTTTTTTCTTCTTTAAAAAGAAAAAAATATATGTAGAATTTGTTTAGAATGGTATAAAATTTTGTAGGTTATTAGCCATTTTACTTTAATCAGTACTTTTATGGTCAATTTAATGTTTACACCATATTTTTAATGAAAATTTTTATTTAAAATATAGTTATTATATTCCTTATATTGATATATGATTATATATTTTTTAGATATAAATTTGTTGTAACACCCTGGTTTTTGGTCACCCAGGTCGGTGTGTCACTGCCACACCTCCCTAACAAGACACGGTTTCTCCGAGCTTGCTAAAGAGATGCAAGGTTATGGTTTTCAGAATTTAAAACATTCAAACAGCCCATTCATATAAAATTTTACAATAATATATCAAAGTTGCAGCGGAAATAATATTTACATATATGTAATGCAGCGGAAATTAAAAATAGGGCCAACATGGCCAAAACACGGGTTACACAGGCCCGTTCATGCAATTCATCTCTAAGACTAAAGTAATAAAAGAAACTAATATTTTCCCGAATATCCCATACATGTATATGATGATGCATATTCTTCATACTCTGTATAAAAAAAAAAAGAAACGGTTTTGGTCAGCAAAAACTTGCTGAGTAAGTTAACACAGACATGATTATGGGGTTTCAAAGCCTTTAATTAAATTTAAGAAAATATGTACATAATACCCCATAATTTAATTTATTTGTCTAACAACCATTTAATTGCATATATTCATAGACAGGGATTTCATAACATCACAGTATTGCTTGCAAGGTAAATAATTGCATAACATAACTTAAAAGCATAATTTAAATGTAACGCCCCGAAAATTCAAACCCGATTTTCGCAAGCATTACCGTTGTACTAACTATTCTAAACTAGTGGCCAGCTAATTTAAAACAGCTAGTACAAGACTGAGCAGACCTAAAGTGATTATCTGATTAACCAATTATGAGCGGAAGCTAAAACAAATGAAAACACATAGGCACATAGCAAAATGGTCTCACCAATAATCATAAAACGATGCCAACAAATCATCCAGGCTACCAGCCCCACATAACAGCAAAGACAGCATGCCAATATCTCAACAGGGCTACCAGCCCAAACAGTAAATCACATAAGGCCACAGGCCGACAGAATATAAAATCTAGGCTCACAGGCCTCAACTAGTCGATTAAGTATCAAGTAATTGCAATCAACCGAGTACCACATAAATAAGCATAATAACATGAACATGCGAATCCTATCTATGTGATCTCTCATCCCCATACCCCAAATCATGCTCCAGCGCCTCCAGCAGGATCTATAAAACAGACAAAAGCAAAGGGAGTCAGTACAACGTACTGAGCAAGGCTACGTGCTGGGGAGTAAGGGGAAAAACATAGCAACAAGAGTAAATAATAATAATAATAATAATAATAATAATAATAATAATAATAATAATAATAAATAAATAAAAGCATGGATGACATAACAGAATAAATAAAGCAACAAATCATCACACCGTCCCATACCGGTGCTTCAACCATAGCATACAATTTATGCACGTGATGCATGGCCTAACATACACCTATCTACCCTATATGCAAATGCAAAATGAATATGCCTAGCCGGCACCTAAAAACCCGGGCGGTATGAACCCACGGGTGAGGATATCATCAACTCCAACCCGTTACAGGGTAACATACACCATCCCGCGGGGACCACAGGCATCACAGCCCAAATCATCCACCCCAAAGGGCCAACAGGCTTCACAGCCAATAATCCACCCCGTAGGGTCATCGGGACTCAACAACACCGGTGAAGACTGCCCGACCAATCACACCCATCGGGTTAAATAACCGTCAATTCCAATGAAATACCACTCTTATGTCACATAATAAGGTGTTCAAACAACTAGACAATAATCCTGAATGTTTACAAGTGCTAGTATAATTAACAGTTAGTATTCACAACCTTTCAGCTCAAATTAATCATACAGAGCTTTCATGATACAATTAATTCAAATCCCTATCAGTGCCCCGCACCTCCCATATAAACAAGTACTGAAAAATATATATATACTCACATCTCATAAACAAGTACTTACAACTATAGATGTATATATATTCTCATACTAGTCCCATTCCACGCATTGAAGAAGAAATAGCAAAAACTTACAGCTCACAATTCATTACTCCAATTATGTGGTATCGTCTGGTGAAGAAAGAAAAACCAACTAAACTTATCTAAATTGCAAGATTAAATAAATTAACTAATACAAACAGAACAATTCCAGAATCCAAAAAGAATTAGTCACTAACTCTCACTTCTAGTCTGGTAACGTTGATTGCATTCCCTGGACACCAAATCAATATAAATTGATTGACCCAAGCCAATAAAATTATCAATTTCCCTTTGCTCACACTCGGTGGACACAGACAGTGGAGAATATCAATAAATAGCAGATTGGGGATAATGAACGGCATTCAGTAATTCACAAATCAAAACCATATACACGATTAACCATTGCCGGAAATCAACACCAATACCCCCCAAACACGTAATTTAAGCACACAAATCCCTTGCCTCGATGTTTTTGGCGATCAAAAATACTCCGGGATGTCCGAATCGCACTCCTTACCGATCAACCAAAAATCCCCAAAACCTAACATTTCGAAACATCTCCAAATCACCACCAAAACGAACGAAATAAAAATCAATACGAAGAAGACGACGAAGAGAAACACTTACCAACAACCGATTAATCAATCGGCCAAGAAACGCGATAGTTTGAGTGAGTCGAAGATCACTCCAAAACCCTCCAATCGCGTCGGCCTCTCCCCGGTCTCTTTTCCCGTTTCTTTCACAACTTTTCTAATTATACAAAACAACCCCATTTAACTTCCAACTTCTTAATAATTATAAAAGACCCCCCATTCACTCTCAAGTACATCAAATTGACCCCATCCGGACTGAAATGCAAAATAACCAAATACCAAATTATTTAAACAGTCCAATTTAATTAAATCGGGTCATTACATTCCTCCCCCCTTACGATCATTTCGTCCCCGAAATGCACATCCAAGAACATGATCAAAAATCAACTCAAGGGGGAAGGAGGTTACCTCAAGGCAATGGAGTCAAGTCCAAGTCTGGGTACTTCAGGCTCATATGCTCCTCGGTTTCCCAAGTAGCATCTTCAGCCCCATGCCTAGACCACAACACCTTAACCATCGGGATGGTTTTGTGTCTCAGAACCCTTTCCTTTGCATCAATCACCCGAACTGGATACTCCTCATATTCAAGACTCGCATCCAACTCAATCTCATCAGGCTGGATAATCTTAGATGGATCAGATACGAACTTCCGAAGCTGAGAAACATGAAAAACATCATGAGCTCGACCCACTTCGGCTGGTAAAGCCAACCTATAAGCCACTTTACCAACTCTCTCCACAATCTCATAGGGTCCAATGTATCTCGGGCTCAGCTTGCCCTTCTTGCCGAACCGGCGTACCCCTTTCATAGGCGATACCCGCAGTAATACCCTATCACCAACCTCAAACTCCACATCTCGACGAGCTAAATCAGCATAGCTCTTCTGTCTGTCCTGAGCTTCTTTCATTCGATCCCTAATAATCTTCACCAACTCGATTGTCTGCTCAATCATCTCAGGGCCCACATTCACCTTATCTGTTGGATCATTCCAACATAGAGGACTCCTACACTTCCTCCCATACAATGCCTCGAAGGGAGCCATTCCAATACTCGCATGATAACTGTTATTGTAACTGAACTCCACCAAACTGAGGTGATTCTCCCAACTACCCTGAAAGTCCAGTGCACAAGCTCGCAACATATCCTCTAAAGTCCTAATGGTCCTCTCGGTCTGACCATCTGACTGAGGATGCCATGCAGTACTCATGCTAATATGTGTGCCAAACGCTGCCTGCACATCCTTCCAAAACTTGGACAGGAATCTGGAATCCCGATCAGACACAATCTCCTTGGGAATCCCAAATCTCTTAACAACATGCTGAATATAAGCCTGGGTAAGCTGGCTCATACTCCATGTCAGTCTCATAGGTATGAACACTGCACTCTTAGTCAATCGATCCACCACTACCCAGATAGTGTCCATCCTCCTCACTGTCTGAGGCAATCCTGTCACAAAATCCATGGAAATGGATTCCCACTTCCATTCAGGTACTGCTAAAGGCTGTAGCAAACCCATCGGTCTCATGTGCTCAACCTTCACTCGCTGACAAGTAGCACACTTAGCCACATAATCAACTATCTCCCTTTTCATGTTATTCCACCAATAAGTCTGTCGGATGTCTTTATACATCTTGGTGACCCCTGGATGAACAGAATAAGGAGTCGTGTGAGCCTCATCCATGACCTTCCTCTTCAGGTCAACACAACACTCCGGAATGCACCATCTGTCACCATATCTCACCATGCCCCTATCATCGATTCTGAAACCCGGAGCCTTACCATCCTGAATCTTCTGTCTCAGTACTGCCATCTCCCTGCTATCATGTTGACTAGCAAATATCTCATCAATCAAAGAAGATGCAGTGACTAGCATGTTTAAAGTGTGTTGAACAGAGCCAACAGGAACTACCTGAACCTCAAGTCTGAGTAGTTCCCTGCGCCATTCAGGCATCACTCCCAAACATGCCACTGAATGATGCTCCTTCCTGCTCAAAGCATCCGCCACCCGGTTCGCCTTTCCCTCAATATACTGAATATCCGTGTCATAGTCCTGCAATAATTCCATCCATCTCCTCTGTCTGCCACTCATGTGGTCTGAGGTATACAGACACTTCAGATTCTTATGATCTGAATAAATTCTACACTTCGCCCCATACAGATAGTGTCTCCAGATTTTCAGAGCATGCACTACCGCTGCCATCTCCAAATCGTGAGTCGGGTAGTTTTGCTCATGTGGCTTAAGCTGTCGAGATGCATAAGCAATCACCTTCCCTTTTTGCATCAACACACAACCTAAACCCTTAAGTGACGCATCCGTGTAAACTTCATACTCACCTGAATCATCAGGTAGTACCAAAACAGGTGCCTCTGTCACTTTCTTCTTCAACAGTTCAAATGCCTGCTCACAAGCGTCATCCCATCTAAATTTGACATCTTTTCTCAATAACTTAGTCAGAGGTCTAGCAATACTCGAGAACCCCTCAATGAATCTGCGGTAATAGCCAACAAGACCCAGGAAACTCCGGATCTCTCCCACGTTCTTCGGGGCTTGCCACTTAAGTACCGCTTCCACCTTAGCAGGATCAACTGCAATGCCCTCACCAGAAACAACGTGTCCCAGAAACGACACCTTCTCCAACCAGAACTCACATTTAGAGAGTTTAGCATATAGCTTATGCTCTCGCAATGTGTTCAACACTGTCCTCAGATGGCCAGCATGTGCCTCACGAGTCGGCGAATAGACCAGAATATCGTCTATGAACACAACCACACACACATCCAGCAGGGGATGGAATACCCTATGCATAAGATCCATGAAGATCGCCGGTGCGTTAGTCAAACCAAAAGGCATGACCGTGAATTCAAAGTGTCCATAACGAGTTCTGAATGCTGTCTTAGGCCTATCAGCCTCTGCCACCCTTATCTGATGGTAGCCCGATCTCAAATCAATCTTACTGAATACACTGGCCCCTCTCAACTGATCAAACAGATCCTCAATCCGAGGTAGAGGATACTTATTCTTCACTGTGATTCGGTTCAAACCTCTGTAGTCGATGCACATCCTCATCGACCCATCCTTCTTCTTAACAAACAGTACAGGAGCTCCCCAAGGCGAGCTACTCGGCTGGATATACCCCTTACTAGTAAGCTCATTCAACTGATCCTTCAACTCCTTCAATTCAGCAGGAGCCATCCGGCAAGGAGCCTTAGAAACAGGAGCTGCATTAGGCATCAGCTCAATAGTAAAATCAATCTCCCGAGCAGGTGGGAGACCAGGAATTTCATCGGGAAACACATCCCCGAACTCAGAGACAACAGGGACACTCGAAGCAGCAGGAACCTCTGCTCGAAGATCCCTCATTTGCCATAGGGAAAGAGAACAACCCCTGCGCATCAAATCACACAACGCAACAACCGAAACCACACTAATAGCAGGTGGAATCAAAGAAGGTCGATAAGAGACATACTTACCGAGAGGATCTCGGAAGGAAATGCGTGGAATACCACAATCGATAACAGCACGATGGCGAGTCAGCCAATCCATGCCCAAAATTACATCAAAGTCAGCCAGGCTAAATACAACCAAGTCGGCTCTGAACTCACGGCCCTCGATGCTCAATACCGCATCTCGCCATATGTGATCACTACGGATGATATCGCCCGAAGGCAAGGAAACAGGCATCTGGTAGGGCACCAACGGTCCTACTCCGTGCTCCCGCACAAATCGCAAAGCCACGAACGAACACGAGGCTCCCGAATCAAACAATACAAAGGCAGAATGATTCGCAACAGTAATAGTACCTAAACGGGGTACAAAGTTTACAAAGACAGAGCACAACGAAAAGAAAATAGAAAACTGCAGGAATTTAAAACACACCTGCAAGAACATCATCCCGACGATCTGCCTCCGCACGATCCAAGACGTTCAGTCTGCCACCCCTGTCAGCCCGAACCGGTCTACCCCTGCCAGCATGCGGGCAATCCGCTCGGCGATGACCCACCTCGTGGCAAGTCCAACAACGGTATACAGGACGCCCATCGAGTCCAACCTCCCGAACAGGTAGCGGTGCACGACCACCACCCCTGCCCACATCAGCACGGCCACCATCACGGCGACCCCTAACAGCAGGCTGGCCCCTCTGATCGCCGCCTCTCTGCCCCTCACGGCCCCGGTCCCTTTGCCTCTTTCTACTCTGCCACTGTTGGCGTTCTTCAGACCGACTCTCCTCCACATATAAGGCCTGATCGAATGCCTCAGACAATGTATCATAACCTCGATAGCCAAAAGAGGACTTAATTCCTGCCCGAAGACCCGAAATGAAACGACGAACCTCGTCCCTACCAGTGGGCATAACTTCCGAAGCATACCTCATGAGCTCCACAAACTTCCTGTGATAAGCGGTCACGCTCATACTTTCCGTCTGTCTCAAACCCAGAAATTCCATTTTCTTCGCCTCCAAGACATGTGGTGGATAGAAATGGGAACTAAGAGCCTCTGTAAACTGTTCCCAGTTGAACCCGGGTCGAGCGAGTAGGTCGTGCTCGCGGGTCCTCCACCAATGCAGTGCTTCCCCTTCCAGATAGTGGGAAGCTACATAGGCCTTCTGGTCCTCAGGACAGTTGATATTAATAAAAACCCGACCCAACTGATACTTCCAGTTCTCCAAATCAGAAGGACTGGCACCCCCTGTAAACTTTGGTGGACGGTGCTTTGTGGACAGGTCTACATAGTCCACATGGACTGGAACAGGTGCAGGGGCAGGCTGCACGACAGGCTGTGGTAACAACTGGAAGAACTGTGCCAGCTGCCGGGCGAACTCAATTGGATTGAAGGCAGCTGCACCACCTACTGGTGGATTCCCGAGAGGCACCTGAGCCACAGGTGGTACCTCTGGTGCGGGTGGAGGAGGAGGAGGTAGCCCGTCGTTCCCCTGTTCAACCCCATCAGGTGGAACCATATTTCCCATCTCCTCGGGTGCAAAGTCCCCAACCCTATCTCCAACGGGTGGGCCCTGGTTTCTGCGGGGCCTTCCCCGTCGACCAGCACCTCTAGCGCGATAAGGAACCATTCTGATATGCAAAACAGACACAACATAAACAAACATGTCAGCAGAAATCACCAACATATCATATATCCAATATATCCGATGGCATAATAAAGAATATAACAATTAATAAATAGATAATGATGAATTCGCAGTCCTCAATGACTGTGAAGTCACAAGGATCCTGACTGGAGTACCATTGTTCTTCCACAGTTCCCTAACTGTGGCTCAACCTGGTATACACAAATCTCAACAAAAATAAGAATAAGAATGCAAATCTACACTATATGTATCCCACACACATCTCACCACCTATGTCTACACCAATTTTAATATAATAAAAGAGCACACAGGCTCTGATACCACTCTGTAACGCCCCGAAAATTCAAACCCGATTTTCGCAAGCATTACCGTTGTACTAACTATTCTAAACTAGTGGCCAGCTAATTTAAAACAGCTAGTACAAGACTGAGCAGACCTAAAGTGATTATCTGATTAACCAATTATGAGCGGAAGCTAAAACAAATGAAAACACATAGGCACATAGCAAAATGGTCTCACCAATAATCATAAAACGATGCCAACAAATCATCCAGGCTACCAGCCCCACATAACAGCAAAGACAGCATGTCAATATCTCAACAGGGCTACCAGCCCAAACAGTAAATCACATAAGGCCACAGGCCGACAGAATATAAAATCTAGGCTCACAGGCCTCAACTAGTCGATTAAGTATCAAGTAATTGCAATCAACCGAGTACCACACAAATAAGCATAATAACATGAACATGCGAATCCTATCTATGTGATCTCTCATCCCCATACCCCAAATCATGCTCCAGCGCCTCCAGCAGGATCTATAAAACAGACAAAAGCAAAGGGAGTCAGTACAACGTACTGAGCAAGGCTACGTGCTGGGGAGTAAGGGGAAAAACATAGCAACAAGAGTAAATAATAATAATAATAATAATAATAATAATAATAATAATAATAATAATAATAAATAAATAAATAAAAGCATGGATGACATAACAGAATAAATAAAGCAACAAATCATCACACCGTCCCATACCGGTGCTTCAACCATAGCATACAATTTATGCACGTGATGCATGGCCTAACATACACCTATCTACCCTATATGCAAATGCAAAATGAATATGCCTAGCCGGCACCTAAAAACCCGGGCGGTATGAACCCACGGGTGAGGATATCATCAACTCCAACCCGTTACAGGGTAACATACACCATCCCGCGGGGACCACAGGCATCACAGCCCAAATCATCCACCCCAAAGGGCCAACAGGCTTCACAGCCAATAATCCACCCCGTAGGGTCATCGGGACTCAACAACACCGGTGAAGACTGCCCGACCAATCACACCCATCGGGTTAAATAACCGTCAATTCCAATGAAATACCACTCTTATGTCACATAATAAGGTGTTCAAACAACTAGACAATAATCCTGAATGTTTACAAGTGCTAGTATAATTAACAGTTAGTATTCACAACCTTTCAGCTCAAATTAATCATACAGAGCTTTCATGATACAATTAATTCAAATCCCTATCAGTGCCCCGCACCTCCCATATAAACAAGTACTGAAAAATATATATATACTCACATCTCATAAACAAGTACTTACAACTATAGATGTATATATATTCTCATACTAGTCCCATTCCACGCATTGAAGAAGAAATAGCAAAAACTTACAGCTCACAATTCATTACTCCAATTATGTGGTATCGTCTGGTGAAGAAAGAAAAACCAACTAAACTTATCTAAATTGCAAGATTAAATAAATTAACTAATACAAACAGAACAATTCCAGAATCCAAAAAGAATTAGTCACTAACTCTCACTTCTAGTCTGGTAACGTCGATTGCATTCCCTGGACACCAAATCAATATAAATTGATTGACCCAAGCCAATAAAATTATCAATTTCCCTTTGCTCACACTCGGTGGACACAGACAGTGGAGAATATCAATAAATAGCAGATTGGGGATAATGAACGGCATTCAGTAATTCACAAATCAAAACCATATACACGATTAACCATTGCCGGAAATCAACACCAATACCCCCCAAACACGTAATTTAAGCACACAAATCCCTTGCCTCGATGTTTTTGGCGATCAAAAATACTCCGGGATGTCCGAATCGCACTCCTTACCGATCAACCAAAAATCCCCAAAACCTAACATTTCGAAACATCTCCAAATCACCACCAAAACGAACGAAATAAAAATCAATACGAAGAAGACGACGAAGAGAAACACTTACCAACAACCGATTAATCAATCGGCCAAGAAACGCGATAGTTTGAGTGAGTCGAAGATCACTCCAAAACCCTCCAATCGCGTCGGCCTCTCCCCGGTCTCTTTTCCCGTTTCTTTCACAACTTTTCTAATTATACAAAACAACCCCATTTAACTTCCAACTTCTTAATAATTATAAAAGACCCCCCATTCACTCTCAAGTACATCAAATTGACCCCATCCGGACTGAAATGCAAAATAACCAAATACCAAATTATTTAAACAGTCCAATTTAATTAAATCGGGTCATTACATTAAATACGCGAAGAAAGTATTCAAGTCTTTAAGTTTCCCGTTAATCTATAGTCGAGTATCAAGATATCATTTGTATTCAAGTTTCTCTCGATTGCATTGCAATCTCTCCATATTTCCAGTAATCGTTGGCCATAGCCAAATACGCCATACCCAGTACCACTCCGGAGCCTCGGGAAACCCATACGGATACTCCCGAGAGTGTAGGCCCTAAATATCCCGCCGTTTTGGCGTAGTATCTTATATTCAACACCATCGTCCAATCAGGCACGATGTGCAAAGCTAGGAGGGTACCCTGCAGAGCACTCACCCCCTACATAAATTACTCTCGTCCATTCAGGCACGAAGCAAAAAGCTAGAGGGACACTGATGGAGCACTCACTCTCTACATGGGTCACTCTCGTCCATTTAGGCACGAAGCAAAAAGCTAGAGGGGCACCCGATGGGACACTCACCCTCTACGTAGAAAGCTTAATTTAGTCATAACGGGATTTTCGAAAACGTTTGTTTATGTATTTAGTTTCAAAGGAGTTTCAACTCGTTTAAACCTTAAAGGCCAATTTTCCAAGTTTAGTAAGTTTCTCAAAATATACCATTTCAGGACGCTGTTCGCTCCGTCATCATTTTAAAAATCTATTTCGACAATATTTTCAAGGTTTGACTTTGCTAAACCACTGTTTACTTCAAAATTGATTAAAATTCAGATTTAATTCCAAAAATCCTAAAATTTCACCTCTCACTCGGAAACACAGAGATGGACAAGTTTCGTGTTTTAACTTTTTCGATCAGGATTACCGAAACAGGTCAAAAACGTCAATTTTCGTCGTATCGTTAATCTGTCCGAATTTAACCCACACCAGTTTAAAAGTTTCGAGATCTACCATAGCAAATCAACTCCAAATTTAATGAAATTTTACAGGGAACTCCCTAAGACAATTATCTACCACTTTTGTTTAGAACTCCAAGCCTAATTCTCGTCGGATCTGAGGTTAATATCTGGATCAAGTTGGAAACTGATTTCTGTCAGTTCTTCTGGCTTCGGTAAGAACGCAGGTTAATCCGGTCTAGCTTCGGGGGTTCAAATCTCGACCAAAAATTCTAATATTTTACAGAGGTGTCCCAGACATATAGATCTACAAGTTTCATGCTTTGCACAAGTCCTAATTCGGCCTAAAACTAATGTCAAAAACGCGATCAAGATCGGACCTAAGTTCTGTCAAGAATTTCAAGATCCAAGTTTCAACAGTTCGGTTTCGGGTGGATTTCACATAACAAATCGTCTTTAAAAATTCTGAAAATTTTACAGTAGATAGATCTAAGCCTTAGGAACGTTTTTTGTGTTTTAAGTTTTTCCGTTTGAGGTCGTTTTAAGGTTTGTAAAAATTCGACAAAACTGTTGCGCAGGTAAAAATCATATGTTGACAGATTTACGAAAGATTTGATTAAGCTTCTAGATTTAAAGATTTTAACTACTCCCAAAACCATGTAAGTGTCAACTTACAGTGTTTATGAACGTCCGGGGTCGTCTATTTCGAAGGCGTGGCTTCCAGTCCACCGTTTCTCCTCTCCGTTCGTCGGTTTCTACGTTCTAGATCCAATTCGAGGTGTAGAAAGAAAAAGAAGATGATTAGGATTCGTTTTCGAATCGTTTATGGAATAAGAATTGGATCGAGACTTACCACGACTCTGGAGATCTTAGGATTTTCGTCCAAGCTGCTGCCTTGGTGTTTAATGCCTTCGTAGACTTCGGAATTTAGGGTTTCGATGTGTAGAGATTTTTCGTAGGGTTTTCCAAAAGTGTTTGGGATCAACTAACGGGTTATTTATAGATGGACAAGCCCTAGGGGACGTCCAAAGTCTGCCCTAGGGTGTCTTGAGCCGAAAGGTAAGTAACCGAAGCCGAAAATCCGGATTCGGGCGAGAAAATCTCGCTTGGTTTGTTGCTGCCAGTGTGGCGCGGGGTTGGCGCGCTTTTCCCTTAAAAGCCGCACGGCCAGCGCGCCAGACACGCCTGGATTTCGGTCCGGGCGGGTCGTGCGATCCGTCGTGCTTTTCCTCCTCTCTTTCGGGTTTCTATCCCTCTATGCTCCTGGATTCCGATTTCCGGGCCATCTTCGGGTTCCTATTTCGTATCTTATTCGGTTCTAAATTTACATTTGGACTCGAGTTATTGAGTCCATCGGTGTAGGGTTACCGTGTAACGACTTATTCAACTTTATTTAATTTCTTTTGTTTAATTTAATCTCTTTAATTAATCTCATTTCTCATTTCGTCTATATTTATTTATTTATGTTATAAAATTCTCGGGTATTACATTTGTAACCTAATTAAATTTATTTAATAATATTATAGTATTAATATTTTTAAAAATATTATGTATATAATCAAATAATTTATATATATATATTTGCAATCAATTATATCTTTTTAAAATATATAGGAAGATTTTCTCAAGATTTTGTTATATTATATTAATACATAGATTTATTTTCTAAATATAGGTTTTGATGATGTGTCCGATGATGTGGAATTAGTCAGCAGATTACGTGTAAACTTAAGAACCGTTGATCTATAAATGATCATATAATGACTGATTAACCCTTTAAAATTAATAAGGATGAATTAAATTTAATAAGGACAAAAGAGTCTGCATAATGCAAAAAGTATTCAGGATTTATTATATAGAAGATTACTCCCTCTGTCCCATTTAACTTGTCTTGTTTGACTTCTGCACACAATCCAATGCATTTTTTCAATCGTTAATATCTCCAAATATGCATAATAAAAAATTACATAAAATATATATTCTAAAACTAAATGATCATACGATTCTAGCAAGACCCAACTTTACTATTTTTTTCCTCAATATATACTTACAATATAATTGAGTCAAAGTCAAATAATGAACCGTGTAAAAAAATCAACAAGATACGTTAGGCGAGACGAAGGGAGTATTGTTTAAAAAAATATAATCTACCGACCGTATTACCGACCGAATTTGTGGTCTCTAAAGTTTTTTCCATTTATTTTATATTTTTATAAAATATTTCTTTGATTATTTTTATAATTTAATTATTTATTTATTTGAGTCATTTGATTATTCATTCATTTTATAATTTAATTATCTATTTACTTATTAAATAATAGGAAAAAATAAATATTAAAAATGTTTTTTTAATTATAGATATAGATATAATTATAATTTTGATATCATTTCATAAGTTTAGTTAGTGATTTAATTAATTTTACCCATTTAATTCAATTTTATATTTTATTGAATTATTTTATTATTTATTTAATTAATATCAGTTTTTATTTTATTTTTTTGGTTATTAATTTATTATATATATAACACATTGCATATGATGACATGAAAGCTTATTCATCCGGGTGGCACACGCACGGGTGAGAAAAATGGAGATTAGGGTTCGAATCTCATATTCAGCAATTGGGGAGGAATATTATTATATACGACATATGGCGGGATTTCATAGCTGGTGGAAAAGGTTGGCAAAGGTGGTTAGGATTTGAGGATGTTGATGTCGATGTCGATGTTGAGGTTGGCGGTTCGAGCCCTCTTGAGTCTTGAGTACAGCGCAAATGCCGGTCGGTAAACGCGAATTTTCTTGTAGTGAAAATATATGTTTTCAAACTATGCAATTAGAAGAATAAAAGTTATGTTCACTTAATATGTCATAATGTATATAATTAAATTTTTTCATAAAATATAGGAGTATATTCTAAAACTATAAAATTAGACGACATAGGGGAGTATTTTTTCCCTTCTTTCCATCATTCTTCTCCCATCCACTCTCAAATTTGTAACAGCAATAAATCATCCATAATCCCGGGCCGGCGACGGTGGAGACGATGATGACGAAGGCCCTTCCACTGAACCCTAGTTTCGTCATCACCTTTTTTTCTTTAAAAGAGGGATGTGATAAGGTAATTAAAAGGGTTGAGCCAGACGGGAAAGTGCAGGATTTAGAGATGGCATTATAAAATACGTTTCATGAGGTCTAAACCCAAATCCAGTCAACATCTTAAATTCAAAACTTAATGGGTACTCATCAATTCAATTATGATACAATCCCTCTGAGACCGAGACTATACATATACAAACATCACAATATACAAACATCACAAAAAGAATATCTTACATCACACAAAGCATTTCTCCTAAGCAATAGCTGTCATGGTTGTTCTTTATAAATTATAATGGACATGCTTGTTCTTCCTCTTGCTCAGGTAAAAAAGGCATTACACATGACGATTAACAAGTTTTCATCACCGGATGTTGCCACCTCCAAGTATTCATATTCCTGAACTTTACTTCACGTTGCTCTTTGACAGAAAGTGATCGTACGACCCTGTTAAACTCCTCAACGCTGGCAAACAACATCTTTAATTTTATGGTTGGATTGTACTTCCTCTGTTTTTATTTTTTTGCTACGGACCCACATTGCACGCAGTCCAATACACATTTTAAATCGTTAATAACTCAAGTTTACAAGTAAAAATTCTAAAACTTCTATATTTAAAAACTACAAGACGAGACGAATCTAACAAGATCCTATTTGACTATATTTTAACTTGCAAAACTATGAGAAAAATTGAAATCAAAGTAGTTAAATGAAGAATAGAAAAACTTCCAATGTAGCTAACAATAAAAAACGGAGGAAGTATGTCTCAGATGAATTGAATACTGGCGATGGCCGACTTCCACCATCATTGTCTAAATCTGACAACCCCTTAACGTCAAAATCATCTCTGCCTGTCACCATGTCATCCTCCGATCTGTTCTCTTCACTTAATTGTTCAACTTCAACAGCCGCCTCAGTTCCACCATTTCTTTCACCACATTATCCCGTGCCATTGATTTTCTTACTATATGAAAATTAGAACTGTAAATGAGCCAAATCGAGCCGAGCTGGAGGTGTTTAAGCTCGGCTCGCTAAGCGTTCGAGCTCTGTTCGTGTTCATTCGTTAATACATTCGAGCCTAAAATCATGTTCGGGCTCGATTCGTGAAAATGTTCGTGAGCTCGAGCTCGTGTTCGGCTCTGCTCGTTTATTTAAACGATCCAACTTAATATATTGTTCGGCTCAGCTCGTTTAGCTCGAACTCAGCTCGTTTGAACTTGTTCGGCTCGATTGAAATTTTAATTGAATTTATAATTTCTTTTTCATCCATAAAAACACACCAATCAAATTAAGATAAATAAGTCCAACTCGTTTCATGTCATCATGATGAAATAAACATCAATAATTTGTGTGGGATTGGCTCCCACCACCCATTTCCTAGCCTATTTAGGCTCTTTAGTAAAAAAATAAATAAAAATAAACATCAACAATGAACAAGACATAGAATATAATATACACCAATTTAACTAAGAAGCACAAAGAATTTCATAATAATTGCCACAACATCTAGCTATATGCAAAAATCTTCATTATTCACCATTGGATTAGATGTTGAATTGTGGTCGGATGGATCAAATGACATTACCTATTGAAAAATGGAGACAAATGAAATGCTTATAATTACAAATTCAAATAAGAAAACTCAAGAATGACAACGATCAATCAAATGGAGACAAACCAAAATATGAGGAAGATAAAGACACGGTTCACATTTTTATTGCAGGTTCATTGATTTACTTTGCCAGTTATTAATATTAATGAGAATAAACAATAAATTTTCATTTTTATTTTTTTTCATTGCATCAGTTCATTGATTCACTTTACCAGTTTTATCATTCAACAGATAACCTTCTCTATAAAACTTTTCAAAACTATTTGACTACACCTTTAATTTAGCCTTGCAATAACCTATTTGAGATTTATGACATTTCCCATTGTTAGGTCCGTTTGCGTGGATAACCAATTAAGTAGTCCTGTAAACTAGTTCAAACACCTTTCGTGGACACGTTAAACAGTTTAAGATATTGTGCAGCGGAAAGTAAATAAATTGTAAAGATAACGAACTCAAGGTTTGTTGACCCAGTTCGGCACAAGCCTACATCTGGGGGATACCAATCCAGGAGATTCACTAATTGTTTTTAACTTGATCCTCGATCGAAACAATAGTGATTAGTCACGCCCAACTCCAATCACCAAGCGGACTGAATTGTCGGACCAAGGCACTCCCCCTGCCTTGGTGAAGATCTCCCCGACCTTGCTTCAATTCCTTGAAGGCTCCTCCTTCAAGTTGCCCTTGGTCGAAACCTGTTGGCGAGTCTCCTTCTTTGATTTATCATTTAAAGCTCTTGAGATGACGACTCCTCGAAAGCCTTGATTGAATCCGTCGGCTTCAATCAAGCATGCAGTAGCACACTATCGATCAATCCACCCGAGGAAGTGTTGATCGGATATCTTCCTTCAAGATGATTAAATCACGAACACAGAAGGAATATAATTCTCTCTTCACAAAGCTTTCGATTGCACAAGGGAGTAGGTGAGTAATTCGTCGTATATCTTCTCCCCTTGGCCGTCCTATTTGAAGAGAGTGTCATTTCCTCCATTCTAAGATTGAAGATCTTCTTTCCATAAATGCGCGGATCCTTAGAATGGAGTTGTCCGGATTAAGAGATCTTGGTTTCCATCCTTCGTGTGCAAGATCCGAGCAGGGAATCAGCTAGCCGTTGGGAGTAATATTAGTGCAGATTCGCCAGCGTCGCTTCCCTTAAATAGTTTGTCGCCAGATGATGTGGTTGGTCCAACAGAGTAGTTCAGACATCGGTTGTGAACACATTTGCTCAAAACTGGTTCCCAACACCCATAACTCAATTACTCTTTACACACAAGCAATTGAAATAATAAATAAACACCAAACAAATCCACTTAAACAAAAATCAACTCTTTTGAGTGATGGGCCAAAACCTGGAAACAACCTATAATAACAACTCTAAATGCTCATTACCAACTCACATGCTGATTGGGAATTCAATTCTGTGAATGGTGTGAAACAAGATACAAGACTAGTCAGGAAATCACCATAAATCTGAAGCACAATGTCAAAAAACTTATCATTGCGGGAAAAGGCAGAGGGTCGGTGGCCAGAGGATGAGAGGAATTGGGAAGATGGTGGCGACCGGTGGGGGAAAGGACAGGGACGGTGGACGAGATGTGGGAACGGAGTGTGCAACCTTGATATGTGGGAACAAAGTATACACATTTAAATTTTCAATTCCATGTAAAACATACACCTTTGCAAAGCTGTAACACTTATTAAACAAGTCAAAATTTGCTTCAAGCACAAATATAAAACACACAATAAAGTTTACACTCCGCTCTCGGCTGCTAGACATACACAAAGGGCTCCACACATGGCAAATATTCTATTTCACTTATGGAGTACCAGAATTTTGCAGGACCACATGACAAAGCACCAATTTCGCGTTAAAAAAAAATGGCACCCCCAAGAAAAACCCTTTTTTGGCTCATTTCAATGTACGAAAAGAACGACACTACTAGGGACGCAAACTGCAATTCAACGCTTCAAAACCCCCATTGGGCATAAATAAATCCTCCCCCTCCCCCCAACCCCGAACCCACTTTCGCACCCACTTTAGGTTAGGAAGAAGCGAAAAATAACCTCAAATAAAACAATATACAATATGAAATACACTTATCATCTGCCCTTCGAAGCCCCATTCTGTCGGAAAGTGACTGCATCCACAGCGTACGAACAATCGGCACCAGTTAAGTAAGGGTTATGGTTGACGGGATTGAGCTACGAGTTTTGCCCTATTCGATTTATTGATGAATTTTTGCCCTTCAGAAAAAAGGGTGTTTGTGGCCTAAATTTTTTTAAATTATTCAACACCTTAAAAATATTCGGGCTATTTGGACGAGTTAACACCAGGTGGCCCATTTTCTGTAAAAGTTTGTTCAATTGGTCCAGATTTTCAGCCGGCATTCCTTTTGGTGAATCAATTAAGGAAACTAAATTTATCATGACCCATATGTGGAAATGTGAATTGTAATGAATTAGTTAGCATTCGGGACAGATAAGTATCATACCTTTGTCCAATACCTGGTACCTAAATACCCGATAGGTAAAATTTAAATTTACAAGGTTACCCATGTACCCAAAAGGACACTATTAGTGGGATGGATGGAGTAACATAAGAAATAAAGTAAATATTAATTAAAATATATTATAAAATAAGAAATAAAATAAATATAGATTAAATTAAATTATTATAAAATAAAAAGAAACATTTTTTTAATTATTAGAGTACCAAAATTGGACTGGCAAATTCGACATTTGATTGATTAGGTTCTGGGTAGTGATTTTGAGTGAAAAGGTTATAAGTTAAAATGTGTTGGGAGATTTTGTAAATAAAAATGTTTATATAAATTCCTAAAAAGTTATATTTTTGCCCCTAACTAACTTAAATCGTAATGAGTGTGTTATGCATTACAAACTGTAACTATGAGCAAGAGTTGAATTTTTTTTTCTTTTTTTCGGGGGAAAGCAAGATTTGTAAATTTTAATACAAGCTGAAGTTTTTAATTTTATACTATAAAGTATGTTTTAGAAATAGGTATAGTTTTTAAAGCAAGCTTTGCAGAGCCATGAATTCGTCTTTACATACTTTAAAGGATGGTATAAAGAACATGGCTATTATTTTGAAATAGATTAGGCTACTGGGGACCAGAGGTGGATGTTCAGCTACTGGTTCGGGCCAATGATATTTTTTTCTTTAAGGGATGCTATCCGAAAAAGATCAAACCAATTAAGGGTCTGGAATTCAATAATGCGCCCAAACTTGACTGATTAGTACTTCAATTTCAATGGTAACAATGGAAAACCAATGGAAATCTACCGATTGGTAAGAAACAACGGCGGATTATCCTCAACTAGCTACCAAAACCTACCGACTGTTAAGTAACAACGGCTGATTTGGGAAAAGTAACCGCTACAACTAGGCTAAAATCTAGGAAACTGGTAAAAGAAAGCAGTAAAAGATACAAGGAAGTAAATTCATATAAAGAAAATTTGGATTGGATTGGTCTCTCCTGATTTTGTGGTCGGCGTCCTTATTTATCCCCGGAGCTTGATAACCGCTCCACAACTATCCTTTCGAGCCGATTTAGCGTCTCCCTCTTTCGGCCGATCTTACCTTCATTTTCCCCTCTCGGCCGAACTCGCTTCCTGTTTCTGTTCTGATCCCTTTTCCTTAACTCCATCAATTATTGCCCCCTTCTTTTTCTCTCAGCCCGTAAAACCCCTCTTTTTTCTCGGCCCGCTCATTAGGCGCCAAGTCTGACCCATCAATTTGGATGGTCACAACAGTGAAACAACTAACTAGGGACTAGAAGTGAGAAATTTGAAAACACGTAACCAAAAGTTGGGGTGATAAATAACTAGACCAAAAATGGAAGTTTTTCCCCTACTTCACCCTCACCATTTTTTATATATTGCCTGAGCAAAATTATAAAGTATAAAGATAATTATAAATCCAAACAAACACAAGGACCCTAAACATTTCAATGATTGGTATAGTTTGGTGCCTAAAATCATAATAGAATCCTTGTAGTAGCTGAGCACATATATTGAGTACAGTTGCAGTTTCATTCTGAGTTGCTTAGTCTAAGTTGCTTATAAAGGTGGGGGGAGAGGCGTGGTTTGATGAGAACATCAAGTGGTGTGACTTTGCTATTTGTCAGTCCAGCACTCTCCGTCATGTCTATCGGTGCATCCGACTCTGTCGAGAACTCAAACGCCTGCAAGAACCTAGCCAATCCCAAATGCAGCATTTCTAACCCAAAATCCACACCAGGACATATTCTCCGCCCTGCCCCGAATGGGATTATTTCAAAATCTTGTCCCTTGACACTCTTGTCCTTGTGCGTCGTCAGAAATCTTTCTGGCTTGAACTCCGTTGGGTCCGTCCAAACATTAGGATCCCTCTGCAGCTTCCACACGTTCACAATCAACCATGTTCCTTTGGGGACATTATACCCTCCGACCGTGCAGTCTTGAGCAAACTCACGCGGCCCACCTAAAGGCGCCGCAGGATATAGTCTTAGTGTCTCTTTTGCTACGGCTTGAAGATACTCTAACTGGGTTATATCCGACTCGTCCACTAGCCGGTCTCTTCCAACTTTCTTGTCGAGTTCTTGTTGTGCCTTCTTCAGCACATGGCGATTGTTCAGCATTAGAGACATCGCCCATACAATCATAATCGTAGTAGTGTCTGTTCCTCCAGCAACCAACCCCTGCAAGAGAGAAACTCCATATATGTCAAATCCGTATGAGAATTGAGATTCCCATACAATTTTTGAAAGTTTAAACGTACCATGATTGTAGACTTGAGAATAGTATCTGTATCATAATCCGTCTTGAAGTTTGTATGATCGACAAGTGAAAGCATCACATCGAAAAAAATCGCGAGGCTCAAAATCCTTACTGGAGTAATCAATATCCCTCTGGCGATGCTCCTCCAGCCAATTCCCAATCAATGCATCCATCTCCACTGCATATTCCTTCATTTTCTTCTCAAGACCACCCAAGTCGAACCACCCTAAATAAGGTAGGGCATCAGCCGGCACAAAACCAGATAATTGGAAAAAGTCCCTCATCAGCCTTCGGCATTGCCTTGTCTCCTCTGTATCCCCATAAAACCTTTTCCCTGCCACCATGGACAACACAATATTCAAGTTCATGTCGCCAACCACCTGCTTCAATTCAACCATGACCTGCCCTGATTTGTTCTTCTTTTCCTCCCACAATTCATAAAGTGTTTTTGTTGTAACATCGAGCTCTGACATGCGCACGTGATTCATCAACTCCACTCTACGGTTGGACAGCAACTCCCTATTAGCAATCTTGCGTATTTCACGCCAGTACGGTCCATATGGTGTGAATCCAAACTGGGCAAAGTCATATCCCAAGTGCTTGTTTGCTCTGATCATCGGGCGTGAGGAGATGGCCACGTCGTATTTGGTGTAGAGTTCCTTAGCCAATTCCCAATGACTGACGACAAGGGCTCTCTTGATGCCCAATCGGATCGTGAAAATTGGGCCGTATTTGTCAGCCAAAGCGCCAAAGTTGAAATGAGGAACTTTGGGGAAGGGGCGGTCACTCAAGAGATGAAGATGGCCTAAAAGGGGCCAGCCGCCGCCGGCTTCCGGTGGAGATTTTTTGTTTTTGGAGATGGATTTTGGAAAGAAACACCAGAGAAGGAATAAGGCAATGGCTCCATAGATGGCAGAAGTCATCAATTCCATGGTTTTCCCTACCTCAGCTTACACTCTGCTCGACTATATGAATGTTGATTATTGATCGGTAGGAATATATATATGTAATATTTTGTCATTTTGTCATTCAAATATGTAATGTTTTATCATCTAAATATGCGTGCTCTATATGTAACATTTTGTCAAACATGATAGGATTGTAGGAATATATAGTATTTGATTAAATGAGTTGCCACAATTTACCCGAGGGTATATCAATTCCAGTTTGACACTCATCATTGGGTTTGTAAATGTCTTCGCTTGGTAACCACTTGGCGTAAATAAAACACTGGTGTTTTTCCTTGATTTCTAATTTTTAATTTCTTGGCAAGCCAAGCATTTCAAATGTAGTGGAAAGATGGATATGATCGAGGCTCCAACCTAAACTAATTTGCAATGATGGAGTACTCATGTTCATAAAATAAGGAGAAGGCTAACATAGAGACGATATGGGAGTCTTAACATGAGATAATACTTATCTCCGAAAGAAAATATGAGATACCCACAAATAATTGTAATCAATTATATGTTTTTAAAATATATCCGAAGTTTTTCTCAAAATTTTGTTATATTATTAATACATAGATTTATTTTCTAAATATAGGTTTTGATGATGTGTCTGATGACGTGGAATTAGTCAGCAGATTACGTGTAAACTTAAGAATCGTTCATTTATAAATGAGCATATAATGGCTGATTGACCCTTTAAAATTAAGAAGGATGAATTAAATTTAATAAGGATAAAACAGTCTGTACAGGCCAAAAAGTATTCATTATTTATTATATAGATAGATAGATAGATTATTATTTTACTTGACCATCCTCGGCTACCACTTCAGTCTTCAAATCTATATAATATATAAAAATAATATCCCTTATTAACAGTAACATACTCTTATGAATATTAACATATCAATTTTCTCTCACAAAAATCACCTTATTAACAGTAACCTACCTATTTCCTCAACAATCACTTTATGCACGCAATCCAATACACATTTCTAATGATCAATAACTCATCAATAACTCAAAATGTGTACAAGAAAAAATTCTAAAAATTTGATATTTTAAAACTAAATGATGAGACGAATCTAACGAGATACCACTTGACTATATTTTTCTTATATAGTTGTTGTATAAGCATTGATCTAGAATAACAAACACAAGCAAAAGACAATTCATTGTCACTATAAAAACTAAGAAATTACAAAAATAAAAAAATAAAAAATATATATATAGATAAAGGTAATTTAATTTCATTAATTATTATAAATAAAGATACTACCAAATAAAAGATGTGACAAATGTTTTATGTGTTGATAGTTGAATAATAAATGGTAGCAAAAATCATCCATTTTCACTATAAAGATGAAGGAATTATAAAAAAACATAATGCACTTTCAAAATATATGAGAACTAAATTCGAGCAAAATTCACATTGGATAATTTAATTTTATTAATTATTATAGATAAAGAATACTACCCAATAAAGGATGTAACAAAACCATTATGTGTTGATATTATATTTATTCATTAAATATAATTTCAATATTTATTATTATTCTTAACCTAAACTCTATTAATTGAAATTTTAGTTAAAAATATATTGTAAATTATTAATAAGTACTCCCTCCGTCCCGCGAAGATTGAAGCCTTTCTTTTGGGCACGGTAATTTAGGTAGTGGAGTTTAGTAGTTAAAGTGGTGTGGGTATTTGTGTTTAAGATTATAATGAATTTTGATATTGTTTATTGTTTAACTTTGACTTAATATTATCGTAGTGATGTAATTTGAGAAAAATATTCAAATGTGGTCTTGTTAGAATCGTCTAATCGTGTAGTTTTAGAATATATATTTTATACAATTTTTATTTGTATCAATTTTGTAATATTAAGAGTTAAAGAAATATAAGGGACTTTGTGTAGGAAAGTAATAATGCATTGGAATTTGTGCAGAATAGTAAAAGTAAGTATTTTTAATGGGATTTGACAATAATTAAGATTCTAATCAAACTTATATTAATTTAATTTTTCTAAAAACGGAAAGGGTTCAAACTTCGTGGGACACCCCAAAAAGGAATAGGGTTCAAACTTCGTGGGACGGAGGGAGTAGTTTATAGATTGATATTTTATTTATATATTAATGAATAACAAATAGTTGTATTAGATAAATTAACTAAATTAGATAAATTGCAATACGATAAATAAGTTGATGAAACTCTAATCATTTTAATTTTTCAATGAATTCATTTACAAGAGTATTTCTTATATTTTTTTAATTTAATTTGTAAATATCTACATCTTTATGAAATTTCTAATATCTCAACGATTTAGGGTATGAATCAATATCAATTATCAATTATCGAGTACAATACGATTTCACATACTTTCTTTGTCAATATATGACATTAGAGCCGTGAGTAGAAATGTTTTTATCTTTTCTTTTTCATTTTCTTTTGTCCTTTCAACTATTGTTTGTAGTATAAATATTTTTTAAGATACTAAGTTTTAATATATAAATATTGGTAATGGCATATGTCGACCGTTTTCTATGCAATATATAGATGTACTCATGGAATGTTTAAAATAATTTAAGGATGTTGGGGAATATGTAATCGACTAAATAAAATTAAACAATTTTATTTATTAAATTGGATAATTTTATTCATAGTCCTTAATTTCCGCCCATTATAAAATTATTTGGCCCAAAAACACATAATACGCTACGGAGTTTGTGCTTATAACCGATCATGTCAATAATTAATTTTTGATAGTCACTTAAAATCAAAATTTTCCAGCTTTTAGTGGCCCGATAATTATTTATTGTCAGTGGCTTAGAATCAAAATTTTCCAGCTTTTGTTTAGCTAAAAAGATTTTCCAGCTTTTAATGGCCTCCTAATAATTTATTTTATCATATTGTCACTGTTTTTTACACTCCCAATTCCATTGTTTATTTGTTTATCACATGCAAAAAAAAAAGAAAAAAAAGAAGAGGTAGTTGCCTATCTTTGACCCTTCTAATTTTGCACGTTTATTTCTCACTCGCTGCCTCTTTCCAATATTATTATAATATTATTTTTCTTGACCATCCTCGACCGCCATTTCAGTCTTCAAATTACATAAAAATATTTGTTCTAATACAAATGGTATATCTTTATTCTTGGATTACTTTGGAAAATCTTCTACTATGTTGCACTTACAGACAGGGGGCGGAGGCAGGATTACCAAATAGAGGGGCCAACCAATGAGGCTGGATAAGGTAGAGCCGGTTTACGCGTAAAATATTATATGTGGAACCATCATTTGGGCGTTCGAGTAATGTTTTGGAACAATCGTCCAAATTTTAGGCACTCATTTTTTAAAATTATATACTGTATCATATAAAATACTATTAATTTTTTAAAATTTAATTAAAAAACTAAATCGAAAATTAATATAGAAAAATAAAATATAGGGACACCAGTATTTTAATTTTTTATGATTCATGTGAAACATAAATTGGGGACCAATTTAGTGTCATTATATTTTTTAGAGGACTTGTTTTAGCAAATAAATTAAAAGAGGACCTCCTATTTGAGATAAAAATCAAAACAGTCATGTTAAGTCAATATAAGTCATGAAACGAAATGAAAACATGCACGTAATGCCAATATAACCCATAGTAAAAACAATCCGGTTACGGTACAACTCCTTCAAGAGCCTTTAGGTACAGACATCACAAAAAAGGCATCTCGCATCATAAAACACTTCTCTGAGCATCACATATTTGACATCACACAACACATGTCTCCCAACACACAAAATATATCATTTCATACATCACACAACACAACTTCCACATCACACACATGGTGGCTGCATGTGCAGCCACCTGCACATTAACCACATCCTAGTAAAAATACAAAATGGATGTAAGGATTATGTATTCTAATTTATACTACAAGGAAACATAATTTTGCTACCAAATTACCAAATTTTGTAGGTAAATATTTGGAAGTTAACGAGTACTTAATTATAGAGGAAGCATGGTCCTCTATAACTACGTGCGAATGATGGACTTTTGATGGTGCTTTTGGCGGGCTGCTTGGTCCTCAAACGATTCTAGAGGTTGAATTGATTGTGATCCGTGAGGGACTCAAACTTTCTGTTGATGCTGCGGCTTTGGGGTGCAGGTTTATTCTGATTCGATGGAAGGGGTCAGGTTGGTGAATGAAGGAAATTGTCACACTCACGTGCTCTGGCCGTTGGTTTGGGATATTAGAAGCAAGCTTAGACATATTGGTGGGCGATTGAAGCATATCTATATAGAAGGCAATCATGGTGCGGATATCTTGGCTCGTAAGGCGGCTAAGGAGGAGTCGTTCTTCACCTCATGCGTTTTTCTTCCCGATGACTTTACTGTGGTGCTTGGAATGGATGCTGATGGAGTTGTGCATGTTCCTGGTTAGTTGCTGCTATTTGATTTGTGCTGGTCATTGGCTTGTTCTTTATTTTGTTTTGATTTTTTATTCTTTTTTACTAGCCAGCCTTTTAAGGCTTATCACCAAAAAAAAAAGAAAAATGCTTTATACTTTTTTTTAATTTCAAAACTTTGAAAGGAAGTATCGCAAAAGAAAAATTTTTGAAATGAAGAATAAAAGATTTCCAAGTATGATAATTAAATATAGTATATATTTTTTTTTTATTATATAATATTTTATTAATGTGAAAATCTTGAGGGGGGCATGGCGAATATGTATGTGCGAAAGAATGAAATAATAAGAAACTGTTGTAACACCCCGGTTTTTGGTCACCTAGGTCGGAATGTCACCGCCACATCTCCCTAGCAAGATACGGTTTCTCCGAACTTGCTAAAGAGATGCAAGGCTAGGTATTGCAGAATTTAAAATATTTAAAAACAGCCCATACGATATAAGTTTGAAAATAATATCATAATGCAGCGGAAAAATAATATCTAAGTATAAGTATTGCAGCGGAAATATAAACAGGGCCAACATGGCCAAAATACGGGTTAAACATACCCGTTTATTCTATAGTCTAATGCAAAAACCAAAATATTAAATGTTCCCAAAAATCCCATGCATGTAGTGCTCATGCTCATTCCACATACTCTGTAAGAAAAAGGAAAGAAACGGTTTGGTCAGCACAACTTGCTGAGTAAGTTAACACATACGTGATCGTGGGGTTTTAAAGCCATTAATTAATATTTAAGTAAAAGCATGATAAAAATAAATCATAAATAATTTAATTTAATTTAGTTGACTAACCAATTTGCATAACTTAATTCATGAACTTTAATTAATAACACATTTAACATAATTTAAAATAAAAGTCATAATTAAATTAAATAAAGTATTCAATAATTTAATGGACAATAAACAAGCATTTTAATATCCCATTACACCCAAGATTTAGTAATTTCAAGTATTTCACGATTGCATTGCAATCTCGTCAAGTTTAGCTGGTAGTCCGGCGGCCGCAACCGTATTCTGCCATACCCAGTACCACTCCGGAGCCTCGGGAAACCCATATGGATATTCTCGAGAGTGTAGGCCATATATCTCATGCCGTTTTGGCAATGTATCTCAAATTTTCGCGCGGGGTCACCTTCGTCCATAAAGGCACGAAGTGAATAGTTAGGGGGCACCTTGCAGAGCACTCACCCCTAATTTTAATTGATCAAGTTTGTAAGGGGATTTTTCAAAGATTCTTATTTCAAGTATTTTATTTCAAAAAGAGATTTCTACTCGTCTAAGCTTTAAAAACCAATTTCATTGTTTCAACAAGATTTTCAAGATTTGTCTTTGAAAGACCACTGTTTACTCTAAAATTTATTAAAAATCAGTTTTAACTCTGAAAATTCTAAAATTCGACCGGTGACTCGAAAATACAGAGATGAACAAGTTTCATGTTTTAACTTTTTCGATTCCAATTATGGAAATAGGTCAAAAATGTCAATTTTCATCAATTCAATAATCTGTCCGAATTTTATACACAGCAGTTTCAATTTCGAGATCTACCATAGCAAATAAACTCCAAATCTGATGAAATTTTATAGGAAACTCCCTAAGACAATTATTTACAACTTTCATGTTCGGTTAAAGATCTGAATCAGCCTAGAACTATCGTCAAAACGCCTACAAGCTCGGACCTATGTTCTGTCAAGATTTCAATATCCAAATTCAAAACAGTTCGGTTTGGGGTCGATTTCAGATACCAAAAATCATGAAAAATTCCAAAATTTTTACAGAAGCTAGATTAATGTTTTAGGAACGTTTTTTGTATTTTAAGTTTCGTCTTTTAAATAGTTTTAAGGTTCGGAAAAATCATGCAAAAACGCTACGCCGTTAAAGATTTCGTGTTGACAGATTTTTAAATTCTTGGTTAAATCTTTAGATTAAAAGTATTTTAAATCCTCCCAAAACCATGTAAGCATTAATTTACGGATCTTTGGTCGTCCGGGTTCGTCGATTCGGAGGTGTGGCTTCCAGTTCACCATTTATCTCCTCGGTTCGTCAGGTTCTTCGTTCTAGATCCGATTCGGGGTATAGAAAATAAATCGGAACGCGTTAGGACTCGTTTTCGAATCACAATTGAAAAGAATTCGGACCAGAACTTACCACAACATTGGAGCTTTCCAATTTTCATCCACGACAGTCCTCTTGTTCGGTTTTGTGTGCATCCGAATACTCCGGAATTAGGGTTTTGTGTGTAGAGAGAATTCGTAGGGTTTGAAAAAGTGTTTGGGGTTAATTAAGTTAGTTATTTATAGAGGTGCACGACCTAGAGACGTCCAAGGTCGGCCTTAGTGAGTCTTGAGCCGCAAGGTGAGCAACCGAAGTCGAAAAATCTGGATTCGGGCGAGAGAATCTCGCACGGGGCGTTTCTGCAACTGGTGCGGGGTTGGCGCGCCCTTTGCCCAAACAGTGTGCGGCCACCGTGCGGACTCCGCCTGGACTTCGGTCCGGGCGGGTCGTGCGATCCGTTGAGCCGTTCCTCCTCTCTTTCGGACTTCTATCCCTCTATGTTCTCGGATTCCGATTTCCGGGCTATCTTCGGGCTTCTATTTCCTATCGTCATTTTTTTACTCGGGTCTAAATTTAATATTGGCCTCGAATTCTCGAGTCCATTGGTGTCGGGTTCCCGCGTGTAATTTATTTGATTAAATTGTCTTGAGTGTTGGAACTTTAATTAAATTTCATTTCTCATTTCTTGTGATTTTATTTATTTATATTTATTTATTTATTTATTTATTTATTTAATTATTTTATTTTATGTTGCCAAAATTCATGGGTATTACAACTGTAGTGAATAAATATAAGATGAACGGACAATTAGGAGGATGAATCTTCTATATTCAACCCCTACTACGGAATATGCTGAGGACAACAACCTTAGGTGCTAGATGGTTGGGGTGCAAAAAATGTCATTTATAGGACGCAAGCAATCAAAGCAGAGTTGCATTTCCTAGTAATTATCAGTGAAATCAAGGAGTGACAGAGGCATGCCAATTATGTTATGATCCACTTTCTAAATAATTAACTTAATGGATGATCCACTTTCCAAACGTTTAAAGCTAAATTTATGCGAGACATGCTATAAATTGGAAAAAACACCATTAATCGGATCTGAATGTGTGCCTCCAAATCTAATTACTCAAAACCCTAAATAAAGAGACACGAAGGTCCTCACTGGCGGCACCATCTCCACGTAGAATAAAACTCAGACTTTCACGCGCGATATTGCAAATCATCGCAGTTGGTATGTTCGATCTTCACGGGAACCCGGTTGATGAAAATGAGACATTACCGAAAGTCATACGGTTCGATGTGCTTGGTTGTGACGTGAAGCCGATGAGGCTGACAGCAGAGGGGACGGGTGAAGTTGAGGAAGAAGATCACGGGGGCGATCAAGTTGATGAAGCAGCACAGTGTTGCGATGAATTCTTTCTAGGAATGTAGGGATTCAGTTCCCACTTTTACTGGAGATGGTCTAGTTATCAATTTCCCTTGTGAACAGGCTGCACAATTGAATTTATTTGGGTTCAATATCATTTGCCTTTTCAATGTGTGGCCATTTGAATTTTCAATAATTCGCCTCAGCATTACACTGCCAGGATGCCCAAGTCTATCGTGCTAGGTAATAAATTCACTAGTAGGTTTCAAGCGGTTATGTTTTTCTGCGACACATATTTTTGTATAGTATAAGCCGGAGGAGTAACATGGCATTTTTTTATTCACAAATTTTTTGCCATGTTCAATTCGAGTTATCAAAATATACTCGTGATCCGCCTCTTTTGAAGTTTTAATGTGATATCCATGTTTTCGAATATCATTGAACCTCAGTAAATTTCTTCGAGCTTTGCGTGGGAGCAAGACATTTTCAATCGCCATTTTTGTCCCTTCAGAGAGAAATATAACAGCTCTACCGGAGCCTTCAATGCATTTTGCATTACCGTTTATAGTCTTCACTATGGTCTTTTCCAATTTTAAATTGAAGAAATAGCTTTTGCTTTTCAAAATGCTATGTGTTGTTGCACTGTCAATGAGGCAGATATCATCACCGACTTTTGAATTTCCAGCATCCATTTATTTACAAAAATATAAGAAGGTAATCAAATATCAGCAATATAAATATCATTAATGCAAAATATATTTAATTATACATTGGTAATAAAGAGAAAGTACAACATATCATTATTTATATTATACAGGAATTAGAAAAATGAAGTATAAAATATATATAATTATATAATATATTATTTAGCAACATTATCTGGCTCAACAAAATTCTCAGCTTCAAGGTGCGCGATATCATCATTTAATGTATCATCATAAGTATCACTGTGGGCATCATGGTGTGCTTCAACACCTTGTCTTTCTTTTCATTTCGAGGCCTGATACAGTTAAGCTAAGTGTTTAGCTGTGTGGCATGTTTGAGACGGATTGCCTTTAATTTCACTGCGATCACAGATTTCATCATTGTATCTGTATTTTCTTGCGCGATTTCTTTGCTGTGGTTTGTAAGGCCTTCTAGTATCATATCTGCGTTTTGCTCAAATCGAGGTTTATTTCGATAATTATTTCGATGAGATGATTCTCCTCTGCCTCGATTGCGATACCGATTTGGCCACGATCATCATTTTGATTTTTAAAATGCCCACAATCACGCACATATACACTGATTGAGCCACGTTCAACTCAGGAAACGGTTTTGCACCTGCGGGCCTAGATTCATGATTTCTCAATAGCAATTCGCTGTTTTGTTATGCCAATAATAAGCAGATGATAAGATCAGAATATTTTTAAAAACCTTTTTGATGGTATTGCTCACTCAATACTGCGTTTTTAGCATGAAACATAGACTATGTTTTTTCAAGCATTTCTTCTTCAGATATCTTTTGCCCACATAATTGCAATTGGGCAGTAATTTTGAACACAGCGGAGTTATATTCCCGGACTGTTTTAAAGTCCTGAAACCTCAGGTTTTGCCAGTCATTACGGGCTTTTGGAAGCACCATCTTTTTTAGATTATCGTATCTTTCTTTCAGCTTTTCCCACAACGTCAGTGGGGATTCTACAGTCACGTACTCCATTTTCAGTGCCTCTTCGATATGATGGCACCAGAAAATCATGGCTTTTGCCTGATTTGACGGCTGACATTTTTTCCATCAGCAATAGTATCTTCCAAAACCATTGAAGCAAGATGCATTCTAACATCTCGGTCCCAGGAGATATAATTACTTCCTTCAACGGTTAAAGGAGCAAATTTCTGCTTTGCAATGTTAGCCATAATATTATTGAAAGTTTAGAAATAAGAAATTATACATCAAATGGTAATCCAGACAGAGTCTCCTCGTGCTCATAACGTATTATAGAATATATGCAATATTTGACTATTAGCTCTTTATATATATGTGCAAACCTATGTATATTATATAGATGAATTATAAATATGGGAATCTGATTATATAAGGGAATGAAAGCAAGAAAGTAGTCAAAGAAATATTTTAAAAGATAATCACTGAATACACACTATGGTATACCATTAGATCTATTTATAGGCTAACTTCTTGTATATATTTACGTGTGCCACTTGATCATGAAATCTACTAGTGCGGCAGCAATAAATGAGGATCATATTAAAGTCCACCAATGCAGGCTGCAGTGAAGATATGTTTGGACATTCACGTGTTAAAAGACTTTTCAACAGTGAATAAATTGAAATTGACTTTTTGGTGAAGAAAAGTTAAATGAAGAAGTGCAACTCGTGCTCTTGCAACCTGTAGGCCCTCTAATTTGTGGGGCCTCCTTTTTTAAAAAAGATATTTATTTTTAACTTTTTTTAAGAATTTTATCATATTTCTTATTCTTTCTTTCATATTCATTCCCTGCAACAAGGGTTTAGTGTTTAGAATTGAAATTTATTGTTCCATCTATTTTTTGGTTTGACTCATTTGCAGCGGCTGTTTATATTATTAATCGTCTACCCTTTATTGTTTTGGAGAATAAGTTGCCCTTTGAGACTTTATTTGGTGTTGTTCCAGATTACTCCAACTTCAAATCCTTTGGTTGTAGAGTCTTTTCGTACATTCGAGATTACGCTACACATAAACTTGCTCCTCGTAGTCAACCATGCATTTTCTTGGGCTACAGCTTGACCCACAAGGAGTTAAGATGTTACGATCCTACCACCACTCGTGTTTACATAACACGACACGCCAAATTTGATGAGAGTTTGTTTCAGTTTTGTGATTCTCCATCCTCATCCTCTGTTGCGCTGCATGATCAGCTAGATATCACCACTTTCGATCGTCGTTTGGCGGACCAGGCCTCCTGTCGGTCGCATTGTCCTTTTCTGTTTGATGATATTCCAGCTTGTCACCCAGTACCATCGCTTGAGTCTCAGCCCCTGCCTCAAGATGAGCCCGATCGTGCTCTTATTGATCTCAGTCGTCTTGCTCTTCATCAAGGCCGAGACATCACCAACCAGCAGCCTCCGCCTCAAGACACCCCTGACACAGATACTACTCCCCAGCCACCACAACCTGATCACATGCAGGAGCCCCGTCCTATCCCACGAACACGCAGACGAGAACCACCTCCACCACATCCATGATTACCCGATCCAAGGCAGGTGTTTTTAAGCCTAAGTATCCAGTTAATCTTGCTACTACTGTAAAGTCCCCATATTGGCTAGCTACAATGAAGGAAGAAATGGATGCCCTTTATGCCAATGACACATGGATCTTAGTCCCGCCACCACTAGATACAAATATAGTTTTTCTAAATAGGTTCTCCATACCAAGTTTCAGCCTAATGGGAGTATTGAATGCTACAAAGCTTGTCTAGTCGCTCAAGGTTTCACTCAAATTCCTGGAGTTGATTTTGATCACACTTTTAGTCCGGTCGTCAGAGCTGCCACGGTCCAAATTGTTCTTGCTCTCTCTGTGCACAATTCATGGGCACTACATCAACTTGATGTGAAAAACACCTTCTTTAAAATGGGATCTTATCTATACCAGTTTACATGAAGCAACCACCGGGTTTTGTTGATCCACGATTTCTGAATCATGTTTGTCGCCTCAAGAAGGCACTTTACGGTCTCAAGCAGGCGCCTCTTGCATGATTTCAACGCTTCAGTTCTTTTTTATTTTTCTCCTTTGGTTCCGCCAGAGCCGTTCAGACTTGTCCTTGTTCTATTTTTGCCAGAATACTGATGTCATTTATTTGTTGTTATATGTTGACGACATCATCGTCACTGGGAGCAATCCGACTATGCTGCACGCCTTCTTAAAGCAAACAAGCAAGGAGTTTTTTTGTAAAGGATCTAGGTAACCTTAGTTACTTTCTTGGGTTGGAGGTCTCTTACACTGATACTGGTCTGTTAGTGGGCAGACTAAGTATGCTTTTGATATCTTGAAGTGTGATGAGCTTCTCGAATCTAAGCCGATTGCAACACCATTGACTGCTGGGTTGCTTTGACTACTTCGGGTGTGCCATATCCGGATCTTACAGCTTACCGCTCGCTTGTTGAGGCATTAAAGTATCTCACCATCACACGACCTGACTTATCTTACGCTGTTAATCAAGTGAGTCAATTTTTGCAGTCACCCACTGAGGACCATTTTAACACTATCAAGCGTATCCTACGATATGTAAAAGGAACGCTTCACTATGGCTTATCTTTCACACGTGGTTTGGATCTTTCTATTATTGGATATTCTGACGCTGATTGGGCTCGGTGTCCTGACACGAGACGGTCTACTTATGGCTACTCCATATTTCTTGGGTAAATCTTATTTCGTGGAGTGCTAAGAAGCAACTTACAGTTGCTCGATCTAGTTATGAGTCTGAATATAGAGCTCTGGAAAACACAACCTCTGAAGTAGTATGGGTTGGAAATCTTCTTCGTGAACTTGGTGTCTCTCTCCTCGGAAGCCAATTACGTTTTGTGATAATCGCAATGCGGTCTTCCTGAGCCAAAATTCTGTCTCCTATAAGCATGCTAAACATATAGAGTTTGACTGTCATTTCATTCAAGATTATGTCTCGAACGGTTCTTTGAACACTCAATTTATTCCTTCCACTATGCAGATTGCTTCTGTGTTTACCAAAAGTCTTCTAGGTCCAAGTTTTGAGATATTACCTTCCAAGCTATGCTTTTATCTCAATCCCACGCATCGGTTGAGGGGGTGATAAAGATAGTTAGATTTACTCATACACTTAGGATGTGTATATTTGGTAGTGTATATTCTTTTTATTTGATTGTAATCTTTTCCGTTATTATGAGGATGGTTGATGTACCAAATCACACTATATATATGAATTCTTCCAATCACCAGACTATCGGTGATCACAAAACTATTCCTCTCATCATCTCATTAATGCTTCCTCCGATTTTCTTTTTAAGTGTTACGTTTACATAGTAAGTACCAGGGGCGGATGCATCCTTAGGTTGGGTGGGGCCCAGCCCTACCTCCCATTTTTTTTTTTAAGTGTGCTTCAACAAAGAAGAAATTATTCAAATTTCCTTAATTGTGTGACAAAGAAAAGGTTAAGTGACATTAATTGTTGATAGAAACTGCTCTATTTTTTTCAACTACAATTTTACTATACCTGCATTTACATATTTCGTAGATGAAAGTGAACCGAATGATTTTCTATTTGTGGATTTAAGAGATTGTTAGTTTTACATTTATATAGATATTTGAAATTTAATTCAAAGTATTTTTGAAACCTTTATCGAGTATTATTAATCTACAAACTCCAAATGTTACCCATTCCAAATTTTAACATTTTCAACTTCCAATCTCTAAGCTCTAATACAAACATCCGTTACTCAAAACTATTTCAATTAGAAACTATTTTTCACCATGAACTCCATACCCTAAAGTTTAAACTATTCTTTTTCAAACATAACCAAAGTATTTGTGGCTTGTGCAAATGAATTTGAGGAAGTAGTAGTTGATAGAAGGGAAGATAGATAAAAGTTGTTTGAGATGGTTCATCAATAACGACTAGTATTGGATCTCCAAACATAACAATGCTAAAGACAATTTCATTTGCACCTTTTGCTAGTTTTAACAATGCTAAACATAACTATTATTAATTGAATAGAAGGAAACACATAAACAGTACGTGAAATCAGATTACTACAGTAGGAGCTTAATGCTGAGTTCACTTATTTTGATGAATTAATCGACTTAAACAGTTAATAAAGATGAGGGGAGAGGCGCGGTTTGATGAGGACATCAAGTGGAGTAACTTTGCTGTTTGTCAATCCAGCTGCCTCTGTCATGTCCACCATTGCATTCGACTCTGTCGAGAAATCAAACGCCTGCAAGAACCTTGCCAATCCCAAATGCAGCATTTCTATCCCGAAATCTGCACCGGGACATATTCTCCGCCCTGCCCCGAATGGGATTATCTCAAAATCTTGTCCCTTGATACTCTTGTCCTTGTGCGTCGTCAGAAATCTTTCCGGCTTGAACTCCGTTGGGTCAGTCCACACTTTGGGATCCCTTTGCAACTTCCACACGTTCACAATCAACCATGTCCCTTTGGGGACGTGATACCCTCCGACCGTGCAGTCTTGAGCAAACTCACGCGGCCCGCCTAAAGGCCCTGCGGGAAACAGTCTAAATGTCTCTTTAGCTATCGCTTGAAGGTACTCCAAGTTGTTGATGTCCGACACCTCAACTAGTCGATCTTTCCCAACTTTTCTGTCGAGTTCTTCTTGCGCCTTCTTCAGCACGTGGCGATTGTTCAGCATAAGAGACATTGCCCAAACAATCATAATTGTAGTTGTGTCTGTTCCACCAGCAACCAAAGCCTGCAAGAGAGCACAACTCCATATACGTCAAAATATGATATGAAATCATTGTGAAAATTCCTATACATTCATTGAATGTTTAAATATACCATGATTGTAGACTTGAGAATAGTATCGGTATCATAATTTGTCTTGAAATTTGTATGATCGACAAGTGAAAGCATCACATCGATAAAATCGCGAGGCTTAAAATCCTTGCTGGAATAATCAATATCCCTTTGGCGATGCTCCTCCAGCCATTTTCCAACCAATTCATCCATTTCCGCTGCGCATTCCTTCATTTTCTTCTCAAGACCGCCCAAATCGAACCACCCTAAATAAGGCAGGGCATCTGCCGGCACAAAAATTCCAGATAAGTGGAATAAATCCCTCATCAGTCTTCGGCATTGCCTTGTCTCCTCTGTATCCCCATAAAACCTTTTCCCGGCCACCATGGACAGCACAATATTCAAGTTCATGTCGCCAACCACCTGCTTCAATTCAACCAGGATCTGCCCCGACTTGTTCTTCTTTTCCTCCCACAGTTTATAAAGAGCCTTTATTGTAACATCGAGCTCTGACATACGAACGTGATTCATCAACTCCACTCTACGGTTGGACAACAACTCCACATTAGCAAGCTTGCGTATTTCACGCCAGTACGGTCCATATGGTGTGATACCAAACTGGGCAAAGTCATATCCCAAGTGCTTGTTCGCTTTGATCATCGGGCGGGAGGAGATGGCCACGTCGTACTTGGTGTAGAGCTCCTTGGCCAATTCCCAGTGACTGACAACAAGGGCTCTCTTGACACCCAATCGGATAGTGAAAATTGGGCCATATTTGTCAGCCAAGGCGCCTAAGTTGAAATGGGGGACTTTGGGGAAGGGGCGGTCACTCAAGAGATGAAGATGGCCTAAAAGGGGCCAGCCGCCGCCGGCTTCCGGGGGAGTTTTTTTGTTTCTGGAGACAGACTTTGGAAAGAAACACCAGAGAAGGAATAAGGCAATGGCTCCATAGATGGCAGAAGTCATCAATTCCATGGTTGCCCCTACCTTAGCTCAAGTGGGTGTATATGTTGATGATTGATCAGCTGGGAGTGGTGATGTTCTAACATAGAATCATCTTGTCTATATATATCATTCGGCCAACCAGGATTGGATAGATGAAATATTATTAAATGAGGAGTCGCCAGAATACACCTGCGGCAGTCCAGTTTGACACTCACCGGTGGGGTGCAGACAACAGACGCCATTGCATCCTTCTTTAATTGGGTTTGTAATGTCTTTGCTTGGCAACCACTTGGAATACATAAATGATAAAACTGTGGTTTTTTTAGTTGGTTTTGTAATTTCTATGTGCCGGATTCATAACAAGAACTGTATTATATACTCCCTCCGTCCCATTCCAAATGTCCTACTTACTATTTTTGGATGTCCCATTACAAATGTCTTCTTTCTATAAATAGAAATAATTTTCCCCTCCAACAACTATGTGGACCCCACCATATACTCACAAACCAACTCTACCTTAATTCCCGTGCCCAACAGTAACCAGACACTTGGAGTGGGACGGAGGGAGTACTATCATATTGCTAAGTTACATCACACTTCTAATTCGAATATTTGTTGTTTTTTAATTATTTATTAATTTTTTCCTGTTGGACAAAAGGGGTAACCCATCTTTGACCGTTGCACGCCACGCCAACCTTCAAATATTGCATGAATTTTCCCACTCCCGGCTTCCCAATATTATTATAATACTAGGTATTATTTTATTTGACCTTCATCCGCAGCCTTCAATTTGTTTTTTTATAATAAACATTGACACCAAATCACACAAATGACGCAGCCTTCAAATTGCATACTATATAGTACTCCGTATATAGTATTAAGCTTCTAATATTATTTACCCCCACTTAATTCATTGATATACTAGTCATCTCATATTCCAGCAATATTAAATTGATGATAATGGCATTTTCACTGGTAGTGGAAAAACTTCAACAAACCGCCCTGTAATAAAAGGCATAATGAAACAAATATTTTGAGAAAAACTAAAGTACTTATCATTTATTCAAAAATACGTTCAATCCCTAAATTTGGAGAAAAAGCAAATAACCAAAACAATCTCTCATATGTATTATTTCATCTGTACCATTTAACTTGTTATACACGTTTGACTTATGCATACAATTCAATGCACTTTTTCAACAATTAATACTTCAAAATATGTACAACAAAAAACTAGATATAGGTTGTAGGATGCAAAAAAATGCGTAGACAGAAACTGCAAAATAATTTTATTAATTTCACAAGAAATGTCTACAATTACAGAGAAATTTAAATATCAAAGAACACGTAGAAAATCAAACTATATGGGTTCGACTTCTGGTACTCCTTTGATTCCTCCAACTTTGAAGACGTCGAGATGCTTTTATGCTTCTTCTCCGGCTTCTCGGAATTTCTACAGCGTTTTGTTGCTGTAGGATCTCAAGTGTATGAGTCTTGAGAATCAGTAGACGTGTATGAGTCGTCTCTCTATGTGTCTGAGTGTATGAGTCTCAGAGTATGATTGTTTAGAGGTTGTAGAAGTGTATTTGATTCTTCTTCGCCTCTTTAATATTTCTGCAGCGTTTTGTTGCTGTAGAATCTCAAGTATATGAGTCTTGAGAGTGAGTAGTGTATGGAGACGTCTCTTTTTTTTTGGGAGTCCCTAATGCTTGATAGGGTGCCTCTATTTATAGAGGGAAAACCCTAGGGTTTGTGAATGATGAGCCAACCGATGGGTTGGTCCAATCCACGTTTTTTTATCGGGTCATGTGGGCCTTTCATCTGGGCTTGTTCACATTGACTGATTTCCATGGACTGGCCTGCTTCAAGTGTCGGTGTCCATTGGATCATAGGCTTGTGGGTCTTTCATTTTGACTTATCCACATCGATTTATTTTCATGGGCTGGCCTGCTTCGGACATCCATTATTGAGCCATGGGGCTTGTGGGTCTTGCATTTGAACTTGTCCACATTGGCCTAGTGTAATTAAATCCATTTGGCTTGATGGATCCAAATGGCCCAATAAATATTAATAATCATTTCAAGCATTTAATTTATTTAAAATGCCTAAAATTAATTAAATTAATATTTAATTTGCACGTGTCGCATTTTCAGTGGCGAATGAATTTCACGTGTTTACAGATGCCCCCTCGAGACTTGTTTAGGACGAAATAAAATATTTGAGACGTGAACGAGTCTCGAAATTTTTTTATTTGCCCATTTTAGTTGGGCTCCCGGCAAATCATCCTTCACTAATAATTTTTGTTGCTGCGTGAATTTGGCATTTGTTCAGCCCATCATTTTTTCATTCTTTTGATTTTTTTTTTTTTTTTGGTCTCTTCCAGATTTGGTGCCCCTTACTGTCCAAATCATATCTCCATGTGTATACTTGATTTGAATCTGATTTGCCGTAGCACCTTGAATCATATCCAACTCAAACTTGATCGAATATACATCAAATATTTGCCCATGAATATTCATCAAATATTTGCCCATAAAGTATGTCCAGGATTTACATCTTGATTCAAAACTCATTGACAGATTTGCAAACATGACTCAAACTTGATATTTCTTAATTAAATTTCCAAACCCAGCTTAAACTTGATATTTATCCAGTTGAATCTCCACAAATTTGTGAAGATTTACTTATGAATTCTATAAATTGCCACCAAAGTCAAGAGCTGCAGATAAACTCTTCCCAGTCCACGCCTATTTTTCTTTTCTGGCGAACAGTCATACTCTCCAAGGCAGCAGGTAATAATTCTTTTTCTACCAAGTGATCAAACAGAGATTTCAAGCAAAAGTAAGCCTGAATTTCTTCTTAGTGCTCAAATCTTTTTTTCTTATACAGGCTCGCATCAACCATTCAGGTAAACCAAAATTATCAATTGATGCCATGGTCTCTTCTTTTTCGCAACAAGCACTATACTGCACCTAGGGGTGTAAACGAGCCGAGCCGAGCTCGAGCCTGGCTCGGCTCGGCTCGGCTCGATTAAGGAAAAATTCGGCTCGGCTCGAGCTCGAAGCTCGACGAGCTTTAAAAAATTGAGCTCGGCTCGAGCTCGACATAAAAAAGCCGAGTTCGAGCTCGGCTCGAGGCTCGAATAAAGCTCGAGTTTTTTCTTTTCTTTTTTTTTGTTTTTTTTAACATTGACACTCATATGTTAATAAATATGCGTAGGGGCTCAAATCACACAAGTTAAAAAGATGGATAGATGGGACATTACCACTAGACCAGGTCTCCATTCCCAAACTAAGCTCGATATAAAATAAGAATAATCGTCAAATTATTAAATAGTGAAATTAAAAACTTGAATGATTGAAGTTTAATAGATTTAATATATTAAACTATTCCTAGTTCCTACTTCTAACCATAAAAAACAAAAAATAGAAAAGAAAATTTATAGGATTAATAAATAGATTATACATTTACTATGTATAATTGATGTGTATATATATATATATATTCGAGCCTATTATCGAGCTTTCGAGCCGAGTATTGGTTAGCTCGGCTCGGGCTCATTAACCTTCCGAGCCGATCTCAAATTCGAGTCGAGCCTTTTCGAGTCGAGCTTTGGTCGAGTTTTGATCGAGTCGAGCCCGAATATTTTACGAGCCTATCAGTCTCATTTACACCCCTAACTGCACCTTTTTTTTTTGGTCTGTTTCTCGCTTTCTTGTTTTCTGTTTGCTTTGTTTTTTTTTCTTTTCGTTTTCTGTTTCTGTATTTTTTTTCTTAGCCACTGCGATTCAATGCTTCAACCTCCAATCGACCAACTCATCAACATCAAAATAAAGTTCATCTTCAACCGGATCATAATTCAAAGCGAGAGTGTACCTGTTTGTCGTCATGGTAGACGGGATGTTTGGTCACACGGCGCTGCCGTTGGCCTCCATCCTTAACCTACCCGCCATCAAGTCATCATGGTAGACGGGATGTTTGGTCACACGGCGCTGCCGTTGGCCTCAATCCTTAACCTACCCGCCACGCTTTTGTCGTCACAGAGTTCGGTAGACGGGATGTGGGTCACACGGCGCTGCCGTTGGCCTCAATCCTTAACCTACCCGCCATCAAGAAGACTTTGACAATGGCGGGGTTGGCGACGGCGCTGCCGTTCGCCTCAACCGTTATTTGTTCAGAGGGCTTGCCGCCACTCGAACCCATCACCGCTGCCGTCGGAAGCCGCCGCACGTCGCCAGAGGGAGACAGAGATCCATGGCCAGAGAGAGAGAGGATCGACGGAGGGAGCCCCGCGCCGCCGCTGCTGGATGTACGCCGCTGCTGCCGCCGCTCGTCGCCCTCGCAGAAACAGAAGCCTCGTCTTCTCCGAAATCCATAGTTAGAGTGATTCTTTTTTCTCACAAAAGGTGTGCTGCTGTGATTGCGAACAACAACTTTCTGTGTGAAGAAGAAGAATAGTTCTCAACCACCGCCACTATTCCATTCCGCCTATAAATTCAACAAATCAATACGAATTCAAGCCCAGCAAAATCTAAGAATTTTTTTTTTTTTTTGTTAGATTTGACGAGAAGCTAGAAGATATGAAATGGGGGAGTATAATTAAAACTGGAATCTCGAGTAACGGTTATTGTTGAAGCTGAAACCGCCCAACTATATGTACTCAAACCACCACTTTTACGCCGGAGAAATCGCGAGGGAGGCCGCCGCCGTTGGAGCTGCCTGTCGCGCTTCTCGGCCGCCGTTCGTCGCCGGAGCCTCGCGCCCGCCGCTGCTGTTGGAGTCGGGTGGAGGAGCCGCCGCCCACCGCCTCTGCTGGAGTCGGAGAAGGCCGCCCGGGACGCCTCCGCTCGAGTTGCTGCCGCCGATCGCGCGAGGGAGAAGGACCACCGCCGCCGCCGCTGCGTTTGTCGTCGCCGCCCATCGTCGCGCCCGCTGCTCGTCGAGTCGCCGGAGAGGAGGCGCCTGAAACTTTTTGACAATTTCGTCCACACGAGCGTTTTCCTAAATTATACCAGGTTAGATTTATTAAAAGAAAAGAGTTATGATTCACGGGAAAGGGTTTAGGGATATATATATATCAAGATTATTAGTCTTTTTATTACTCAAGTGTGGTGCTTTGGTTTCAAATGGCGCTGTGGTCCTCTCTGTCATGAAATGTTGACAAATCTCATGGCATAGCCGGGTTAGGTTGACCTTCAGCCTGTCACACTGATGATCCCCGGCAAATATGCCATGACACTTCTCATCAATTCCTGCCATAAGATTTCCTGCCATGAAACTTTTGACAGATTCCCACTACATGAGTATTTTCCGAAAAATCGTGATCCTAGTTTAGGGTTTATTTAATGAAACCAATTTATGATGGCGGGGTTGTGATTAGGGATATATTTATAAGTAGTCATGTTTTTATTGCTCGTGTTTAAGAAACTGTGGCCCGAAAGCGCACGGTGTCAAAAATTGCAGTAATTTGGACAACCGTGAAGCTGAATCACAATGTAGACAGAAGGGACAAAAAGAAAAGAATGAAAATTGGACAAGATTTAGACACAGCAGTAATAAACTTCCATTTTTATACACAGATCTTTGTTTGGGATAATTCTATCAGATAGCTAATTCTCATGCTCTCAATAATGCTTTCCCTTTAACAGACAGGTACTAACAATATGAGTTTACATGTTCTTAAGACCGCAAATTCTAAGATACCACAGATTCGTAACTGCCCTGGCCTGGGTGTGTTACTTCATCTGTGGTGGAAAAGCAACACCCGACATATCATTTATTAAAATGCCAAGTACTACTATCATTCTCCCATGTCACACCCAAAGATTCGAATTAAGCCCTAAACTATCCCTTAATTGTCAATCCTAGTAGCAGTTACACAACTCTCAATTCAACCGAGTGACCTCTAATGAAAGTGGTTAAAAGAAGGCAGTAAAGAAAGCATTTAAAACCTATCACTCGGAAGTTTTGAAAATCTGACCCTGGTAGTAAAAGACAGCTCCCCATCAGGATGAAGGAGTATGGATCAAGAATTCCCGGCTCTGGGTGAACCACTAGTGTGTTCACTTCCTTCCGGGTGATTATGAGATACAAACTAATGAAACGAACTAATGATTTAGTTCGTTCCGGATGCACTCACTCAGGACTCAAAAATAGGCTTTGGCAGAAGAGGATAGAAGTTGAAAGAAAACTCAACCCTATTTTAGAAAATAACCAAGGCCTAGATGATGTTCCTCTGAGATTATTTATTACACTGTATTTGAGTCCAAGTGGACCCCATCTCGGTGTAATATTTAATCTTAGATTTCCAACAAACAGCAATTTTGGAAAATAATGGATTTGAAAATCATTCCCTATCAGGTACTAGACTCTCAGTTAAAACACAGACCCTTTCAATCTAGGCGAGACCTAATCGCTGAATCTGTTTCTAATTTCCCAAAATACAACCCTTGACAGGATATGAATTAGTCATAACTGAGGAATTTATCCCTTACTCAGATCCGGATTTTATAAAGAAATTTTTGTTGGAAATTTATTAAGCAATATCTATTTGATATCTAGACTTCTATTGTCCAAGGGAAGGATCCCAAAATAATTACAGACCACAATATTACATAATATTATCATGCATAAAGATATAGGGAAGTGTAAAATTAATTGACCCAAAATATAAATGCGGGTCTAGACAGAAGGTGAAACACAGATATGAGGTGGTCAAAGGACCAAAGTAATGGCAGAATAATCAGGTGGACTGTAAACATCTACTGTCCAATCTCCCAATTACTCAGATGGAGCGAATTTAGACAGCTTAGACCCTATAATGGTGGTGTCAATACCAGTTGGGCCTCCACTGTCTGTGAATTCGGATAAAAACCTACATGCTTCCCTTCTATAATGATCGTCAGTGGGCATTGACTGATGCCAACTGATTCCCATTACAGATTGGACTTCGGGTTTGGAAATTAAGAAAAGAAAAATAAAACTGTATCTGGATGGAAGTCAGTTGAGCAGCTATTATAACCCCGGATGGGCGAACCGCCAAGGCTTCCACTGACAGTCATGCAGACCATGCAAAATAACAATTAGTAATTAATACGCAGATTACGAGCTAGTTATCCATGAGGGAATACCCGCCAACATTAATCTAATGTATTCTTTACTAATTGTTACACACAACACGCAAAGACAAAATCAATAAGGAATAAAAGGAGATTCCTTGTATGAGAGACATTGGTTTCTCATGCAAGGTTGTGGATTGGATCCACAATTGATGGTCTTAAATAATCCTTCCTACCATAATTAATTACAGTCCAGATTATCTGTTTAAGCCATCAAGATTTTGTTTATAGAGGAGTATTTTATTGGCAATTGAACAAAGGTCCTTTAGTCATGATGATTATTGAAGTTTGATTATTGCTAATCTCAATCTTTAATCATTAATGAGTCAAGGGTTCAATCAGTTAAGCGATGCGAATGGAGAATCAAAATTTGGGCAGCATAACACCCTATATTGCAATTCCAGAATGTTACACCTTAACCCGTGGGGTTATGATGTGAGTGTTGCAATATAATGTAGGAAGAGAATGAAGGTTGTTTGAGATTAAATAGAGAGAAGTGAATCTTTGTCGCGATGCCAAAAATTTTGTCGCGGTCCGAGGTCCGCGACATGGGTATCCCGACAAGTTTTTAGAATTTTTGGCAGCATAACGCCTCTTTGTCGCTATACAAGATTTTGTCGCGGAACGTGGTTCCGCGACAAAAGTGTTTCACGACAAAGTGTTTTTAGAAAATTCCTAAGGCATTTGAACCTTTGTCGCTATGCATGGAAATTTTGTTGCGGAACGTGGCTCCGCGACAAGGTGATTCCGCGACAAAGTGTTCAAAGAATAAGGAACATGGCATAATTTTTTCTGTCTCGGAATGAGATTTTGTTGCGGAACGTGGTTCCGCGACAAGATGATTCCGCGACAAAAAGCCATGCAGACAAAATGCAAGAGTTTGGCTCCTTTGTCGCTATGCATGGAAGGTTTTGTCGCGGAACGTGGCTCCGCGACAAGGTGTTCCGCGATAAAGGGTTTTAAATTATGGGGACAAGTGTCTTGAAACACCTTGATCGCGGAGCAGCCATTTTGTCGCGGAACGTGGTTCCGCGCCAAAAGGCGGTTGGCACCCAAGGTGGTTCAGGACAAAAGTCAGAAAAAGCAGAAATGAACAGTGGCATGCAGACAGCGTGATCTCACCCTATTTTAGATCAAAAAGCTATTCTAAGCTAAAAACAGACAAGAAACATTCAAAATAAGGAAGAACATGCTTAAGCAAAAATAAACAAGCTGGGCAGAATATTAAAAATAAAGCAAGAGTCCTAATCTAGGGTTTGATCACACATCCACACAACATTATTCATAAAATGCTTAACAGTAAACATAAAAATAGCAATATGGGGGTCAAGTGACCCCAAAATGAAAAAGAAAGCATAAATCCATGGGGTGTGAGACCCATTTCATGATTTGGGACACAAATGATGAATGTTTTCCCATATTATTGAAGGGGTGTTGTTAATACCCATGATTTGGGTGTTACAAACCCTAAAATAAGAGTTTAGAAACCAAAACATGGTGTAAAACTGGCTATCTAGAAAACTGTGAACAGTAAAAACACTAAACTAAGCTAAGCTAAGAGCAAAAATTAAATAATACATGAAAATAAACCTAAACTACTCTACCTAAGGAAGAACTCCTAAGCTTGCCTTCAAGAGAGCTCAACAAAATTCCAATTTTTCCAACCCTTAGCTTATGGGAGACACCTCATATTTATAGAAGTGTAACCCTAAGCCCATGGGCCTTGATTCTAGCCCATTGTGTCTTAAGACATCACACACATCACAGCTTTGTCTCGGAGCATCAAGTTTGGTCGCGGAACACACTGCATGTGGCAAGGCTTCTCGACTGGGTCTTGTGTCTCTAATTGGGTGTCTTGGTCGCGGAGTCATGCCTTTGTCGCGGAGCATGCCATCGCGACAAAGGTCATCGCGACAAAGGTCATGGCTGGTCTCCTCTTCATCTGAGCTGCTTGGTCGCGGAACACTCCTTTGTCGCGGAACACTGCATCGCGCCAAGGGCTTCCGCGACAGAGGTCTTCCCGGGCCTGCTGAATTGGGCCAGATGGGCCGAAAATGTTCTTTTTGTGGGCTTTTCTCTTTTTTTCCCATCTTTTTGTATTTTTGTGGGCTTGCTTTATTCTTTTGCCCATCTTTTCATGCCTTTTTCTTTTCTTTTCTTTTTCTCATGTTTTTGGATTTTTCTAACATAATTATGTAATAAAATTACATATTTATGCCTTTTTCATACCAGCTTATTATTTTTACAATTATGCATAAATCAGTCCAATTCGACTGCTTTCTTACTTAATGTAAGACCGGAATGCGATCAAATGCCCGTTTAAGACACGGAAATGGATTGAAAATAATGGTCATTTTTGGCCATTATCAACATCCTCACATTTAATACTGATCGTCCCCGAGCAGTCAGAGTCAATGTTCGTAAGAACACGGACTCTACATATTCAATTCATTTGCGTGGCTTCATAAATCACATCCTTTTTGGATTGGGATAAGACAATCAAAAATTACAAGTATTAAATTCCCTTGATTGCAGTGTTTAATGAAATGATACTTGCTCACTATATCGGGCCTACAAATCAAACATTATTATTGATCCTTCATGAATATCATGTTTGAGAAATGCAAGGATTAGGGATGAGAATTAGAGGATGACATGAACATTTTAATGAAACAGAGCCTCACTTATAAGAGAATCGGAAAGATCACTCACTCTCAATTGGGGTTTAATTATGAACGCTCCAAATCAAATTTAATTAAATTATCCCATAAGCTTGCAATTAGACCAACTCGCCACCGGCTCATTTCCTCAAATCGAGATCTCAAGGTCTTATTTAAGGGTTATAACGGGGCATACGGTTGTAGCATTAGGTAGGAAAGGGAAATTATTGGGCTAAGAAGTGGCAAGAATTAATCTATCATAACTTGGCATTTTTATTTAAAATTTTATGATCATCAATATATTTTCTTTCTTTTGCTTTTCTTTTCTATTGCATGACATTAGACTATGTCTAATTTGCTTTGTCATTTGCAATTTATTGTTGTTGAATGAAACTCAACAACACATTTTTTTTTTTTTGATGAATCGGTTTATGAGATACCGATTTATATGGATTGATAATCATTAAATTTAGTGCCTTTGATAGAATTCATTCCTGCACACTTGGGTTTGATTTTCTTGGTCTTTTTATAAGGCTAGGAAAATATAGAGGGTTTCAAAGAAAAATTAGGCTTATAGGCTCAAATTGGTTAATCCTAAAGGGAAAATATTTTTGGGTTTGGATTTCAAACGAAGGCCAAAAATTTGGGTTTTTCTAAGTGCCTCGATCATATGCTCGATTTCGGGAATATGGCATGGTCTTGAATTGGTCCCAATTGCAAGTTCTAGTTTCCTTTAATCAAAATGATTCACGCATCAAAGAAAAGAATGAGTAAAAGTGACTCATGGCTCAAATCTCACAAGGTTGGGTTGATTCATGTCATACAATACTCTCAAATTTAATCAAAGCTTAATTCTAACAATTTATTCAATCGAAATCTCTAACATGCAGATTTATTACCCAATAAGCTGATCGCATCATTAAATTTTTATAGCTCAAAACCTCAGGAATTCATTTCATGCATATTCTCAATTATATTATCCCAATTTAAAAGTTTGAGAATTTAATCACAAGCCTAAATTCAACATGTGAATTTAGAGCAGGTTTATGCATATTTTTGCTGGTCATTTAATTGAAAGCAGTAAAGAGGCACTACTGACATACTAAGTATGTCAACAGCATATTTTTGGTCTGACAGTCACTTATTCATCTCGGACTGTACAGACATCTTTTTCAAAGGGAAAGCAAGTAAAGAATTGTTCAGTGGTCTCAAAAGTTGAGTTCCAATTAGGGAAAGCAAATAAATACAACCGAGGCAAGGGGTTCTCGTGCACTTAATACAAACCTGCACACACAAAAGGGGGAATCCCTTGCAGATTCTACTACTAGAACGGAAATGAAATAAAGCACAGCACAGTAAACTAGGATTCTTCCTTCTTTCTTCAGGGCATGTATCGGAGCCAGAGAACGCAGCTGGAAAGCTCACAACGCAGGCACCAATCGCGGTTTCTCAGAGGTGCATGCCATCTTGGGCAGTAGACTCTGACTCCTTGGTCCGCCCACAGTTGTGGGTTGTCTGGGTTGTCAGTTATCCAAGCGAGGACGTTGATGGACGTATACCGAAAAACTGATCGATCTGTCACCATCCTGTCGATCATTCTGATTCCCTGCTCAACTTGGCCTTCGTCCGTCTTACTCATAAGCATCAGTCCGCGGGTGAAGATTGATGCCTTATGGTTGTCCTCAAGTCCTGGGCGTAGCAGTTCACAAGCGTGCTCCTCATTCCCTTCTGCAAATGCCCTGAGTGCTGGGATGATCTGAAGATTGAAGTTTCCTGCTGTTGTGCATATTCGCAGGAATCTCTCCTTTTGCCGACGGATCCTTCCTTGCCATCTCTTCACAGTGGAGGAGTTAACCTCGCATCGCTTGTACACGATGGCAAGGTTTCCAGCATCCCTGAACTTCTTGCATACCCGTTGTGCAGTAAACACCTCCTTGATTTCATCCTCTCCTATTCGGGAGAGAATTTCACCAAGGAGTTCGACCGGTAAGTCCAGCAACTTGGTTCCTTCTGGTGCAGGATCTGGAACGGGAGGATTACCCCTGAAAAGATAAGAAGTGATGAATCCAATTTTTATAATTTCCAGAAATTATTCAAATTCCGAAACCAACATCCTCACATTTAGAGCTTTGCTCTAGATGTGAGGCTATTAGATTTCTGACTTGAATTTTGATTTAAAGCACATGTAAATAATATTTGGTTTTAAATGGGCTAAGGAGCCCAAAATAAAATAAAATTGGCCATCGGGCCTAAAATCTTTTTAACGGGCCATTGGGCCCAAAAATTTCTCAATTTTATTAAACAAGTCCGAGACACTTGTTGGAAGTGGAATGGGATGGATAGATGGAAATGGAATGCTCGAATATTGGAATGTGCAATGGAGACGTGGCGGAACGGATCTGCTATTTCTGGATAGCTCGAACTGTTTGGACAGTTAGAGCATCCAAAAATTTGCAAACACTGTTTTTAATTTTAAAAATGGTTGACTTATTTTATTTAATAAAAGTGGGATGTGAGTGGTCCCATTTTGGATTTTGAAAAGGATAGCAGTTGGGTGACAAAAATACTGCTATCTTACTCACACTAGTGTTCCATTGGGAACAAAAACTCAAGTCAAACATTAAACAAAAGTGACTCTTTTTGTCTTTTTCTAAAAGGTTGCTTTTATTAAAAGTGGAAGTTTCTCATTGGGTGTTTGTACTATGTTTCCATAAACAAACAAACATTTATTCCCATGAGATTTCTAACATGAGAACAAATGTGCCCAAAAAGATCTTACCTCTTTTATTACACCAAAACAACACTGTGCACGTCACATCAAGATCAATCAAACCAATAACATCAAGATATTCAAAACAATACCCAAATGTTCATCAGTTTGTTCTTTCCAGTTTTTAAACTTCAAAATCTTTAAACCATTACCAGTTTCAAAATGGGGTTTCAAATGTTTCAAAATGGTGCTCTCAACCGAGAGTACTCAAAAACCTCCGAAAATCTAAAGTTAAACGTGCACACTAACCACATCACACCACGAACACAACAAAAATTAAAAACAAAACAAAGGATCCGAATGGGTGCTATGAACATGGCGAAAACAGGGTTTACCCTGCCCTCCTTGGCTCGGGTCTAGGCACGGGTCCAAGGTTTGGGAGGAGTCCATGAAATCGGTCCATAGTTTCCCCTAGAAAAATGGAGTGAAAGAGTGCGAAGAACACGTGGTGTTCGTTCGGATGAGAGAAAAATGGGGGGAAGGAGATGAAGAAGCTGTAGGAAGTTGAAATGACAAGTGAGAGTGAAAAGAAAGTGGAGGGGGTGGGGGGGGTATAAATACTAGAACTTTTGTCGCGGAATCCGAGACTTTGTCGCGGAACAAGGTTCCGCGACAAGGCATAGCGACATCAGAGAGGTCGCGGAGTTGAGGGTTGGTCGCGGAGTCATGCTCCGCGACAAGGCTACCGCGACAAAGTTCAGTATAGAGACAAGGTCAACGCAGGTCGTGTCGCGGAGCAGGGCTTGGTCGCGGAGTCATGCTCCGCGACAAAGTGCATCGCGACAACCAGCGGAGAAGGGTTAAGAACAAAAGAGGGTTTGTCGCGGAACAGGGCCTGGTCGCGATGCATGGCATCGCGACAGAGGACCTTCCGCGACAAAGAATTTTTTGAATTTTCAAATTTTCTTGGACTGGGCCCGAGTGTGATGTTGGGCCTGAGTCCATTTTATTTGATTTGGGCTGAATAAATTCAGTCCAAATAAATTCAAAGTGCTGGGCTAAAAGTTAAATAATCCACTTGCATAAAATTAGGTTGGGTCAGTTCCATTTATCTGTGAATTTTATTTCGGGTATTGAATTTCTTCAAATTCCGAAAGCGTTTTCTCAGACTTATGGAACTAATCCAACCAAGAACCTGGTTTTTCCATGTTACTCTTATCTGCTCCTTTTTGGTGGTTCCGAACTTCTGCAAGACAGACAAATAAGACGCATTAGATTTTCTCCAAATATCAACATCCTCACATTTAGAGTCTTAGTACTCTAAATGTTTAATCGATCTTTGGGTACTTTCTTGTCGTGAAATAAGTACTATAAATATATACTATCTATATATATATATACTGAAATTTTTGTGTTTTTAAATGCTGTTTCTTATTGAATGTAAGCCGGGTCTGCCACTGCTTGGCTTTCTTTCTCTGGATCGAACTGTCCAAGGTACTCTTTTAATCTTTGTCCATTCACCACTATATCGCCCCTATCAGTTCGGATCCTGACAGCTCCATTTTTAAACACCTCTAGTACTTCATGTGGTCCTTCCCATCTAGATTTGAGCTTTCCGGGGAACAGCTTCAACCTAGTATTGAACAATAACACATGTTGACCAACATAGAAATACTTAGGTTTGATCCGGCGATCGTGTAACTTCTGGGTCCGCTCCTTGTAAATTCGAGAGCTTTCATAAGCTTGCGCTCGTATTTCCTCAATTTCATTGAGGTCCAACTTACGTTTGCTCTGAGCAACTCTCGGATCGAAGTTAAGCGTTTTAACGGCCCAGTAAGCTTTATGCTCTAGCTCTACAGGCAAATGACAGGCTTTTCCGAAGACCAGCCTGTATGGAGACATCCCGATGGGAGTCTTATATGCTGTGCGATATGCCCATAGTGCATCATTGAGCTTACGTGCCCAATCCTTACGGGTTATCCCGACAGTGGCTTCGAGTATATGTTTGATTTCGCGGTTGGATACTTCGACTTGACCACTAGTCTGAGGGTGGTAAGGCGTGCCTATCTTGTGGAGGATCCCATTTTTACTCATTAAAGTTTCAAAACCTTTATTAATAAAGTGTGTTCCTCCATCAGATATCACCACCCTAGGTACGCCAAATCGACTGAAAATGTTGTTCTTGAGGAACTTGATGACTTGGCTACCATCATTGGTCGGTAATGCGACAGCCTCGACCCATTTGGACACATAATCGACAGCTACCAAGATATAGTAGTTTCCACCAGATGGTGGAAACGGTCCCATGAAGTCAATGCCCCATACATCAAAGATCTCAAGTGTGAGAATCCCCTTTTGAGGCATCTCATCCCTCTTGGAGATGTTTCCTAATCTTTGGCATCTGTCACAGCCCTTAACAAATGTCCTGCAATCCTCATAGATGTGAGGCCAATAAAATCCACATTCGAGGACCTTGTGGGCCGTTCGAGCGGGACCATGGTGACCTCCATATTCTGATTCATGGCATTTTCTGACAATTTGATAGGCTTAATGCTCGGTCACACATCGCCTGATTATAGAATCAGCGCAGTGTTTGAAGAGATAAGGTTCTTCCCAGAAGTAACTTAATACATCTCGTTTGAACTTATTCCTCTGATGATAGTTCGAAAACTGGGGGGTTATTCCGCATGCCAAGAAGTTAGCGATGTCGGAAAACCATGGGCAAGCTTGATTATGCAGATGCAACGCGAACAACTGTTCGTCCGGAAACTCTTCATTAACGGCTTTTTCCTTTTTATCATTATTTAATCGAGATAAGTGGTCAGCAGCACCATTATCTCGACCTCGCCTATCTTTTATTATGATGTCGAATTCTTGCAGCAAAAGTACCCACCTGATTAATCGAGGTTTTGCATCTTGTTTGCTAAACAAGTATCTCAATGCTGTATGATCGGTGTATACTATGGTCTTCGTACCTATTAGATACTGTCTGAACTTGTCAAACGCGAAGACCACAGCATACATCTCTTTCTCCGTTGTGGTGTAGTTAACTTGGGCCTCATTCAAGGCATGACTTGCGTAATGAATTACGCAATGTCTCCCATCCTTATGCTGTCCAAGAACTGCGCCTACGGCGAGACCACTAGCATCGCACATTACCTCGAAAGGTAGTGACCAATCGGGTGGTTGCACTATCGGTGCAGAAACCAACATCTTCTTGAGCGTGTCAAAGGCTTGGACACACGCTTCATTTATTAAGAAAGGATTTTCTTTACAAAGCAGATTAGTGAGCGGCTTGGCAATTTTAGAGAAATCCTTAATGAATCGCCGGTAAAAACCGGCATGCCCTAAGAAGCTCCTAACTGATTTGATCGAGTTAGGAAGAGGGAGATTAGAGATGATGGAAACTTTGGCTGGATCAACTTCAATGCCTGCACGAGAAATGCGATGACCTAACACTATGCCCTCAGTGACCATAAAATGGCACTTTTCCCAATTTAAAACCAAGTTAGTGTCCTCACACCTCTTTAAAATCTTAGCAAGATTGGTCAAACAATCTTCGAACGTATCTCCATATACAGAGAAGTCATCCATGAAGACCTCAATGCATTTTTCGATAAATTCGGAGAAAATAGACATCATGCATCTTTGAAAAGTAGCAGGTGCATTGCACAAACCAAAAGGCATCCGTCGATAGGCAAAAGTGCCGTACGGGCAAGTAAAAGTGGTTTTATCATGGTCTTCACTAGAAATAACAATCTGATTATAACCAGAATAACCATCCAAGAAGCAATAAAACTCTCTCCCTGCCAACCTCTCGAGCATCTGATCAATGAATGGCAATGGAAAATGGTCCTTGCGTGTGGCCTCGTTCAGCTTCCGGTAGTCGATACAAACTCTCCATCCGGTCACTGGCCTGGTTGCAACCTCTTCTCCTTGCTCATTCTTGGTTATGCACATCCCTCCTCGTTTGGGTACGACCTGCACTGGGCTAACCCATTTGCTATCAGAGATAGGATAGATTATACCAGCATCTAAGAGCTTGATAACTTCTTTCCTTACCACTTCTTGCATAAGGGGATTCAATCGCCTCTGAGGTTGACGGGAGGGTTTAAACTCTTCTTCCATTAGAATCCTGTGCATGCAAATAGAAGGGCTTATTCCTTTTATATCAGAAATGGTCCAACCTATTGCATGTACATGTTTCTTAAGAACGGCCACCAGAGCATTTTCTTGCTCTTGGGAGAGCTTAGCCGAAACAATCACGGGTAACTTTTTATGTTCTGCGAGAAACGCATACTTGAGATGATCGGGTAATGTTTTAAGTTCAAGCTCTGGTGGGCATTCAACGGAAGGGAGTAGTTTGCGAGAAATGGGTAGTGGGAGAACAGATTTACCTTCGGGGTCCTGCATCAGTACAGGATCCTCTTCTTCCTCTTGGTTGGCGTCATCATGGAATTCGATGCCGTCAAACTCCTCCAGATCCCCTGTTTCGGGATCGGCAAAGTGAACGGCTTTGCATCCTTTGTGCTCCACGCCAGCAGGCTTCAGTACCTGCTTTGATGGTTCATCCAGCATCATTTCACAATCAAGTTCAGAGTCTGGCTCTTCCCTAACTATTACATTTTCAAAAGAAAAACAAGAACTGTCATTTGGAAATTTCTGCAATTTCTCCATATCAAAGATGATCTCCTCGCCATCGACCCTTAAGGTGACCTTTCCGGATTTGGCGTCAATCAGTGCACCACCAGTGGCTAGAAATGGGCGTCCAAGGATAAGTGGCATTTCAGAATCCTCTTCAATGTCGAGGACGATGAAGTCGACCGGGAAAAGAACCTGCCCGGTTTTGACCACAACATCCTTAAGGATTCCTACGGGCTGAGTGATCGATCTGTCTGCAAGTTGCAGTCTCATCTTGACCGGTTGAATTTCTCCAAGCTTAAGGCGAACAACCATAGCTAGTGGCATCACATTGATGCTTGATCCTTAATCACAAAGCCCCATACTCACTTTGGCCTTTCCGAATTGTACTGGAAGTGTGCAACATCCAGGGTCCTCTTTCTTTTCAGGCATTCTCCTCTGAACGATGGCACTGCATGTGCTGTTGAGAATAATTACCTCTTCCTGCTCAACTTGCCTTTTTCCTGAAATCAATTCTTTCAAGAACTTAGCATAGATAGGCATTTCGGAAATCATTTCTGTGAGAGGAATGGTTATCTCTACAGATTTTAATCGTTGCAGAAATTTCTTGAATTTAAGATCATGTTCTTTATTTTTAAGACGTGCAGGATAAGGAATCCTAGGCATGTACTTGTTATTAGCAATTTTTGGTGGTGAAGGGAAGGAAGTTGTACCTTCACCTGTACCCTTATCTGCTTCAGCCGTTTCGGGCGCAGCTTCAGTCTGCAATTCGGCTGTTTCTTTTTCGCTTCGTTCTCATTATCAGCTTCCTTACCAGCATTGTCAACACTATCATCTTCCTCGTATTCCGCTCCAGTATCTGCTCCCTTCGGTCCAGCTAGTACTCTTCCAGATTTCAAGGTTATTGCCTTGCATTGCGGGTTCTTTTCCGCAGTGCTTGGCAGTGTACCTTTGTCCCTTTTCTGCATCTCATTAGCCATCTGTGTAACTTGGGTCTCCACATTTCTGATGGAGGCCTGCAGTTGATTGTTGATCTCTTTCTGACTAGTGATGAAATCCGTCATCAAATTCTCAAGCCTTGAAGGAGGCTTTTGATTCTGATTCTGATTTTGATGCTGATTCTGATTCCACTGGCCTTGGTTTGGGACAAACTGAGGCTGGAAACTCTGATTGGGCTGAAAATTCTGGAAATTCTGAGGTGGCCTTTGCTGGATTTGAGGTTGGAAACCTGGATTCTGAAAATGTTGGCCCCTGTTCTGAACAAATCCCTGATTCTGCTGAGGGTTGAACTGCTGTTGCTGTGGCTTGTTCAAGAGATGTGAATTCAAGGCGTTGTTGTTTGAGTAGGACAAATTCGGGTGTCTATTTGGAAAAGCTCCTGCATAGTTACAGCTCTCAGCTGTGATTTGCTCGCATGTGTCAGTTGCATGAGCACCTTGACACAGTCCACAGATCACATCAGTTTGCTGTCCCTGCGCAGAACTTCCAACTCCTTGATTTACAGACAACGCTGCCACTTGCTCTTGAAGCTTTTCAATGTCTGACTTCTCTACTGTACCTACAGCGCATAAACCACGAGAGGGAGTGGGATTACCATCATCTGTTAGAACGGAACGGTTGACACTCATGGCTTCAATCTTTGCCCAGGCTTGGTCCATTGGTATGTAAAGCAAATGTTGACCACCAGCAGCATCGAGCATGGATTTCCATGCTGGGGTCAGACCACTGTAGAACTTTCTTAGTCTCTCCCAGTCATGGAAGCCATGTTGAGGACACTTTCTGAGCAGGTTGAAGAATCTTTCCTTTGCATCATACAAGGACTCGTCTGGTTTCATTTTGAATTCCGCAATTTTGGAGCGGCATTCATCCACCTTGGACTCCGAGAAGTATTTTGCTAGGAAGTTTCTGATCACATCTTCCCATGTAGACTTCTGATTTACGGGCAGTGACTTGTACCATGTTCGTGCTCCGCTTGTCAGAGAAAAGGGAAATAGCCTTAGTCGAATAGTGTTTGCAGATACATCACGATTTTTGATCGTGTCACATAATTCTAGGAAGGTTTGCAAGTGATCATGGGGGTCTTCATGGCTTGCTCCGGCAAACTGGTTGCTCTGGACTAGATTGATTAGGGCCGGTTTCAGTTCGAAGTTCCTAGCCAAGAATGGAGCTTGTCCGGGAATATTCAGATATGGCTCTAAAATCGGCTGCATGTAATCAGCAGCAGCTGCTGCTTGATGATTGTTCTCAGGCCCGCCTTGGTACTGATGTGGGTAGTAGTTCTGAGGCATGAAATAGTTCCTCGGATCATTGAAATCATTCGGATTCGGGGGATTCTGATGGGGGTTATGGTATTGCTGATTTTGCTGGTTTTGGAAATTTTGCTGATTTGGTTGGTTCTGGTTGTTTGGTGGGTTTTGATGGTTCGGATTGGGAGGGGGTGCCTCGAAGTGCTGCTGCTCCATGTTGGGTGGATTCCCACCTCCTTGTATGATCTGGGGAGGGGGATCATCCAAATCATCGTGATCAGCATCTTCGGGGTCTTCCTCAATGTTGTGAAGTGGGGGATTGGGTTGAATGATTGGTGGGATGTCAGGGTTTGCCATTTCGGAAATATCGTTGCTGGTGCTTGGCGAAAGTAGTGCCTGTCGTTCCCGTTCCCTTCTTCGTTTAGTCTCCGCCCTAAGACGTCGAGCTGTCTTTTCTATCTCTGAATTAAACGGGATCTCGGCTGGCGTCTGCTTCCTCCTTTGCATAGAACAACGGCTTCAATGATGACAGTACCTGTACAATCCCCAGGTTAGAATTGGTTCTGAAGGTGAATATTTATAATTATATGTATAAGCTAATCTAGGAGCAATGAGGAATGTAATTCTCTAAATAAAACGGCGCTGCATCCTCCCCGGCAACGGCGCCATGAAACTTTTTGACAATTTCGTCCACACGAGCGTTTTCCTAAATTATACCAGGTTAGATTTATTAAAAGAAAAGAGTTATGATTCACGGGAAAGGGTTTAGGGATATATATATCAAGATTATTAGTCTTTTTATTACTCAAGTGTGGTGCTTTGGTTTCAAATGGCGCTGTGGTCCTCTCTGTCATGAAATGTTGACAAATCTCATGGCATAGCAGGGTTAGGTTGACCTTCAGCCTGTCACACTGATGATCCCCGGCAAATATTCCATGACACTTCTCATCAATTCCTGCCATAAGATTTCCTGCCATGAAACTTTTGACAGATTCCCACTACATGAGTATTTTCCGAAAAATCGTGATCCTGGTTTAGGGTTTATTTAATGAAACCAATTTATGATGGCGGGGTTGTGATTAGGGATATATTTATAAGTAGTCATGTTTTTATTGCTCGTGTTTAAGCAACTGTGGCCCGAAAGCGCACGGTGTCAAAAATTGCAGTAATTTATAGTAAGACCGGATCGTTCACTGGAGGATGTGCGATAGAAGCAGGGCCCACGTCGTTTTACTAGATTTTCCATTCGTATTGCTCAATAGGTTTGAAAAGTGATTAATAACTACTGGC